>VXBX01008680.1:133337-143390 GCA_013400415.1 Scytalopus superciliaris
TATTATCGAAATGTGAATGGCAAAAATAAGAAAATATAATCAAAATTATTATTTCATTGTATATATTAAAAAATTCTTTCAGTATGCATATTTTTGCTTTTATGAAGTATGCTTTCTACTTCCAAAAACAAAGTTTTAAGGTTACTTTCAGTTTTGTAGCTTAACAATTCCCTTTTAAACAGCAACTAGCAATGACATGACAAAGCATAGGTCATAAAAGAAAACTACGACTCTTTCCATACCCTCTCCAAAGTCTTCCTTTACTCACTGAAAGGAGTGGATTCAAGCATAGTTCAATTCATTATTCACCCATGCTCATATTTTTAAGCAGATGCTAGCAAGACTTTGCACGACATGCAATGTTCCCAGTGCCAAAGAACAGTGGACAATCTGTTCTTCCTCTTTTGAAGATGACTAGCTGATTATTCATCTCATTCCTTAATTACTAAGGATGAATAAAGTGGTTTGGATTACCAAAAAATGAATCAACTTGAAATTTTCACAAAAGTGGATAGAAACTTCAAATACTTTTGAAATCAAAGTAATATTGGAACATATTACTAGAGAACACAAATATTTCAGAAAAAAATCAGTTTTGACAGAATTACTGGCCACAAAAATACACAATCCTGCCAGTGTTGCAATTATTATATTTTAAAACTGGTTTACAAATTAAGACTTTTTAGGAGACTTCACCTTTTAACATTTATCCACACTGTTGCATAGTGCATCCATGTATAACCTCATCACAGATCATCTGTATCACAGATCATCTGTTATATCTCAAAATAGTGCATATTGTAAAATATTATGAATTCTTATAATATTAACTGGTCTTAGAATTATTAGACTGGAAAGCTCAAAGGATCATATTATTAAAGGATGAGGCCAGAAAATCTATTCCATTCATAGACAGACTGCGTTTTCATTTTAAAAAAGAATCAATAGTACATAATATGCTATTTCTCAGTTGGTTTTCTAAAATTGTAAAAACTTAACAGAACTCGTAGCTATAAATCTGCTACTGTAGTAAATCACAGGAGAAATCGCATTTTAATTTGTTTTTCCAGGAAACTGATATTATTCTGTCAATAGCTGGTTTTAAATGCGATGGGAAGGTGAAATTTTTGATGTGTTTTTGTGTTTTTGTTTTTTACTTTTTGACTCCAAGTTTTCAAATGTTTTGTTTCATGTGAAATAATATATGTGAATTCATAACTTAAATGTAAATAATTTAAAAAAGCTTACATGTTGCAAGACAGAATTTAACAATTATGTATTAATACATTCATAAATTAAATATATTCACACAAATTAAATTACACATGTTGAATAAACCTGACACTGTGAACATATTCTAACAAAAAAACTGGTCTTACAAATTGTTGAAATTCCTTGTTCACTATGTTTCTCAGTTCTAAAATGTTTAGACTGCACACTTTTCTTCTCTAGAAAGAGCAAGAAAGGATATTATTTTAAGTGGAAGAAGAAAGGTGGAAAAAAAATATAGCAATATTCTTCATCATTATTTTCAAATGTTACATATCCAAGCAGATTATTAGTATGCTAGGGTGTATATCTATATACCTATATATATGTCTATATAATTTATAATATCTCATAAACTGCTATGGATCTTTGCATTAGTGTAAATGGATTTATTCTTGCATTTTACATAATTGAAAATTAGCTAATGTAGTGTAAGCAAAAATCCTGACACTTACTAATCTTGACTTCACAATAAATTGACTAAAGAAAGGAATTGTTCAACATTTCCATATGTTCTGAGTACTCAGTAAGCTTATCATCAATAATTATGACTTGATTTCTCTTCATGGAGACTTATATGCTTCTTCTGTCCAAGAGCCACTCTAAAGAACCTTTCTGTTATTGATGCACCAATACTCTTTCCAGATGTCAAGTCCTTTCTTTCCTCTTTTGCATTTTGACAATGAAAGACCTAACTGTCTTTTTCAAGGTGGGTTTGAGATACAGGGGTTGAAATAGGATGATTTTTTTGTAACTATTATAACCTAGATTAAAGGTTATGTACCTGCCTGCTGAAGAGGAACTTGACTGTTACTGTCAGGCTACCTGGCTCCTCACTTCTTCACTTCCTCCAGCTCATTCCTTGGGGGGGACAATAGGAGGATATTCAATTCTTACTATATGTACAGGGCTCCGAGAAGGGCCTTTAATAAGGAATCTTTGCAGCTAGGTTTCTGCTTGACAAAGACCAAGAAAAAGAGAAACAAAATTCAATCTTATTAGACAGTCATATTCAGTTTATTTTCTCTGCAGAAGAAATTACTAAATACTAACTTTTGTTCTGTCTTTTGTGTGTTAATGTCATAGAATGAGTTCCACTAAATTTTGTATAAAAAAAGATGCTCTTAAAAACAAACAAACAAACAAAACACAATACTTCTATAGAAATGCAAACCATTAAAAGGACTGAAATCATGTGCCACTGAATTTCAATGAACACCTCACATGCAATGATGCAGAAATAGACAATTGTCATTACCATTATGATATTTTTGTAAATCTTTCTGTCAAAGAGAAAAATGGATGTTTTTCTGAACTTAGAATCTCAAATAATATGCAGTGGTATGATAATACTGAGTAGATTGATTGTGTTCACTTATGTTGACTGAAGATCTGATTGTTTACTGTTTGTTCATTAATAGTTTCATTAATGGGATTTTGGGGGTTTTATATTATATTTATGTATCTTAAAGTCTTTCTTGAGTACACTTACTGTATTTGCTAACAGCTGATTAAAAATGGAGTTTAAGACTAAATACGATACTAACTGAAGTGACTAATAAAACAATTAATAGGTTTTACTGTGCCCTTAAGGGTGGGTTCTTGTCACCTTATTCAGGGCCTTTAGACTTCAGGTGAATTTACAGAAGCAGTCAGTTAAGTCCATCTTTAGTCAATGGAAAGAGGACTGGTGCCTTCCAAAAGGAAGACTCCTCCTGATGTGGTGTGTGTGTCTAACTAGGCAGATTGAACTCTTTCTGGGAGCAAAACTCCCACTTAAGACAATTTCAGCAGAAAGCCTGATAAACTAATCTAATTGTAAATGGCTAAAATTAAAAAAGGCTCGTACTCCAAACATATAGTTTTAAAGGTGCATATCTTCCACAGTTTCTCAGGAATATATTCCCATGAAGAGTTTTAAAAAGAATACCTCACATAGCAAACAGTTTTTAACTCTGGAAAAGTATGTAAATGCTGACATTTCTCACAATATGTATCTTTTTTTATACCTTTAAACCTGTAGCATAAAGGATAATTTCTCTGGGAAAAAAATTTACTATAAATGATCTAATTACTAAAATTCATGATACAGTATATTACAACAGTTTGCATATCACAAAATGAGCTCGCATAATATTTATTCATGGTAAGAAAAGTCTGTGCAAAGAAACATGATAGAAAGCAGAAACCTGATTTTGGTCTCATTCAAACAATGAAATTCTGGCCTGTAATGTCAGTTATATCAGGGCTGTACCCTAGAAATAAGTGCCTCAGGTTTGCTTTGGAAACCTGGGCTGAGCTAATCATCTAAAAGGGGTTTTGGTCATAGAGGCACTGGAAATGTCAGTATTGGTGTAGTTATTTTCTGCATACTTACCTTCAGTAGAGGTCAGATTAGCTGCTGAGTTACTCAACTTTTTCTGTCTGCTTTTGCTACAGTTGCTTCCAACATAGACTCAAACCTGCTTGCTTTGTAATATTTAGGACTTGGAAATTTAATCATGTCGGTATAACTGTGCTTCACAGTGTCACAGAAAGCCCTGCCAGGTAACTTTGTGTGCCATGGCCACTCCAAAATATTCCATTTGCTGGCTGAACATATGCATTCTGAAATCTTGCTTCAAAAAATGTTTGGTGTATATATATATTACTGCACAATAAATATGTATATGTATAATTTGTCTCTAGGATGTAAATAAATACCAAAGCTTCCTTGCTGAAGATACAGGAATGTTGAAATATTTTCTTCTTAACTTTCCATCAAAAAGTCTGTTTCAAAAAGCAAATATTTTTATCATCTCGAATCACAGACCTCAATCATACACTCATAACTGTGGTTTAATATTTTGTTTTAGGTCTTTCATTGCTCAAATTCTACTTTGCCTTGTTATTGTTTTTTTTGCTATTGATATTCTATTGAACTTTTGACTCGTGACACTTTTTTTTAAAGTTACCACCATATCTCTAATTTAGAAAGCATTTTCTTTCTGTTTGACTTCAAACATATTGTAACAAATAAGTGGATATAACGTAAATCCTTTTTTAACTTCGTCCTTTCAGTTTTCTCCTGTATGTCACCCTTTTAATCCTGTTTTTATTAGTGGCTTATACAATTTGTAATTCAAATGAAAATCCTTTTTTAATTCTAGACTTTTTTCACTATCACTGTCTTTCTGCTCCTGCAGAAATATTTTAAAGAATTCAATCAATCACCCCTATTCATCACTCCCATTACTTTTCAGTTTCTTCCAACTATTTTTACAGGAAATATGAGGATTTTTTTCTAAATTGGAAAAAGACATAACCCTCTATGCCTTAACTTACATGATTACACAGAGTAATATGAACAACAGCTGAAAGTCACTTCTCTTTCTTTCATGTATATTCATTTTGTCTCAAAGTTACCTCTGATATCAATAGAAGTAGAGTTGATTATGTTCTTTTCAATTCACGGTACCATATATTATTACTAGTGATTAGAGGAAAAAAAATGACAAAAAGAATAGGTATGAAATAACCTGCTTGTTCATCTTTCTTTTGATTTATGTCCTGGGAAGGCAGACCAGTACTAATGAAATTCTCTTAGGACAGGCATCATTATTGCAACTGAGGGAGAAAGAATATAAGAACAGAGAAAAATGAAAGTCCACAGAAAAAGAAAATAGGCAGAAGTCCAAAAGTTTATCTGCAGTATAAAGGAGACCCAAAGCCAAATGACAGAGGTGGTAGAAAGGATCACTTCCACCCTCAACAAGCCACCTGAAGTTGGGATTTCACTGAAACTATCGTGGCATTTGAGATTTTGTCACTTTTAATATGATATGAATATTTTTATATTAAAAAAAAAAAACATAAAAAAGAAAAACAATAATGTGTGTCTTTACACTGTATCACAAATGTAAACATTAGGCTTTTTGACAAAAATAATTTGTATGATAGCCCATATATTATTTATTCAATTATAGACAAAAGGGTCTTATCCTTTGTTCACTTCAATTCATTGATCAATTAATACAGCAATAAGAATGTAAGTACAGTAAATTCTATGTAGCTGAAAAGAAAAAAAATGTAAACCATATAATCTAACTTTTTAAATTAAAGCAGATTTCATCATTTTAAGAACTGATTATTTTCCAGGGGAAAAAAAGGTACTTTCTAACGCATATATTTAACTGGTGCTGGGAGTTGATAGGTGGATTGTGGTGGGTTGACCTTGGCTAGATAGTGGGTGCCAACCAAAGCTGTTCTCACTCCTTTTCTTCAGCTGGAAGAGGAAAGAAAATATAACAAAAAAAGATTGTGGGTGGAAATAAGGACAGGGAGAGATTACTCACTGACTACCATCAAGGGCAAAACACACTTGACTTCGGGAAATTAGCTTAATTTAATTAACGATAAAATCAGAGTAGGGTAATGGGAAATACAAAACCAAATCTTAACAACACCTCCCCACTTCTCTCTTATTCCTGTGCTTATCTTTACTCCCAGTTTTCTATACCTCCTCTGCTGCAGCAGCTGTGCAGGGTCATGGGGGTTGCAGTCAGTTCATCACGTTGCCCCTGCTGCTCCTTCTCCTCAGGGGAAGGACTCCTCACAGTCTTCCCAGAGTCCCTTCCATGGGAAACATGAGCTTTTCCAATGTGATTCCTTCCCACAGGATGCAGTTCTTCATGGATTTCTCCAGTGTGGGTCCCTTTCCACAGTGTGCAGTCCTTAAGGAACAGACTGCTCCAGTGTGAGTCCCCCATGGGGTCAGAGTTCCTGCCAGGAGCCTCCTCCAGCATTGGCTTCCCATGGCTCACCGCCTCCTTTGGGCGCATTCACCAGCTCCAGAACGGGGTCCTGCATGGACTGTAGGTGGATAACTGCTCCACCATGTACCTCCACAGGCTGCAGAAGAATCTCTGCTGTGGGGCCTGGAGCACTTCCTTCCCATCCTGCTTCCTTCTTCAGTGACCTTGATGTATGAAGGGTTGTTGTTTTCACATATTCTCACATCTCTCCTTATGACTACTGCAACACAGGTTTGTTTTCCTTTCATCTTAACTACATTATCTGCCATCATTTTACTGGTAAAACCACTCTAAGGTCCTGGGTTAATCAGATATTGTTATGGTGATATACAGAAGTACAAAATACTGAAATGTCAGGGGAAAAAATTCTTAGAGGATTTCTGGACCAGGGTCCCAGGAAAAACAAAATAATTTAGTACTTTCAGTCAGATGTCAGGGTAATATGGCAATGTCATGGGCCTGTTCTGTCAGCATCAAAATACTGGAAAACCAGGCTGCTACCTAGGCAAAGGTGGCATGGCATATATGTGGTTGTTGGGAGTGCTTCCAAGTGATCTGTCTTGGTAAGGCTGAAGTAGAGCAAGGATCTAAGTTCTGCACAGGTAGTTCCTCCTACCATTCATTACCATTCATAACATTACAATTACCATGACCACACTTACGTTGGTGGCCACCCTTGCTCATGAGAGACTACCTCCCCACACAAGGCACTAAAGTTCCTAGATGATAAACCTTGAAAATGAGCATGGTTTCTCTTGGCTGAGTGTCTCTGTAGAGGAGTTCCTCTACCCTATTTGTAAGTTAGAGATAACCAGTGCTTTTAAGAATTACCTCAGATGAAAGTCTTATATTGAAAATAATTGGGTTTCTAAAGTTACTAAAAACCATTGGAAGAAGGGCTTCTTTGTGATGAGCATGTGTCCTCTGATATAGTTTGATCAAATGCATTCAAGGTTTCTGAATATGAATAATTTTTGATGGTTTTAGTCACAGAAGACAGAGTCATTTTTAGACTCTGTTTGACAGAATTAAATGATTCTCTCACAGGATTCTGCAAAATCCTCTGCTAAGATCCCAGGAGGTTGCCAAGTCTCTCCATTCAATTGTAACCCTGAGCTGAGGATCCACATAAGTATGTTAATTATATACAGGTGACCTTGGATTTTCTTCAAAGTTATGGCCTTAGAAATGAAATCTAAATACTGATTAAAGGCTCTGATTTACCAAAGAAATCAAACACTTGCTTAAATCCAATTAACTTATGTGTTNAAAATTTGGGCATCACTTTTTTTACCTGAGCATTGAGAATAGCTCATCTTTATAGCTTTGTGGTTTTGTTAGTTTACAAGTTTAGAGATGTTTGTTCAGATGGGAAATTAAAATTTTTAAAAAGTCTTTGAGAATTTTTTTTTTTTCCTAAATAAGAAACTAATCTAAATACAGTATTTTTATCTGTCGTTATTTGGAGTCAAAGTGTGATATGGAAAACTGCTTCATTTGACCTTTTTTTTTTTTCCCCAAAAAAGGTAGCCTTTATATTACTCCAAAATGTAAATGTGACAACATATGTTAGTCAAATACAGGGATACAGCTTTCAAATATGCAGACTTGTCAGCATAGTTGAGATTAATTAAATACAGGATGAACAATGATTAAAATGTCATATGCATCTTAGGACACAATTCTTCACAGAAAGGGTGATTAGATATTGGAATGGATTGCCCAGGGATGTGGTAGTCACTGTCCCTGGAGGCTTTTAAGGAAAGACTGGATGTGGAACTCAGTGCCACAGTCTAGTTGACATGGTGGTGTTGGGTCATAGGTTGGACTTGATTACCTCAAAGGTTTTTTTTTCCCACCTGATTGGTTCTATGATTCTTTAAAAACAAACAAACAAACAAAAAAAAACCCAACAAAACAAACAAACAAAAAGAACCAGTTTTCTGTTTGATTCATTAGACTTTGTTCTGATTTTCCTGTTGTTGTTTTAATAATTCTCTCTTTAATCAGATATCCAGCCTGATTGATTTGCTGTATCGTACTTAGTTGACATAGGGAAGTAATTACAAAGAAGAACAATTATTTAAAAGTACATTTTGTATGAATGATGCCAGCTAATGTCATCTTTCTAGCTTTCCTATTACTCATTTGCTATCTAATTATCCATATGTTGCAGTATTTTGAAAAATGTGTTCAAAGCATTTTTTGCTTCATTCTGTTGATTCTGGCTTTTCCCAAAAGATTTGGACTATTTTAAGATGTAGAAATGATTATGTTAAACCCCCCCCCCCAAAAAAAAAAATTCTATTGAAAGATTGTGCAAACTAATTTTCATAACTATTTGTATCTGTGAGGACAACCAAGAATACTGGCTGCATTGGCTCGCAGCTTTAGCATGTATGTGTTAGCAGGTCTTCTTTGGAGTCATAGAAATAATGTTGCTTTGAAAACATTTAAAAAAGGGAAAAAGATGTCACACAGCAGTGTGCTTCCTTGCACTTTGACAAAAGTCTTTCTATGATTTTAATAGTGTTTAAGACTTTAATAACATTCAATCCATTACAGCAGTGGAAACAGATTAGAAGGCAGTGGAGTAAAAGAACAACCCTGTCGCTCTTACTGGGAGCAACAGGGATCAGTGCAGACAGCTTGGACCCGGATGGCAATGTAGTGGCAAAGATAATGGTGGAGTTCACACAAATGATGAACCTAACACCAGTTACCCACCCCTAAATCAGTTGATGACGCTAATTTTTCTACAAGATGTTAACGTGACTCAAAAATACACAAAGTTTGCAGATGATACTAAATTGGGAAGAGTTGTTTACTCACTCAAAAGCAGAGAGGCCCTGCAGAGAAACCTAGAAAAATTAGAGGGCTGGACAATCACTAGCCATACAAAGTTTAACAAACACAATTGCTGGATTCTGCACCTGGGACAGAACAACTCTGGATGTATGTGCAGATGGGGGAATGAGATGCTGGAGAGCAGCGCTGTGAAAAGGGACTTGGGGATCAATGCTCTCAGGCACAAAGTGTGGTTCTTGGGATTGTCCTGTGCAGGGCAAGGAGTTGAAATTTGAGGATTCTAATGGGTCCCTCCCAGCTCAGGATATTTTATGATTCTATGGCGGTAGCTCTTGAGTTAACATGAGCACAGTATAATAATTAGAGCCAGAATTCTTTTAAAAAACATGAAAGATGTAAACTACACACGTTTATAGTTGGCCACTGGGCACCATAAATGCCAACTCAGCATGGCATACCAAGTGCAGTTGTATTCTCCATCCAATTCACAGGGTAAAACCCCAATTACACTGCACCCTGCTCTGAAGACACATGGGAAACTACTCGATGGAAGCACTTTATGGAAGTGTGGTGTTCACACCCAGCCGCTAAATGCTTCTTCATGTATCAAACATTCTGACAAAGATACTAATGATTGTCCCAGCGCATGAAATAACAATTCATTTAATTGTACACTAAATTACACACCTAGTTGGTACAGGGGTAAGGGTAAGGCATGCCCAACGGTGAAAACCCCTGTGGAACTGCCAAATAGAGATTGGATGAAAAGATGTAGCTAGAATGCCCCTATTGTGGCTGTATCCACCAGCTCGAGAAGTGCTTGTGCAAGGCTGCTTTATGCAGAACCACCAGATACTTACAACACTCTGACTTAAATTTCTATTAGAAAGTTCATTGTCGCCCTCTCACCTCTACCCCAGGCTTGTGCCAAATGTCTTTTGAGTGATTGTGTTTCTACTGGATGTCTTTGAGTGATATTTTGACCCTTTTGGGTACCCTTGAGGGAGAAGCCTCCTGTCTGTGTGTGAGTGTATGAATACTTCCAGTCATTGCACTTGTTCACGTAGTAAACATATCCATGACTGTTACTCTGAACATGTAACCTGTTAAATGTCAAAGGAGTGTTGTCATGGTGTTGCCATAAGCCTTAATATAGTTGTAGATTTTAATGTAGTTTTATATA
>VXBX01008680.1:145547-174189 GCA_013400415.1 Scytalopus superciliaris
CAAAAAAAAAAAAAAAAAAAAGGCAGAGAAGATTATTATTAAGGAAGGCTAAGGAAAAAGAAGGAATCTTTTTCAGATATGTTAGAACTGAAATAGAAAGATTAATATATATAAGTATATGCTGATCATGTAGTTTCTCATGATACTAAAGATACAGCTGATGACTTCCATAATTCTTAATTCTACCTTATATCCCCTTGAAAATATTTGTGGTTACTGGAACCCATTTGTAACAACAGCAACAAAATTAGCATATAATATCTTCAACCTCTCAATTCTCTAAGGCTTTTCCATCACAAATTTCCATATGCATATTCATTTTCAGTTGTGACGTTCCTCACAACTGAACAGTATTTATTTACTAAAATGATCTAATAAAAAAGATTGGCAAATTTTCACCGCATATAAATTTCAACAGTAAATGGGAATAAGTAACATGTAGATTTATGCTAGGGTGCAACAAAATATTTCTAATCAAATGCTTTGAAAATTGTAATGTTTAGTTGTATGTGAGGGAAACTCAGGCTGTGCCTAGTTTTGACAGTGCTCTACTTACTAATTATAATAGGTTAGAAGGCTTTCTTTATGATTTTATTGTGTTGGAAAGGAAGGGTTAAGGAAAATTTACTGCCTTCTGTACACAGAGAGAAGAAGTAATTTGCTGCTGTGATTGTCCCGGCAGGACACAAGTAAGAAAAACAAAAGCATAAACTGGATGCTTTCCAATTTCAGTGTTCTCAAAATCTGGCTAGGTGGTCTAAATATGGTGGGATTTTAGATTTTTGATCTTTAGTTTTTCCAACCTTTTCCTCACTTGAATTTGCTAAATATAGGGATGTAACCTTTTTGGCTGTTCCTTTGCAGCATTTTTCTGTATGTACCTATTCTAATGTCAATTATTTATTTATTTATTTTAATTTTACAAGCATGCAATGACAAATGACTTAATTTATGCTCCCTGCCAGCATTTAAGCAGGTAACTTGAAAACAGTCAGTTCAGCAGATGGTAAGACAGGTAACCATATCTGCTAATCTATGGAAAATGCAATCAGAATAGATGGTAACATGAGGACTGCTAAGACAAATATAAGTAGTGATTTTCCCATACAAATATTAATCTGCTTCAGTATCAGTTGCCATTAACTTAATTCTCTGTGAAATAGACTTAAAAATTTACATTCCCTGAAGAGTTAATTCATGGCAAGAATTAGCTTGTTTAAACATGGGTCATTTCAGCCAGAATATAATAAAGCTAAGTAAAAGGTAAACCCATTTGTCTAGAGAAAAATTCAAGCTTTAGGTGTATTATTTTCCAGGCAAGTTGAAATATTTTATTATCTGCAAAAATAAGCAGTCAATGTTTGCTTGATTTTGGACCATATTTTCTCTACTTGCAATTTAGAAATAATAATAATAGTAATAATAATAATAATAATAATCAATGACAACAACAATAATAACAGTAGTAATAACAACAACAACAACCAGAAGCAGAAGCAGCAGCAGCCAATTTTACTCATGTTGAAAAGATTGCCACAATTCTGCTGAGCATAATGTACCTTACACCTGCTTTCTTCTTTGGTAATAGAGGTAGAAAATGTTTTAAATTTTCCATAGGAAAAAAAAAACCAAATACCTCCTACTTTAAATTTCTTTAGACAGTTTGCACAGAATAACTAAAGTCTGAAATGAATCATCTGTTTAAATGATAGAAAACCATGATTGTACACTTCTGTATGAAATTTTCAAACAAATTTCTTTGGAACTGTTCCTGACATCATCCATTCAAACCCACAAAAGATCACAGATGTAAAATTCAGATGTATCTGAGAGGAAATTGGAGGCTGTCGGAGGAGATGACTACCAGCAATGGAGAAGCTCCCTCAGGGACACAAACCTGTGATGGATGTTGCACTTTGCTGTTACATAGACTGTTAATTTGTCTAGGGACAGCCTGTGGCTTGGGAGTTCTGTCCTGCTTCAAGATTTTGTAATGTTACATGTGTTTTTCTCTATTTCACTGCTGTGTGACACTTTGTGTGTCCCTGCTGGAATTTTCCATCGCTCATAGCCTGTAACCCATCCCTGACTGGTCCCTGCTTGCAGCAGGGTACCATTTCCTTATGTGGTATATACTTGCCTCTGTGTTCCCAGTTTTGAAGGGTCTTGCCTTCTATGGCTGAGGCTGGCCTAGACCCTTCCCCAAAACCTTCCCAGGGTGCTCCCAGGGTCAGAACCCAGCCGCCCAACCCTATTTAAGTGTGTACCAGTTTGAATAAAGCTCTCTCTCTCCATNCAAGCATGCAATGACAAATGACTTAATTTATGCTCCCTGCCAGCATTTAAGCAGGTAACTTGAAAACAGTCAGTTCAGCAGATGGTAAGACAGGTAACCATATCTGCTAATCTATGGAAAATGCAATCAGAATAGATGGTAACATGAGGACTGCTAAGACAAATATAAGTAGTGATTTTCCCATACAAATATTAATCTGCTTCAGTATCAGTTGCCATTAACTTAATTCTCTGTGAAATAGACTTAAAAATTTACATTACCTGAAGAGTTAATTCATGGCAAGAATTAGCTTGTTTAAACATGGGTCATTTCAGCCAGAATATAATAAAGCTAAGTAAAAGGTAAACCCATTTGTCTAGAGAAAAATTCAAGCTTTAGGTGTATTATTTTCCAGGCAAGTTGAAATATTTTATTATCTGCAAAAATAAGCAGTCAATGTTTGCTTGATTTTGGACCATATTTTCTCTACTTGCAATTTAGAAATAATAATAATAGTAATAATAATAATAATAATAATCAATGACAACAACAATAATAACAGTAGTAATAACAACAACCAGAAGCAGCAGCAGCAGCAGCCAATTTTACTCATGTTGAAAAGATTGCCACAATTCTGCTGAGCATAATGTACCTTACACCTGCTTTCTTCTTTGGTAATAGAGGTAGAAAATGTTTTAAATTTTTCATAGGAAAAAAAAAAACAAATACCTCCTACTTTAAATTTCTTTAGACAGTTTGCACAGAATAACTAAAGTCTGAAATGAATCATCTGTTTAAATGATAGAAAACCATGATTGTACACTTCTGTATGAAATTTTCAAACAAATTTCTTTGGAACTGTTCCTGACATCATCCATTCAAACCCACAAAAGATCACAGATGTAAAATTCAGATGTATCTGAGAGGAAATTGGAGGCTGTCGGAGGAGATGACTACCAGCAATGGAGAAGCTCCCTCAGGGACACAAACCTGTGATGGATGTTGCACTTTGCTGTTACATAGACTGTTAATTTGTCTAGGGACAGCCTGTGGCTTGGGAGTTCTGTCCTGCTTCAAGATTTTGTAATGTTACATGTGTTTTTCTCTATTTCACTGCTGTGTGACACTTTGTGTGTCCCTGCTGGAATTTTCCATCGCTCATAGCCTGTAACCCATCCCTGACTGGTCCCTGCTTGCAGCAGGGTACCATTTCCTTATGTGGTATATACTTGCCTCTGTGTTCCCAGTTTTGAAGGGTCTTGCCTTCTATGGCTGAGGCTGGCCTAGACCCTTCCCCAAAACCTTCCCAGGGTGCTCCCAGGGTCAGAACCCAGCCGCCCAACCCTATTTAAGTGTGTACCAGTTTGAATAAAGCTCTCTCTCTCCATGTGCTTCGGCAGCACCTACCTCACTCCCTGGAGTGTGTCCCGTTCTTTCCATCCCCCACTTTCCCCTCAGGACCGCAGGAGGCTATGTATGATTCTCTTCCCATTTACAAATGTCTATCATACAAATGTCTGGCAATTAGTGTAGATACAGTAATATGAAAGCTACATGGATTCATCCGGTCTTTTGTATATTATTCCATCTAAATCACCTACTGTTTTTTAATCAATAGCCAATGTTTCTCATGAACATTATCATTAGTCTGCACACTGCTTCATTTCCTTTTTGCATGACTTAAAACATTTCTAAATGCTTCATTACAAATCAGCAAAAGGTCAATTGCAAATAACATTCTCTGAAAATAATGAGAGAGACATGTCTGAATTGTATTTTATCTACACTCCTTCAAGACAGGTAAGCATACTGAAAAACAGGAATGTTTTTGTAATGCGCTGCTTCTTGTGAATATGGCATTTTAGCTGAAAGAAAATTTCCTTGTAGAGTAAGTACACTTTCTCTTGGGAATGTGTTAACAATAGGGTTTCTCTTATGTTTTATTCTATTGCATAAAAGACTGTACAGTTTATTTCATGGTAACACACTCTGCAATATGATAAAGTGAGATTCAAGTTCAAAACTATCAAAACAAGCCATTATTAAAAACAGCTTGAAGCAACTGTGCCAGAAGTCCCATATGTTTGCATTTTGCAGAGTTTAGTTGTGCAGTCTTAGGCTTTTAAATAGTTTTTTTTCCTCACAAATTTCACAGAATCACAGAACGTACCAAGTTGGAAGGTATCCACAAAGATCACCTAGTCCAACCCTTAGCCCTGCACAGGACCATTCCCATGAGTTTCATCATGTGCCTGAGAGTATTAGCCTAGTTTGGTTTGTGTTGGGGTTTTCTGTTTGTTTGTTTTAATATATCTCTAGTCAGGTAAGGAAAAACAAAGAAAATCTTAGTTTTAGACAAATTTACCCTAATATATGTACAACAGGGTTAAAATAAATAAGGACATGGAATCTAAAGTACATAAAAATACTGATTTGATCTATTAGATTGCTAGAGATTTTAATTTTAATGAGAAAAGTAATATTACTGAAATTAATATCTTAGAATATGCATTTCTCAAGTGAGTAAGGAATAGTCGCATATTTGAACATTGCATTAATGGTGAAAAAATATTTGAACAATATGACATGGGAAGAATGTTGGATTCAGATTGGATTATTTGATTTCCAGTGTAAACTGCTCACAGTATTTCAAAGCTGTGAAATTCAACATAAAGAAAGAGTTCCCCGTCTACATTCCCTCTGCCCATCTGCCCCTGCCCACACACCCACCTCTCCAAAAAGGGGCAAAATTATTACTTTCATTTTTCAGAAAAGGATTAATTTTTCTGGTTTCAGAGGTACTGTTTTCACTGTTGACACAGCTTTCTTTTAAGATCATTCTGTTTTAGAAAAGGCTGGTACATTTTAAGATGTATTAAAGCAGCAATGATGATTCTGGTCTCCTGTATTTCTTTGTTTTAACTTGAGCTGTTAGGTTATGGGGTTTTTTTAAAATTAATTGCAGGTCACTAGTGGCTGAAATTTATTGTTAATTGAGGGTCTGTAAGAATGAATTTCTATAGGACACTTCCCAAGGGGTAATTAGGCTCATGTCCTAAACAGTCCTTATATTTTGGGGTAGTTATGAGTCTTGCTGGCAGTATCATCAGAGGTCATGAATTGCAAGGGCGTGAGTAGATTCTAAGTCATACTTGTGGTTATTTATGCTTAAAAACTGTTAGATTACTTTTTTACTATACAATCATCCTTAGGTCTGCATTTGGGGCTCCATTTCCTCTTTGTGTGGTCCACATGACCTCCTCTTGTATTTCCTGCCAGCTAGAAAGTCCCATAGTTTAGAATTGTTGTAAGATAGAGATAGGAAGGAATGTTGAGAATGTCTATACATGTTTTGAAGAAGAACAGCTGTTGGTAAATGACAGCTTCTCCTCTTTCAAATGCTTGTTTATAGAGACGCATGGACACTTTCAAATCTTTTAGAGATCTAAAAAGAGTTTGTGAATAGTTGATGTGCCAGGCCCATTGATCATGTTTGATGCCAAAGCATGATCACAAGTAACCACATTTTGTACATGGTTAATCTGTAAAAATATAGTGCTGAGTGTCTGTGCCAGATCATCAGCTGGTGCTTCCCACTACAGAGTGGCTTTCACATGCTGGCATTCTTCTCTATATTAGGGCACACACTAGAAGCTCTTGAACTGAAGAATGGCAAAGCCAGAAAGGCAAGGCTTGCAGTTTGCAGCTTAGATAGAGAATGGCCCCAGGAACAGTTTCTCTGTCAGAGCCTAGCTACGTACAAACAATATCTCCAGGGTTCTGGAAATAGAAGCATTTACCTTTACTGCACATTTCCATACTGAGAAGTTTAAACAAAAGTTAACTAATTTTGTGAAAGATGGCACTGGAAATGCCATTTTTTATTGCTTTTTATTCAAGTAAGGTAAAAGGAGCATCTGCTTGTAATACTTCTGTCCCTGAGACTATAGTAACAAAGAATAACATAATCACAAGAATAAACATCAACATCACACTAAAAAAAAAGGTATCTAAAAGGAAATTACAACATCCTAAATTGGTTAGAGACTGTAAAATCACGGAATTGCAGAATATGCTGAGTTGGAAGGGACATAATAAGGATCATCAAGTCCAGGTCCTGGCCCTGCACTGGACCACCCCCAAGAGTCACACCATGTGCCCAAGAGTATCATCCAGACACTTCTTGAACTCTGTCAGGCTTGGTGCTGGGACCACTTCCCTGGGGAGCCTGTTCCAGTGCCCAGCCACTTGTGGAATGGTTTTGGCTGGGATAGAGTTCAATTTCTTCATAGTAACTAGCACACACATATTTCAGACCTGTCCAAACCCAACATTGATAACACAGGGTTATTTTGGTTATTGCTAATCAATCAGCTCTTACTGAGAGTTGTGGTCTTTTTTGCCTGTCACCCCACCACAGCAGTGAGTAGACTTGGGGTGCACAAGGATTTGGGAGGAGGCATAACTGACCAAGGAATATTCCATACCATATGACATCATGCTCAGTATATAAGGAGGGGGGATGAAGAAGGAAGGGGATACACTCTGAATGATGTTGTATGTGTTCCTGGGTCACTCTTATACATAATGGTGCTCTGCTTTCCCAGAAATAGCTAAACACCTGCCTGTCCATTGCCCATGGTGAATGAATTCCAACGAATTTCTTGTTTTGCTTTGCTTGTGTGCATAGCTTTTGCTTTACATATTAAAGTCTTTTTATCTCAACACACAAGTTTTCTTAATTTTACCCTTCCCATTCTCTCTCCTGTCCCACTGGGGAGGAGTGAACCAGCAACTGTATGGGGTTTAATTGCTGGCTTTGGTTAAACCACAACACCTAGATTCAATTACTTGTTCTCCTTAAAAGAAATTGGCAGTATGCTAGGTACTCAAAACAAGTAGTCTATATCATATTAAACTGATGATAGACGGTCTCATAATTGTTTATGGTGAAATCAAATCCTAGTTAAAGTTATCTTCTCAAGCAAAGCTTATAGCATTTATTGTATACTTTCCATTTTGCTGTCGCAGGCATGGAAATGAGAAAAAGGCAAACTGCAAATTGTGTAAATAGAAAATAGAGGAATGCTATCTTCATTAATTCATGAATACTTGCTGTGAATGCTTCATCTCTGTAGGAGTCTTTTTGATTCTCTAAGTAAACTATCAACTTAATTTTGAAAATGTCTCAGAGTTTCCAATGTCAGTATCTATAATATAGACATTAGTTTAGAAATACTTGTATACAAGAAGCAAAAATTCGTAAATCTCAGTATTTATATGTAAATTAAATTTAAGAGGATTTATTAACAAAACATAGAAAGTTGACAGTGAATGGAAATGCACAAACATGCTAAGCTTAAATTAAAATAGTAGATCAAAAATTTGGATATTTATTTTCCTTTGGGAAGTTGCAGAACAGGATGAAAGAATACATTTGTATGTATATGCATCCAAATAAATTTCTTTATCTCAAACTTTAATAATATTGTTGCACTATGAAAATAAAATTTTGGTTCAGACTTCTTCATCTCTCCAAAAATGAGGAGAAAATAATATTTAGGCAAATTGTGAATCTTCTTTTTTTTTTTTTTCTTTTTCATCCTGTTGTTGGAATTGTGATCTTGAGAAACAGAGTTTCTCCAAAGATCAAGAGATGAATTGATATTTGATTAAATGTAAAAAAATTGAGAGTCTGTACAGTATTTCATGTGAAGTAAGTGCAAGTGGAAAGCTATCAAGGGACAATGTAATGTTCCTTTAACCTATTGAAGAAAAAGCTCTAAGTCCTCCTGAACTAAAGATTAGCATGAAAAAGCAGTATCTGGAGAATAGATGACAGTTAGAAAAGTTATGTTGGTCATAGAATTATGCATACAGAAAATAGAAATATGATCAATGGGAAAGAAAAAATACAAATGATATAGCAAATTTCATATACTAACAGTTTAAGTGACATGCAGAAAATAGTATGGGTTTTGATAAAAATGTAGCTTAAAAGATTTTCAAAATTTTATTGGAACAAAACCAAATTTTTTTGAGAATAGTAAGTAGGTAATAATTTGTTTTCTTCAGTCATGTCTTACCAAAAATTTAATGTATGAGCTCTTAAAGACAATTCTTGATTTTGAATATTTGTTTTTTGAAAAAAAAAATTATTAGCCATTTGGGAATAGGAAAATAGAGAATACATGCTCGTTAATGTTCAAGTTATGTATGTCTTTAGTTTAAGCAGATGCATGCTGACAATTTGAATACCAACTGTTGAAGTAAGAAAATATTAGTCTTGCTGAGAAATCTTTATAAAATAACAGAGATGGATGGGTTTGACTTGACATTGTCATTAGCAGTGGAATCATAGAATCTCAGAATAGTTTGGATTGGAAGGGACCTTCAAAGATAATCTGTGATATCCTCTAGTACTGTTGCAGGTACATAAATGTGTTTATTACTATATCCAATGTTATTATATGAACAATAGAAAGTCAAGAAATCTATCTGCAAATTGTTTCAAAGCGTCACAATCCAAAAGCAAGACCCTGTATAACTTCCAGTTTGAGTTTAATACTGACCAGTTTATGACCATCTGTTAAAGCAACTTTCTCTATTTATGCCTTCATTTAGCTAAACCACAAGCCTATTTTTTTTTCTTTCCATTCTTCTTTTTCTTACATGAAAAAACTCTACTAGAGTGGTGATCTTAATAATTTTGCAGATATTACTGGCTAGATTTAAACTTCTTTAATCACAGTGGTCGAAAATTCAGTGGATAATTCCAGAATAGATGATTGTGCTCTTGCAGCAATCAAAGCCTGGTTTCATGATGAACTTCAGAGGAAATAGCTAATATATGTGGGGTTTTTTCTATTTGGGCTCATCAGTGTTAAATATATATCCCATTATATTGCCTTTTCATTGATTTCTGTATATTTTGTTCAAATACTACATTAATATTATAAATGCGATAGTCATTACCAAAGACTAAAATAAACTGTGAGTAAATATGTAATGCCACTTGGTAAGTTATGTATATCCCTCTGGTAACTAACAGTTAATTTCTCCAGTATGGCTGTGTGGTAACTTTGGACAAATATCTGTAGTTTAGTGGCAGCTATAACAAGCAAAGTGATAAAACTGTGGGAGAAAAAAAAGAAAAGAACTGCTGTCTATTCTGTTGCTAATTTAGTTTTGATGAGAATCTTCTCTGTTTTCAATGCATCATTACAAGAAACAGTGGAATTTATTTTTTTTCCTGGGCTGATACTGCAGGTCTTATATGGATGAAAAAGTAAAAATCTTTTCAGAAAGTAGTTGATTAGAAGAATTCTCTGAATATATAGCAAAATTTTTTCAACTGCAAATGCTTGAGACAAATAAAACTCTATACAATGCTGTTTCATATTCTTTCATTTGAAAATAAAATATGAGACAATGGCTATAGCATTATTTTGGGGAAGTCATCAGCCTTAAGGAAAGAATTAGCTTGTTAGTATTTATTTTTACAGCAAAGAGCTCCATATCCTTCGGGAAGTGCTGTTAGTACTTTCTGTTTTCATAATCACCATAACATTTCTCCAACCATTATAAAAAAAAAAAATAAATTCTCACAACAAGGAGGCAACTCTTCCCAAATGGAGGAAATATATTGTATCAGTAATATGTCAATTCTTTCACTTAATGAATTGGAAATAAAGTAATGAAAATTGACTCGGTCTCCTCCAAGATCCATGTGGAGTGCTGTATAAAATAAATGGCGGTCTAGCAAGCTGAATATGAGTCAGCAGTGCGCTGGCAGCCAGGAGGGCCAACTCTGTCCTGGGGGGCATCAGGCACAGCATCACCAGCCAGTTGAGGGAGGGGATTGTCCTGCTCTGCTCTGCACTGGGGCAGCCTCACCTTGGATACTGCATGCAGTTTTGGGCACCATAATATAAGAAAGGTATTAAGGTATTTGAGAGTATCCCGAGCAGGGCAACGGAGATGGTGAAGGGCCTTGAGAAGCATGAGAAGCACTTGAGGTCACTTGGTCTGTTCAGCCTGAAGAGAAGACTGAGGAGAGACCTCATTGTAGTTTACAACTTCCTCTTGAGGGGAAGAAGAGGGGCAGGCACTGATCTCTTCTTTGTGGTGACCAGTGACAGAACCCAAGGGAATGGCCTGAAGTTGTGTCAGGGGAGGTTTAGGTTGGATATTAGAAAAACATTCTTCACCCAGGGGGTGACTGGGCACTAGAACAGGCTCCCCAGGGAAGTGGACACAGCACCAAGCCTGACAGAGTTCATGAAGCATTTGGATTATACTCTCAGACTCATGGTGTGACTCTTGGATATAGTCCTGTGCAGGGCTAAGGGTTGGACTCAATGATCCTTATGAGTTCCTTCCACCTTGGCATATTCTGTGACTCTGTGAAAAGTGAGTGCAGAAAAAAGCTAAAACCAAAAGTTATTATCTGACAAATCCAAGGGCATGACTGTTTCTAGAGAGTTTTAGGTTAATGCTTCTGTGGTCATAATTCCAAATTACTTTTTATCTGATTTGTGCAGTGATAAGGATTAAAACAATTTTTGTTTATAAATAAACAGGACTCTATCAAATTAAACATTCCTTAGAGGAAGTTTCTTCTTGTAATTGATACAATCTGCTGGACTCCAAATGTTGGCTAATAACATACATCCAAAAGAGCAATATTTGCATGCTTATAGCAAATCACCATGACAGACCACCTTAGATTTCTAGTCTAGGTTATTTTATAGACCTGAACTGTGTAATATTTTATTCCATGTCAAGCAAAGTGACATTTTACTAATGTTACTGACTTCAGATAGATGGTTAACCTCTTTGTGGCAACATTAATTTAGCAGAGCAGAAAAAAAAATCGAAAAAGTTAAAAAAAAAAAGAAAATAAATATTTTTCTACCAGATTATCAAGTCAGATCACCTAAATAATGAGCCAGATCAGTGCTAGAAAACAAGGGCATGAGACAGAACTTTGCATTACTTGGAATATTTTGGAATCTTGGAAGTCAGAGCATCATGTTTATTTACCAAGACCTGGTAGTTTTCTTCAGAATTTTTTTTCTCCCTATGACAGACACGTTAATATAAGCAATTTTACAAATTACAGAGAATTTACAGACTAGTGAAACTATAAATTCCCTTGACTGAATTATCCAGTTAGTTTTAAACATAAGAATATCACAAGTTTCAAAATAAATGACCATTTCATTTTTAGATGTTCTTTACCAGAATTATGGTTTTTCAAGATAGATTGTTCCCACTTTCAATATGTTCTTCAGCACTCATTTAAATATTGGTCTGGAAATAAGGGAATGGGAAACTTCAGAAGAAATAACTGGTGTCCTTGCAGCTTTCTTCGATATTTATATATGTTTTTGTTTAAACTATCATACAAATTAAAAAAAAGTATTGACTATTAAAAAAATATCTTGACAAAAATGATTTTATAGTATTTCCAAAGTATTACTGAAGAATATTTCTTTTACTCCAGAAGAGGAACAGAATTCAGATGACATAATTAGTAATTACGATGAAATTTTTTTCTGAAGATGTTTTCTGGGGGAGAAGGACTGTGAACTAACATGCAATTTCTGTTTGTGTGGTAACAGAATGCTTCTACTAAAGATCAGAGACTATGGTGCATACTTTCCCCAGATGTGTACCATAGTCATTACAAGTGCTGAAAAGCCTAAACAAACTTTAAGACTGGAAAATCTAGCAGCCTCTAATGCAACTAGGGATCAATGAGGACAACGAGAATTTTCTGTTTACTGTTCAAGAAGACGTGTAGTCAAGCAGGAAAAAACAGAACAGAAACAGGAATAAAATTTCAGCATAGTTCAAAAATTATCTTTGGAAGCTTTGGTTCAAGGGTTTGCCTCAAGTTCTCACATAAAGTGAAAGAGTAGAGAGCATCCACAAGACCAGCCAGAAATGTTCCATAGAAACACCAACAATTCATCTAAGAAGACTGTGAGAAACATTCTCAGTTTGCCCTTAATTTATCTTAGTCTCTTAATTTTTCCTTATTCGGCTCTCTAAAGCCTTCTGTAAGGAAATATCTTTGTCAAGTAAATAATACATTATTTTTCAGTTACAAAGACTGCCTCACAAATATCTTTCTCCTTTTCCTTATCATGAGATGCTTATGTCTCAAAGATTAATAAGCAAACATAGCCAGGGAATTTATTGACAACACCTAGCCAAGCTGCAAAGAAACTTTGCTCTGTAGTTTTATGGTGTTTCATATGTCATTTAAAAATTCATAATAAAGATGAAAATGAAAGAGAACACAAGAGAGACAACAGTTTTATTGAGAAAAGAAAAAGAAAGAAAGAAAGAGAAAGAAAGAAAGGAAGGAAGGAAGAAAGAAGAAAGAAAGAAAGAAAGAAAGAAAGAAAGAAAGAAAGAAAGAAAGAAAGAAAAGAAAGAGAAAAAGAAAAAGAAAGAGAAAGAGAAAAAGAAAAAGAAAAAGAAAAAGAAAGACAGAAACAAACAAACAAAGAAAGAGATATTTTATCTGTAGACTGATTTATATAGCTGAATATCCCAAACTCTTGTCAACGCAATAATCAATTTGCATTTCTAAATGGAAAACATATAGCATATTTTTAGTCCTGTATTTGCTAGGTTCTTATCTCCTACATCATTCACAAGACAATAAAGGAAAAAGTTTCAAAACCAAGCAAGTTTTCATGCTGTTTTTGAAGGAAATGTGAGGTACTCAACACTTAACACACTGGGTTCTTCACTCAGGAAAAAATGTTGCCTGCAGTGCTACAGATGCTTTTAGAATAAACACTCAATGACAGGCAAGAATAGAAACATTTGCCAAAGGTCCCAGCTGTTTTCTCAATTCCAGTAAATTGTATGTTTTTCTTTCTGGATCTACACATTTGTTATTATTAAAGTATTATTCTGCCATTAGAAATGCAAAGCAATCCTGATGGTGCCATCCCATTCCCAGCAGGTGAGGCCTATCCCATCCATCTGTTTAAAAGTACATGGGCAGAACTCCATCCATTATACAACTGCAAATAACTATGACAGAAATTAATGTTGTTTCAGACTGGGTTTAAGAATTTTGTAATAGTGTGAGGAAAAACCAAGAAATGGAAAAAGTCTTGCTGAGGTGCAAAGCTAAATGTTAAATCTTGCAGTATTTGACAGTTTAATGACATTTTATATAGGGAAAGTAATACTTAGCTTGCTGCTGAGGGCAAAAGTTAATTTTTAAATGATTGACAACACCATGAGAATAGCTTTTTAAATTCTGTTTTATAGCAAATAAATATATGTATATCATATATGTATGTATCACGTATGTATATTTGTATAATGTATTTATATAACTGTAAGCAATATTAAACAAAAAATAGTTAATTATTTGTAATGGAATTAGATTTTAAAAATAGAATAAAAGTGTATGGTACCTTTTTCCTTCAGTAGTCAAATGTATTAGAATTTAATTTGTTTTATAGGATACATTGCTAATAAATAACGGTCTTAAGATAGTTTTCTGTTAAATAAACTCAATAATACAGTGGATGACTAGAGATAAATTAGAAAGCAATAAAGCAGACTTTATTAATATACCTTGCTTAATATTAGCAGTAGCAATTTATTTTACCTTGTGCTCCTGATATTTTTCATAGGCTGATTGCAAACAGTGTATCAGGATGAATAATTGCAAATAAGACAAGGGTGAATATAAGACTATATTGAGATTTTGAAGGAAAATGGAGTTTTCATGGTGAAATTCACAGTAAAAACATTGTTATGACTAAATATGCATGGTATACGTTTCTCCTTTGTTAGGCAGAACGGTGAATATATATCACCAAAATAATTTCCATACTTGTTTTTCATTTACCATGAAATGCATGTCCATGGGCTTTCTTGGCATGTCCAGAATAATTGCAGAACTTAAATATTTTTGTGGAGTGCAGAAATTATTATTTTGAGAAAGCATGCATTTAAATAAGTCATCTTATAGTATTCACTTAAGACTGTTTCAGAAGAATTACATGTATCATTATATTTAGCTTTATTATAAAATAATAAATGGGGAACTTGCATTCTTCACATGGAATATGATGGACATTATTCAAAAACGTGGTAGTTTCAGAAATGCTCCAAAAATAAATTTGTTCAAGGTGTAAATGCCAGAGAAGAAAATGCAGTTTTGAAATTATTATCTATGATTTCAGCTTCAAATATCAACTGAAAGCTTTTACATTCCTAATCAAAGTGACACAAGCTTTTTACAGAGAGTTCTTTTAATAGAAAAAAAATACTTTTTGTTTTGTTTGGGTTTTTGATTTTTTTATTCAGCGAAGTGGTGAGATTTCAATTGAGTTTGAAAATTCTACTAAGGAACTTTCTGCATGTGGCCTTTGAATTTCATCATTTGATAGGTAGCTTCCAATCTATTTTTGATATCTGCAAATGCAGAAAAGAACCTGGAGGTGCTGCTTGACAGCCCCTAAACATGAACCAACAGTGTGTCTAGGTGGCCAAGAAGGCTACTGGCATCCTGGCCTGTATCTAGAATAGTGTGGCCAGCAGGACCAGAGTAGAGGTTGCCTCTCTGTACTCAGTACTGGAGAGCCTACACCTTGAGTACTGTGTCCAGTTTTGAGCCACTCACCACAAGAAAGACAGTGACATGCTGAAGTGTGTCCACAGAAGGGCAACGGGGCTGGTGAAGGGTCTGGAACACAAGTCTTGTGAAGAGCAGCTGCTGGAGCTGGGGCTGTTTAGCCTGGAGAAAAGGAGACTGAGGGGACAATTGTAGTGAGCTTCTTCTCCCAGATTACAAGATATAAGATAAAAGGAGGTGGTCTCAAGTTGCACTAGGGGAGATTTAGATTGGACATTAGCCAAAAAATTCTTCACAGGTAAGGTTAGCAAGCACTGAAACAGGCTGTTCAAGTAAGTAATTGAGACACCATCCCTGGAGGAATTTAGATGTATAGATGTGGCACTTACGGATCTGGTTTAGTGGCGGACTTGACAGTGTTAGGTGAACAGTTGGACTTTATGATCTTTGAGGTCTTTTCCAGCCTAAACGATTCTGTGATTCTAAATAAAATGAAAAAACATTTTTGCATTGACTTAGCCAGATGCTCAGAGCTAGGACTTTGTAAGGAGCAGAGTAGGCTAGACCTTATTGTCTGAGGCATACTTCAGTCTTGATTTCTGACTTTCTGAATTAACTACCACTATAACTACTAACATGAAAAATTTGATCTATTTGTTTTCAGGTTTTTTTTTTTTTTTTTCTTTGCTATGAACTAGACCTGATGTTACATGAATGATTTGGGCATACTTAGCTGACTGGATTCTTCTGAAAGCCCCCAAAGACTATGGATGGCTCTGCACTGATTCTTGACATATTTCCAAATAAGAGAAGCTACACAGATGGCATATAGGGAATCCAAAGCCAAATTTGCCAATGGATTTTCAGGTATCATGGGAATTTGATGGAATTAAATATGGAGGTCACAGTCATTCTCTAAATACAACAATTAAAGTATTAGTAGCTTTTGGTTTGGGGTATTTTTGAAGTCAGAATCTAGTCCTCTTTGACTATTCACCTTTTATGAAACATTTTTTTTTTTTTAAAAAAACCTTTCTTTTGTGGAATAATGACAATAAATGCAACAAAAAAAGTTGTTAAGAAAAATGGGTTACTCTTACACATTTTGAAGAGTAGTAAGCATAGATAAGATTCACTTAAAATATTAAAATGTCTTTTGTAATCTTAACAGTAATGCAAGTATATATTATTGTGGTGGTTTGGGGTTTTTTTGTAGGCCTTCCCTAGCAGCTGGGGTCAAAACATAGGAAGTATTCCATCCCATCTCTTTACATAATCAGGTGTATAAAAGACAGGGGAGGAGGTTCTCGTTCTCTTTTCATTCTCAATTTAGCTTGGTGACAGGTCTCAGTGTTTTGGCCTCACTTATCTGTTGAGAGTGAGGCCTGTATGAGAACTGTTGTCTGGGCCAGCTCTGGGAAGGTGAAGAATTTGCTTTTCCTAAGGGAAGTGGTGAGATTTCTATTGTGTTAGTTATTTTATTGAGCTAATTCCTGAGTTTCAATTGTGTATATCAGTTTGGTTTTACCTTTTTTTGTGTCCTTTCCCCTTTTCCCCATTTCCCCTTTTCCCTGTTGGGATTGGNTATATATATCTATATTTGCTAGAATTTTCCTTTGCTACTTTTTTTTTTCTTTGGGGGGGTGGGGGGGAAGCTGCTTGGCTAGCGTTTGAGTTTGGTGGGGACCCAAGCCAAACTTATACATTTAAAAGGTAGAAATAAAAATATACAATATTTGAATATCAGTGTCTGCTTTTTTCATACAATTGCAATTTTTCGTCACAGTATGAAGGATGCTGAAAACTATGAAATAATATATCCATTCATACATTAATTCCATTGTTTTAATTCGTAGGCAGGTTAGAGTTTTAGTAAAGAAGTTTCTAATAGTCAATAAAAAGCTAATGATGCCAATTTAATAATATATTATGTGACAATGAACGAAGGCAATCATAGATACTACGCACATAAACTGCTAATTACATTGTTAAACTACCCATGTTTAGCTGGTATATGTAGAAGTATTTTCATGTTTTGTTCTCACAGACCACTTTTCAGTAGCTGCAAATATAGGGCTCTCCAAAGCAAAGAAAGAATTTACTAATTTGGCAGTTGTTTTTATTATACCTGATTAATCAATATATTCCACACCATATTGGTCAAAAAACGTGAACATAAAAGAACTTTAAATTATTCCTTAATCATCAATAATCACATGTTTATGAACATGGCTGCAATTCAGTTACTGCATTTCTAAACACATTTATTTTAATAAAGA
Organism: Scytalopus superciliaris; assembly: GCA_013400415.1. Lineage (NCBI taxonomy): Eukaryota > Metazoa > Chordata > Aves > Passeriformes > Rhinocryptidae > Scytalopus > Scytalopus superciliaris. The sequence continues at coordinate 162,721 of VXBX01008680.1, forward strand.
GCTATTGGGGGGGAAAGAAAGTAAAAAAAAAAAAATCTATGGAAAAAGAATTTTGGAAACGTCACACTGGAAACAAAATATTAGAGAAAGCCTTAAAGAAAAAAATTGTTGGTGGACTGGGGGACAGCTGGGGAATTTAAACAAATGCTGCTGCTAATATGTCTGATCTGAAATTGCATTCTTTAATAAAATTCAGATTTCTAGAAAACAATTAGATTGTTTCTTTGGGCTAAATGTATTTCTTCCTTTTTGTTTTCATTGTCTGCACAAAGGAGTGAACATGAACTTGGATGTGACACATCCCTTGCATGCTTTGATCATGGAAAAGGTATTATCTGACAAGAAGACTTGATGTTGAAAGTCTGGTCCCAGCCTTTCTACTGTAAGATGAGCTGTACTCTCCTCTGTCAAGGAAACAACAGAGGGAGTTTTGTCTAAGATCACATAAGCATAAAACTGGCAGATGTCTTTACTTTCATCAGGTTCAAGTGATCAGTCTGAAAAGGCATTCATCAGCAAACATACAATAGCAACTGCTAGATGTCAAAATGAGATGGTCAGAATGATCAGTGTTCCCTGTGTTTCATCAAGCACTGTCACTATCTCCTCATCTGGCTATGTAGCCTGACCTGTCTCAGTGTAGTGATACTTATCTTACTACTTTCAATAATGAAAAATAAACTTTTTGGATATAACATGTATTTTATAACCATTGACCAAGAGATAATAAATAAATAAATAGAATGCAAAAAGTAATAAATAGGGAGGTGGTGTCCTAAAACTATTAACACCTTGCCTGGAAATTTAGGTGTTGCACTTTCTCTTTGGTTGTTGTTGTTATTGGTTGTTTGTTTTTTCAAATATGAGTTTTAAGTCTCTGCTTCACAGGCTTACCCTTTAATTTTCCCAAAATGACATAAGACATGTCATAACAAATTTTACTATAATTAGCTAGTACACAATAGGATGTTGTAAACTAGTTGTTTAATGAGAATCCCTTTTCTGAGTACTGGAAAGTTACTTTGAGTAACCTGATCTAGTGGAAGGTGTTTCTGCCTATGCCAGTGGGGTTGGAATCTTTAAGGTCTCTTCCAACCCAAACTATTCTATGAATCTATGGTTCTGTGCACGAGCTCTTGGTGCTTGAATCAGATTCCTGAAGCTACAGATATAACCAGGGTACAGTACCCAGTTCTGCCACTCTTTCTTTGCTTCAGGCTGTTCAAACTGGGCAGGGATTTCTTATTGCTTGTGGTGGTATTCCTTAAAGTCATACTTGAGAACTGAGACCAAACTCCAGAATGTCCTTTTCCAAGTCTTTAGTACACTTCTATACACACAACCCTCAACTGCTCACAACATTAACCAATATCTTCTTTCCTATGTACCACTTTATCTTCAGATGGAGCCTGTTTTCTGTTTGGCTTCAGGTTTACTATGTATTGCTTGATTTTTGTTGAGTGTCCGCCTCATGATGTTTCCTTCCTTCATCATAATCTCATGCAGTTTAATGCATTTTACTCCTTAGCACCTACAGAAAGGGGATGCAAAAAAGCAGGTGATTCAGATGTCAATTGGAAAGATTTAAAGAAAATATTAACTTCCCATTGTACAAATGTCTTCCACAAAATAGGTGATTAACATACTAAAATCTTTATATTGATAGAGACACACTTTTAAAATATCACAAGGAACAGAGCAAAACAGTTCATAGACAACATGATGGATCACTATGCATCACAAGTTGCTGTATCAGGGAGATAGAATATTTATGGAACTAGCTTTTTGGGTGACCTGAAAATGTAGACTTTTTCAGTGTCTCACAGGGACTGTGTTTAGGGATTCAGATCAGCTGTTTGACTGATGCAACTGCAGAAAGGGAATTGCAATAGTCATCACACCGCACTATGTGCTATTAAAATAAATACGTAAATAAATCTTCCATGTAAGAATCTCAAAAGTTCTACACACAAAATCTGTCTGAGTGAAAATTAAGCAAGAGCACAAAATTAAAACCATTAGGAAGCAAAATTCAACATCTGACTAAATACAGACTTAATGGGATATATTGCGCAATTCATAAATAAAATTATTCTTTCCACTACTGACACTCATCTTATACTTTTGAATCTGTAGACCTCACTGTGTGAGTTACACAAGTAAGTGCTTTGGAAGAATATAAATTCACTATATACATATATAGTATACTTTGAGCTGTAATATACTTGGAGCTGTCTTCTCCCTTCACCTTCTGTTCTTGTTCTTTCTAGGTGATTGCATTATATTCCTTAATGAGTTATAAAGAAATTTCTCAGATAAGGAAATCAGAGAGAAGAATTTGTAAATATGAAACCATGGTAAATTCAAAATTCAATTCTTGTCAGTTTCAAAACTGTAACTAATGTAAATGCATCAGGAGAACTATTCAACATGAAACCCTTAGTCAGAATGACAGTTTTGCTAGTTGTAATTCTAAGTTGCATCCAACATTTAACAGTGCACAGCAAGAATTCACTACTTCCAAGAGGATAGAGCAAAAGATGCACAGAGCAATGCCTAGGGTAACCTGCAGGCTAGAACATTAACATTCTTGCATGACTTGGCATGACTTGGTAGTCTTGACTGTGGCTGTAGGGACAACTGTGTTGCAGATTCCTGGGGTAAAATGTCCTGCACTTATAGCACTCCAAGAATGCTCTAAGTTGAAAACTTTTAGTATTTTCTGGAAATGTTCTGATGTTGTTTGTTGCAACAGTGGAAATGATTTGTAGTCAGACAGAGCTCAGGATGAATGTTGGGAGTTTACAAAATGCCTTACCTATTAATTATTCCAGGACTTGAAGCAATCAGAGATTTCAGAGTGCTTCTAGACATGCTTTAGCATTTACAAAAGGGACAGAATTCAACAAATATCTCTGTATCCACTGACCTGGTACCAGGCAACACCCCTTCTTCATACCCTTTATGTCAAATCACCATGTTAAAGTAGAATTATTACTAAACAGTGGGATAACATTTCATCTCCCTTTCTGTGTTCTAAAAATCCCATGTAAGATCAAAAGCATTAAGGAGTCAAGCTTAGCAGGGGAAGAGACAGTGAAGTCATAGCTTTATATGCCTTCAGCAATATGAGCTATTTGGAAATGTGGAATTTGCTCTTATCTGAATGCAAAAAAGAGTCAATTGGTAATCAACTGCATTAATGTCAAAATGGAATAATTTCATTGAGAGAGAATTATCCAGTGCTTAATTCAACACTTCCATTCTAATTGTTACTCTCAGTAACAGCTGAGGCTCCCAGAAGAACATGACTTTAGAAAAATCTAGCATGAATTAATGTGGTAACCAATAAAATGTATACCATTGCTAGGTCTACAGATGGAATATATCACCCCTGGTGAGGCTAAAACACTTCTCTAAGTATGTTACTGCAACTAAAATCTTTGCAACATAGCTGCATCACTGTCAGAACTTTAGTATCAGTAACCATTTTGAGCTCCAGATTGAAGAAATATTACATAATACTCCAAATGTCATAACTAGAATTGCATATTAAAATCCTCCAGAAAAGTGTCCTGAATAAAGAATAGTATTTGTACTTCAAACCAATAGGTGATACCAGGGATATTTGTTCTCCTTTTAATCTCAATTACTTAAAATATTGTTCACATTGAAAGCCAAAGGAGAGAAAAAAGATGGTTATAGTTAAGAGATCATGGTTACAGTAGTGGAAATAAAATTGCTAACAGGAACCTAGTGGAAATTTTACTTTTTGAACAGAGAAGCAATATTTTTTTGCCGCAATGCGGTATTTGATGGGAACTGGGGTACGGAGGACTCAGACTCCACAGGTGCGGGAGGAAAAGTGTTTTTTTAATTGAAATGATGCCCGGCTTATATACGATCGGTAGGGAAGGTTCTGGAATGGGATTGAACTTAGGAGGGGTTTAGGGAAAAGCCTGGGAGGGCTTTGCAATACAAGGCAAGACCCTTCAAAACTGGGAATACAGGGGCAGGTATACACCATATATGGAAATGCTACCCTGCTGCAAGCAAGGACCAATCAGGGGTGGGTTACAAGCCATGAGGGATGGAAAATTCCAGCAGGGACACACAGTGAAACAAAGGGAAAGACATATAGCATGATAAAATCCTCAAAGTGGGTACAGACTTTAAACTGCAAACAGTCCTTAAACATAGCAAGGGTCCATATAAACGCAGCAAGCAGCTCTCAGAGTTGAGGCAGTCACAGATCTGTGCTGATTAAGCTGTCCTTCCACACCCAGTCTCTCTCCTCTCCTCCAACACCTCAGGATCATGAGCAATGAATGATGCAACAGTTAACATTAGATACTTATTCTGGCGTCAGCTGGAAGAGCATTCTCCATTTTGAAATGCTTGACTTCACATCTAGCAACTATTATTTATTGTTTCTCAGGCTGATAAACTCAGGTGCAAAACATCTACAAGTCTGGAGAAGGTTTCAAACTCCCTGTCTGTTAACAGATTTGTGGTTCTTTCAACCAAAGACATCTACTGATGCAGATATACCTAATGAGAAGACAATTTGTGCAGCCTCTAGACAGAATATCAGAACACATTAGTTGACAGTTTACATTTTTCTATAATTTTTCTCCTGCTGTATCCTCACTCCTAGTCATTAAGTAGACATTTACTATGACTTTCTGTACAACACGTGCAAAACAACTTTTTTAATTTTTTTTCAAGTATTTTCAATATGCAACTTATGTGGATTTGATCTAGCTTAAAGTTCTGTAATAGTGGATTTCTACATCCTGAAAGCAAACACTGACTTGTAAAAGTGAGCAAACTTGCTTGGAATTTTATTTGGAAAAAATGTGTTAAATGATTGCATAACTAGTGCTCATAATATCAGAGTGGACAACCTGAAATTAATATTCTGATTTGATCCAGGAACCTGTGGTGGTCCTCAAAACATTTCCTTCTCAGATATGCAAGAATACATTCAAATAAAGATTTAGTACTTAAATATTAGTATCACGTAAGATGCATATATAATTTTGGCAAGTGGTAATGTTGGTTTTACCAAGACCAAGTCTTGCCTGACCAGCTCAGTGGCTTTCTATGATGAAGTAACTACATTGATTGACAAGGGAAGAGCCACAGATGTCATCTATCTGCACATCTGTAATCTAGAGAGGAGCACTCAATGGCTAAATATCCAGATGGAGATCAGGGATGAGTGGTGCCCCTCCTCAGGGGGTCTGTATTGAGAAAAGTACCCCTTAATATTTTCATTAACGACATAGATGGTGGCATTGAGTGCATCCTTAGAAAACTTCCAGAAGACAACAACCTGAGTGGTGTGGCTGACACACCTGAAGGATGGGATGCCAACTAGAGCAAGCTGGACAGGTTGGCCCATGTGAACATCATGAGCTACAACAAGGCCATGTGCAAGGTCTTACACCTAGCTTTAGGCAGTCTCTGGTATACATACCAGCTGGGGAACAAAGAGACTGAGAGTGGGCATAGACAGTGGGGGTACTGATGGATGAAAAGCTGGACATGAGATTGGCAATGTGCTCACAGCCCAGAAAGCCAGTTGTATTCTGGGCTGCATCAAAAGAAGCATGGCCAGCAGGTCAAGGGAGATGATTCTTCCCCTCTACTCTGCTCTGATGAGATCCCACCTGGCGTACTGTGTTCAGTTCTGGAACCCTCAGTATAAAATCTAGATCTCTTAGAATGGGTCCAGAGGAGGACCACTGAAGTGATCAGGGGCTGGAGTACCTATGAGAAAAGGCAGCAAGAGTTGTTGTTCAGCCTGGAGAAGGCTCCAGGGAGATCTTACTGTGGTCTTTCAGTACTTCAAAGGGTCTTGTAAGAAAACTGGGCACAGACTTATTAGCAGGACCTGTAGTCTTAGGACATGTCCTACAGTACAAGGAGTAGTAGTGTTCATCTAAAATAGGGTAGAGTAAGACTAGATATAAGGAATAGATTTTTGTCATAAGGGTGGGAATATATTGGAACAAGCTGCTTGGAGCAATGGAAGAAAAGCTAGATGTCCCATCCCTATAAACATTCAAGGTCAGGTTGGACAGGGCTCTGAGCAACCTGACCTAATTGAAGATGTCTGTGCTCTTTGCAGGGAGGTTGGACTAGATGACCTTTAAAGACCCCTTCCAAACCAAACTATTCCATGATTTCACAAATCTATGATTCTGTTATTTAATTTACATAATTTATTATGTTTTTAAACCCATAAAATATTTGGCTTTATCTGACTTGAACAGTAACTTTGAGATATAACAAAATGAGCTGAATCAGTATCTCGTTTCTTAATTAAAGAAAAAAATTACCTCTTATTTTTAGCCATTTTCCTTTGTCCAACAGAAAGAGTACAATTTTCCCCTTACTTAATTACTCCATTTTTTAATTTTTTTTTTTAAGTATGTAGAATATAACATCTCACAGTATCTCTCTGTCTTAATGCTAGATAACTCCTTTTTCAAAACCCATTATTACCAATCCTAGTCTCATCAGTATAATAAACTGCTTAACTGATGGCTTGGGTGGGAAGATGGCATGGTGGCATGAGATTTTTTTGTAACAGATTAGGATATGTTTTAGATATGTAGTAGTTTTGAAAAGAAAAAGAGAAGTGGAAGAGATCAATATTTTCTAAGTATTTGGTTTGGTCACTCTGCTGGAAAGAGATTGCTATTATGCTATTAATAATATAGTCTTGAAAGAATCTTCCTGTTAAAAGAAGAGTGCATTATATATGGGGATAGAATAGATATTCCTACACCTTTAGGGCTGATGAGGAAGAGTTGTCAGTTGACAAAGGTAACTTGTATATCAGCCTTAGGATGGCTTAGCTGGCCTTAGACTCTTCCATTTCTAGACAGCATCATTTGAAGTTCTACCCAAACCGTACTACAGTTATATGCTAAACATTGAACTGTACTTCTTTCTTTTTCATGTCAAAGCAGTTTGAAACCCAGAGGAATCCTAATTTTAACTTCTAATTAGAAATACAGGGCAGTGGGGTGCAGACATATCTACAGCATGCCTCAGACAAGGTGTGGGTGATGCAACCTGAGTTTAAATGGAGTGCTGAGGCTGCTAGAGAGTCTGGTTGAGGCAGATATGGCATTTATACACTCATAGCCCTGAGAAGTATACTGTTAAAAAGAAAATTATATATGAAGATAATAGAATTGAAAGCTGCACTCATGCAACTTGCTGCTGATTCATGGTTGCATGAGAATAAAGAATTTTAAAGCATGTTGGAGCTTGAACTGCTATAAGGGACTGATTTTTGATATTATTAAGAATGTTCCTATACCTGAAAATAAGTAAACAGTTGACATTTTTCTTGATTCATGTTTATGAGGACAAATTTTGCTTAGTTTTCATTGACTCTCCAAGAAAAAGAAAAAAAAGCCATACATCAGATAAAAATATTACAAGAACTTACTGCTTTTATGGACAGCTGTGCAGACTACCTTTTATCTACCATTCCATAAACTATTTTTTTTCAAATGCATGTGCTTAACTAATTAATGTTTGTCTGATTTGAGTATTGCATACCAAATATAGAAGAGTCACCATATACTGAAAACTAGACATGCTTGACAGGCTTCTATAAAAAATGGGATCTTTATGTTATTCAGGGTAGAGGGATTAGGCAAGATAATAATGAATACACCATCATCTGCTCTGCATAACATTCCACTTTTACTGTTGAAAGGAAAGGAAAAAGGAAATTAATAATTATTTGGATATTGTAACTGATAAACCCTTACTTCCAGAAGTTTTGCCATTGGGAAAAAAAAAAAAGAAATTACTGCCTTTAGCTTGAAATTGCTTTTGTTCTGCAAGATTAAAAGCAAACAAGCTGTGCCAGGAATTTATTTACTAATGAAAGCCAGAGTCTGAAGTTATTCCATGCACACTAATACAGCATAGGACCTTTCATATGGACTTTTTTTTTTAAATTAGTCATCCTTGATGTTTAATAGTATTCCATGTACCAGCAGCCAAGTATGATTTACAAGATTCCTGATTTCTGAAGTTCTCTCTGTTCTTTAGAGGTCAGGAATCTTGCAATTTTCACTGCTCATCAAACAAAAAGCAGAACACTGTTGAAAAGAGCAGCAGGGGAGAGAGACAGGAAGCAAAGATCAAAATTCAGTGCAGGGAAGCACAGAGAACTAGGTGACTAGATGTACTAGTGAACAGGAGAAGAAAGTGGAGCTCAGACTATCCATTTGAAATGCGCAGCCAGTCTAATATTTGTATGTTTATCAAGATTTTTGTTCACAGTTTTCAGTCTTTTTTTTCAGTGTCCCCAGATGTGAAAGAATGTTTTCTGCAATTTGAGGAAGTTTAGTATTAACTTCCTTCCTTCCTTCCTTCCTGCCTGCCTGCCTGCCTTCCTGCCTTCCTTCCTCCCTGCCTTGTCTGAATGCATATTTGGTTGCTGAAGAAAACTTGCTAAAAACAAATTATATTGTGATTATCCTGTTAACACAAGCATACAAAGTATGTAATAGTCACATATGACAGCATCTCATTACTGATTATTCTGGAGTCTACCACTATGAGTGTTGTTCATCCATTGGATATTTTTAATTAATACAATTGTTTCATACTTTTTACCATGACTGACCTTCTCGTCAGAGGCTAATAGAGGATATCTTTGAACAGACTAAAAGGGATTCAAAAGGAGCTCAAATTTATGTTGATTCTTTTGAAATAAAAATAATAATGTTATCTTTTCCTTCTCTATGTTTATAAGTGAAACAATAGATCTTGTCTGAATCAAAATTACCTTTTGGTGGCATTGTCAATGTACGTGAAAGGAAACAGTAATTTTTAAGGTCAGAGTTTAAAAATACCGCATGCATGGAAGTATCAAGAAATAAAATATTCCCAAACTTTTTCTCTCTTTATCTGTTCTCACAACCCTACTTTGCTGTCTTTCTGACATGGAGCAGGGTTGTTGAAATCCTTATGAGGACCAGAGTTCATGAACATGAGACTGCTTCTGTCTGTCTCTAAAGGGCCTCATCTACTTTTTTTAATTCCTGATCAGATGGCTGATACCCACTATAATGTCACCTTTGACTGTCCTCTCTTTAATCTTAACCCATAAACTCTATCAGGTCATCCATCCCTAAGCAGAGTTTAATGTACTCCACCTGCCCTCTGACATAAAGAACATGAAATTTTCAAGACTGAGACACTTCTACTGGTCTACAGTGTCCTGACGTTCTGTTAAGGTGGAAGAACAAATGTCAAAGTAGTGTAGGNGAAATGAAACTTTTTGAGGCTTTTTTTGTGGGAATTCTGTTTTGGTTTGGTTTTGGGGTTTTTTTGGTAACACTTTGGAAACTAACTTTCTTGTTGACTTTGAAAGGTACAGAACATTATCACTGTCAACAGTTTTCTTACCATTTTCAATAGCTTCTTTACAGACACTAGTAAGTGTTGTAGTAGTGTAGTGCTGTATGAACTTGTTTCTTCAGGTTTTATTTTCTTCCTTTTTTTTTTTTTTTTTTTTTTTCTCCTTTNATAGTATTCCATGTACCAGCAGCCAAGTATGATTTACAAGATTCCTGATTTCTGAAGTTCTCTCTGTTCTTTAGAGGTCAGGAATCTTGCAATTTTCACTGCTCATCAAACAAAAAGCAGAACACTGTTGAAAAGAGCAGCAGGGGAGAGAGACAGGAAGCAAAGATCAAAATTCAGTGCAGGGAAGCACAGAGAACTAGGTGACTAGATGTACTAGTGAACAGGAGAAGAAAGTGGAGCTCAGACTATCCATTTGAAATGCGCAGCCAGTCTAATATTTGTATGTTTATCAAGATTTTTGTTCACAGTTTTCAGTCTTTTTTTTCAATGTCCCCAGATGTGAAAGAATGTTTTCTGCAATTTGAGGAAGTTTAGTATTAACTTCCTTCCTTCCTTCCTTCCTTCCTTCCTGCCTGCCTGCCTTCCTTCCTGTCTTCCTTCCTCCCTGCCTTGTCTGAATGCATATTTGGTTGCTGAAGAAAACTTGCTAAAAACAAATTATATTGTGATTATCCTGTTAACACAAGCATACAAAGTATGTAATAGTCACATATGACAGCATCTCATTACTGATTATTCTGGAGTCTACCACTATGAGTGTTGTTCATCCATTGGATATTTTTAATTAATACAATTGTTTCATACTTTTTACCATGACTGACCTTCTCGTCAGAGGCTAATAGAGGATATCTTTGAACAGACTAAAAGGGATTCAAAAGGAGCTCAAATTTATGTTGATTCTTTTGAAATAAAAATAATAATGTTATCTTTTCCTTCTCTATGTTTATAAGTGAAACAATAGATCTTGTCTGAATCAAAATTACCTTTTGGTGGCATTGTCAATGTACGTGAAAGGAAACAGTAATTTTTAAGGTCAGAGTTTAAAAATACCGCATGCATGGAAGTATCAAGAAATAAAATATTCCCAAACTTTTTCTCTCTTTATCTGTTCTCACAACCCTACTTTGCTGTCTTTCTGACATGGAGCAGGGTTGTTGAAATCCTTATGAGGACCAGAGTTCATGAACATGAGACTGCTTCTGTCTGTCTCTAAAGGGCCTCATCTACTTTTTTTAATTCCTGATCAGATGGCTGATACCCACTATAATGTCACCTTTGACTGTCCTCTCTTTAATCTTAACCCATAAACTCTATCAGGTCATCCATCCCTAAGCAGAGTTTAATGTACTCCACCTGCCCTCTGACATAAAGAACATGAAATTTTCAAGACTGAGACACTTCTACTGGTCTACAGTGTCCTGACGTTCTGTTAAGGTGGAAGAACAAATGTCAAAGTAGTGTAGGAGAATCTCAGTATTGAACACCAGTTTTTAATCATGAGAAAAAACAAAGCAAAAGTTCTTAAATGAAAGCATGTGATGATAAAACTTTTCTATAAGTAGTCTCCCAAATACAAGTTTGTCAATAGCCAATTGCTTTCAAAACAGAGAATTAGAATTATGTGTCTATTCTTTCTATAATATTTTGCATAAATGCAGTAATCACCATTTCTTGTTTTAAACTGTTAAACTGTTATAGATGACCACGAAATAATGTTTCACCTATTTTCTTTTCCACTGCAGAAAATATATGTGAGCTTCATGAGTGTTTTTCAGAATTTCTTGCTGTATTCCTTTTGGACAACATTTTTTTTATTTTTCTATTTTTTTTTTTTTTATAACTATGGAAATGAAACTTTTTGAGGCTTTTTTTGTGGGAATTCTGTTTTGGTTTGGTTTTGGGGTTTTTTTGGTAACACTTTGGAAACTAACTTTCTTGTTGACTTTGAAAGGTACAGAACATTATCACTGTCAACAGTTTTCTTACCATTTTCAATAGCTTCTTTACAGACACTAGTAAGTGTTGTAGTAGTGTAGTGCTGTATGAACTTGTTTCTTC
>VXBX01008680.1:180926-212369 GCA_013400415.1 Scytalopus superciliaris
CAACTTTAAAAAATCTGAAAAGGACCTTATGAGTCCTTTTGCCCCATTCTCCTGCCTGGAGGCAAAATTAATGTACACCAAGTATATTCAGTACATGTCCTTGTCTAGACTTTCTAGAGAACCCCTGTAATAAAATTTGACAGTTTCCCAAATAATCTAACCCATTGCTACCTTATATGTCCTGCAAAACAGGAAATGTCTCTCTCTCTCATGTTCAAATAATTTCATGCATTCTTTGTGCTGCCTACCATTGGTTTGAAAAACAGAATATTTCATTCTCCTGTGCTTCACACTTCTACATCTAGTTTTCCTTTCCTCTAAACTATATAACTCTAGTTCCTTCATCCATTCTGTACATCATGTTTTCTAGATTTCTGACAATTTTCTTTCTCTCCCTGGGTCCTGTCCAATTGGCCTACACTCTCTTTGAATTGTGTGTCCCAAAAATAAATACATTAGTGGAAAAAATTACTTACCACTTTCGATGTAGAATGGAAAAGTCAATTAATTTAGTTTCAGACAATACATCTATTGTACATGTTGTACACTCCAACAGTGTGAAGAAACATTTGACTTATTATTCATTGTAATTTGCAGTTCCCTTGCTTATTTCTATTTCTTACTCACAAATGTTGCCTCTTCCATTTCTTCACCCAATTATTGCTAAGTATAAAAATTTTGTATTTTTCCTTATCAAATGTAACCTTTTGAGTACCTGACTGAGTTGCTGATATCTGACTCATACCTATCAGTGAACTACTTTCACATCTTCCCCTGAGTGTCAGCACCAAAATCAGCAAAATATTATCTTTTTATACAAGTTGCTAATTGCAGCACAAAAGAATAATCTTGCAGTTTGAAATAGCTAATTGCAGAATACAGCATTCCTATCTGTCAGATGTACCCCTAATGGTGGTTTACCTTCCATGAAATAGAACATTTGTTCTTGTCATGGGTAAGCCCTGGCTGAGAGACACTCATCAGCCTGGCTACATATTCTGTCTCCTCAGAGGAGCAGTGGAGAAAACAGGATAACAACGCTTGCAGGTGGAGATAAGGACAAATTGTTTATCAGTTACTGTTGTGGGCAAAACAGATCTGGCAGGGGGGGAAATTAATTTATTTCCACTTTGAATAGATTCTAGTAGTAAAAGCAAAGGCAAACCAACACTGTTGCTCTCTCTCTTCTTTCCCATGATCAGTTGCATTCCTTCATTACTTCAATACTGACCCAGCAACACGAAGTGGCAGAAGTGAAAGGAAATTCTATTTGCAGTTTGCCCTCTTACACTTTTCTCTCCTCATAGATGATTCTTGCACAGATTACAGTTTTTCAGGTAAAAAGTTTCCTTCATTGTGGGTCCTCCGTGAACTGCAGTAATACGTCTTTAGGTGCAATGCTACAGGCTTGGGGATGACTGGCTCGAAAGCTGTTGGTTGGAAAAGGACCTTGGAGTGCTGGTCCACAGCCATCTGAATATGAACTGGCAGTGCTGGTTTAACTGTTGGACTTGGTAATCTTTGTGGTGTTTACAAACTAAATTATTGTATGATTCCAAGAAGTGATGATAGGAACCACATCTTAAGTAATGGTTTTAGTTTTAGCCAGTTTGTTGGTAGTTAATAAAGTGGTTTCAGACTATAATTAAATAGACCATGTTTTTGACATATACTCCATATTGAAAAGACTGAAAAAAATAACTTTACACAAAAATATTTTACCATTGCTCATGCAGAACTAAGGAGAAATGAAGGTTCTTTGAAGTTTTCAGAGAAATGTTTAGTGTTTTACATTTGGCTCATTTGCAGTGCCCTGTGAACCTCCCTTCAAAGAACTGCCTTCAATCACCTCACACAGCAAAGTTCCTTCAACACAAGGAGCCCTGACATTTTGTAGGGACAATATACTAGCTAAGCTTTCCTCAGCAAACACTGATTTCCACACCTCTTACTGAATGATTTATAAAGAGTCAGTGAAAACAGATTACACATCCTGGCTTAATGGGTGGATGTACTTTATCCTGTTTAACAGCTTTGTAGTGGGGACAAGGGGAAGGACGGCTTTGAAAGAAAGGTCCTGAATTAGGTATAAAACTTGCTATACCCCAGCATCTCACAAAATGCCAAATTAAATAATTTCCACATTATTACTTGCAATTATGCTGCTGAATAAATACATTTTAAAGATAGAACCTCTATAATGCAAATTCTAACCAAATGCTTTATTACTGTCATTAAAATGTAAAGCCCAGTCAGTGAATTGCTAACCTTTCTACTTCTGTCCAGCTCCATACAGATCAACCTGCAGCACTTTAGTTACCTTAGACCAGCGTAAAGGGAACAGGATTTTGTTTTCAGAGTCATCCAATCTATAGAATGAACCAGTAAGTCTTGTTCGACGTGAGTATTCCATTAAGCCTATTTCTTTTATGAGATTTCTGAACCATAATCATTCTGTAAGGCAGATGTCCTCACCCCTTAGTATTGGAGTATTGATTACTGGATTCAGTAAGTTAGTTTGGGAATTTCTTTTTCAGTATCCTTTTTGCTGCAACATTAACTTCTCAATAAAACTACTATAAAAATGTCTACCCTTTTCTTCCTTTGAGCTTTACTATCATCTTGTAAAGGACAGAAGAAATAAGTTATATGTTACAGTGTGAAGTTTATGTTGACGTGAAGTTGAAATGTCTAGAATTTTTAAGTGGTGCAGGTCAATCCCCAAATGAATACTTTATATCCTACTATTATACATGCAGCAAACATTTCAACATGAAATGGTTGTTATTTATTCTCTATTGTTTGTGGGTTTTAATTTAGACATAATTTATTTCAAAAAATATTTTCCTAGTTTCAGTGGGAGCAGAAAAAGGGGAAAACTAACAATGCTTTTTAACAAAACTTTGTGCAACAATCCCTTACATCACAGCAGACTAGGCCCAGACTGTAAAGCCTGAAGCAGGATGTAGTTGAAACTTAGACATCTTCATCCACATTGAGATCCAAGTATCCCAAGAGTTTATCTGATTTGAAAGTTAGGAAGGTTCCTAAGGTGTGATAATTGCCCACGCTTTGGGTAGCTGCAGTATAGAGAAAAGAAAGAAAGAGACATGTTTAGGGTGAGATTACCTATTTTAGGCATATACCCTAGCATAGGATAACTCATACTATATGAGGTGACAACTTTTTGTTCATTAACTCAAAGCTGAGACTAAGCTGGGTAATTGCAATGTGAGTATTTACAACAGATGTGTCTAAAGTTAGTGCAGGGACATTCCACATCTGAGAGTCCTGTTCTTTTTTAATGTGTAAAAATCTTCCACAGCCGAAGTAGGTGAGCATATGACTCTTTTTTTACCAAGGTCTCTTTAGGATCTCAATTCAGAATGCATCAGTCCTAACTAATATGTAAGCAAATAAACAAATTAAAAAATATAATAAAAATAAACATCAGAAATGCATCTCTAGTGTATAATTTCCATAATAATTCAGTAGTGATAGCATTTGCAAAAAACACAATTATCAGCAGGCTTACTCATCCCATTCCTCATCTATAACCTTTTCTCCTTAGAACATTCCTTTTAAAACATTGCAAGAAATCAAAGGTAGAAGAAATTGAATTCTTTCTCATTTTGTGCTGCACAAAAATTGAAGGTCTCTGGGACTACAAGGTGGCAGTATGATGGTTCTAGAGATGACACAGACTTATAGATTCTACTTCAAAATCAGAAGCACCTAAATTTTAATCAAAAAGACTTTTATGCAAGCATCGTCTATCAAGTATGTAACTAAATAAGACAACAGTGAAGGCAAGGCTCAGAAATTGCGAAACCATTAGCTTCACATGGTACCCTACGTCAGATTGTTTTATTTGTCTGTCGTGATCAGTCTTTGCAAACTTGTATAACAAAATTATGGGTCTCAAAATTCTTAAATTAATTATGCTTATTTCACATCTTTGGAACTACCAAGAAAAATGCCAAAGTTCTACAGAATTTTTAATGATATATCTACTGTGTTTATGACATTACAATTAATTTGAAAATAGATTAATTAAATAAAAATTAAGATTAATGAAGTTTATACATTTGATGCATTTTTATAAATTTCGAATCTCATAGCTTACTTTTACTATAGTAATAAAAAAATTAAGATTTTAAGGCTGCATAGTTAAGAAACAGAAAAATTCATGTTTTGCATGAATTGAATCAGTAAAGATATCCAGGGAACCAGGATACTGCAACAGTAGTGTAAGTTTTTCTGGAAATCCTTAACTTGGCATGTGTAAAATAAAGTGTTGTATAAGTAAATTTAATTCTCCATCTCCAGTTTTACCTCACACTTTTGTCTTATTTTTGCTTTCCTTTAATTCTGAACACTTTTTCTTCTTTTTCTATACTTAACTCTTAATGTAGCTCACATTCTCTTTTTCCCTTCTTTTGTTATCTATTTTTATTTTATATTCTTTTCCTGCTTTAAAACTTTTGTTTCTTTTTCCTTTCTTTTAATACCTCTTTTTTAGTTATTTGTGCTCAAACTCTTTTCTTCCTTTGTGATATTTCTGTTGCTCTCATTTCACTTGCTTTATGTTTTATTTTTTGTTTAATTTTAGTTTTTACTTTGCATCATCCTCCTTTTCTAAAGTTTGACTTATGCAAACACCATACTTTTTCAGCTGTCTATCCATCTCACATCAGTAACTTCTAAATCTGATGGCTCATTAACCTGAACTGACAGAAGAGTACAGACTCTTACAGAGATATGGCATTTCCCAACAGGTTTGGGAAAGTTGGCAGTTGGCCCGAGGGCAGAAATCCAAATTGATGTCCCATCAGATGAAAGGCGGTTACTTGACCCCATTCTGAGGAGCAGTAGCCAAAGATGTTTGTGCCGCTCTCAGACAGCCCAGTGCCTGTTGCAACTTGCCCTGCCATGCAGGTGAGGAACATGGGTGGGCAGCAGCCCCAGACACCAGCAACATAAGAATGTATGGCAGCAGTATGCAGATAGTGGGCAGATCTTTAGTTTGTTACTCATTAATTTTCTCCTCTTCATCCTACGCTGCTAAGTTAAGCTAAGACAAATGCTTTGACTCTGCAGAAAGCTGTTTGGATTTGTCCCTTTCATGTCCCTGACATAACAATTGACTTTGGTGACCAGGTCAGCAAACGGACCTCTATTTCCCTGTGTACAAAATTGACCTATTTACCAATATGGGATGAGGAAAGCAGATGAGGAAAGTGTCTACCAAGTAGACACTTTTAACATTAAAGGCCCTAAATTAATGCATAAGCCAAGTCACTAAGACAGTTTTCAAAACCAGGAAAAATTGCATTTCTGCATTTTTATTGTACTAGGGATAAGAACTTTATGTTATTCAATTTTTCAACATTTCCCTTCAGTGTTTTTTGAAGTATTTAATAGTCTTATTCATTCCAATCAGTGAAACAAACAAACATTAATTCCCCAGATCTGATTCAAACTAGGAATGTGGGATTCTCAAGTCATCTGTTGCAACAGGATGAAGCACAGTAGAAGGACAAAAGTCATGCACAAGGCATGCTAAATTGCACAGGGCAAGACAGATGCTGCAGCTAAAGAAACATGCCTGAATCTTCACTTAAAACACGTGCAACACAAGAAGTCAGTAAGAAGTAACTACCAGGAAACCCTGGTAACAACATAATCTAAAAATTCAACTATTTACAAATTTAAAAAATAAATAAATAGAAAAGGTGCAATCTCCCTTAAGGGAAAAATGCTAAAAAAGACTGCAGACAATCATAGAAGTACCTACAACCTTCTCTCTTTCAAATTCTCAGTGACTTTGTGAAATTATGCTTCTTTTTCCAGAACAGTGTTTAACTGTAGGTTCCTCATGTAAAAGCCTAACCAATAGTTTAGGTGCTACAGACTCTTGCATACGAAAATAATCTTATATTTAAACCATATATACTGGAGAAGGCATATAATTAAGGTACGTTATGCTTGGCCAAATACCATAGCTGTAAACTGTATGTAAAAAGTGGGCATAATTTATTTTTCTTGCAATTAGCTCAATTTGGAAAGGCTTCCTCCAAGTATTTTTGAGGTACGTTTTAGTCAATACACAATTCAGTCAGTATATATGAGGTGTATACAGAGTATATCCCAGATCAGATGTTGCAACAGAAGTATACAATATTTTGTTTACTTTCTGGATCATTTTAGGGTTCACCTGAGAGCCAGACAACTTCATCTAGATAGGTATGAGACCACTGGAGAACTTTCAAATTAACAGGGAAAGAGCTAATAAGTTTGTGAAACATTAAGGGCTAAAGGATGTCAGTGTTTTTGTCTTTATCTTGGGCAGGTGAGGGCAGGAATAAAAGTGGATTGCAATTTTGATTTTGAGAAGAAATGTTGAGGGAAAATTATCTATGTTTTGGAGATATCTGTGGCCTTTGGTGGTCTTACTCATTTCCCCCCCACAAAAATATTACTTTATTGTAAACTAAGTATCATTTAAACAGGGATCTCTAGATCTACAGAAATAAATGAGAACACACCTGGCAAACAATACTGAAATCAGACTTTGAAATGAGATGATCAGGACGTGGAGTAAATATATAATACACACATAACCTGCGGCTTGCAGAAATGATTTTTCAGTTAGCTCTCTATTCACACCTCTATATTCTGAGTTCTCTCTCCCAAATCCCTGGTGTTTATATTCTCCCTTCAGTCTTATGCCCTAAATAACTGTCATTGATTCTTTTTTTCTTTTTCATTCTATTCTCTGCTACCTTTGATCCCACTATATCAGAAATGTCCACAGAAGTGCATTAATTTAATAGACTTCTTAACCACTTCTCCTGCTGTTATAGCTATCATCACCTACAATTCTGAATCAAAGGAATATTTTTTTTAAAGCTTGTATTTCTGATATATTATACCTGATTCTAGGATGATTACTGCCAGAAGGTTCTTTGTCATAATAAAGCTTCTGAGAAAGCCATGGTGAGAACTATTTTAATTATCTTTTATTTCACTGGAAAGCCTGAAACTATTCCTAAAATATTTCCTCTATTTACATTTCATTTATATTCAGATC
Organism: Scytalopus superciliaris; assembly: GCA_013400415.1. Taxonomy (NCBI): domain Eukaryota; kingdom Metazoa; phylum Chordata; class Aves; order Passeriformes; family Rhinocryptidae; genus Scytalopus; species Scytalopus superciliaris. The sequence continues at coordinate 188,020 of VXBX01008680.1, forward strand.
ATGTCTTTAAAAAATAAATCTTTTAAATTATATACATTTCTCAAGCTCTGATGCATAGAAATATTCAAATAAGTGACATACTTTGTATACCAATCTTCTTAGATTAGAAACAATGAGATGTTCATCCAAAACTTAAGCCTGTGGGATCAAATTGTAAGGTAGAAGAGATAGGCAACTTTGTTACAAACTAATAAATCCACTGAATTTGGATCCAGCATTTGAAGTTTAATTTGGATTTAAAACTAAACCAAATGAACAAAAATAAATTAAAAAAAAGGAAAAAAAAATATCCTCCTCCCTAAAAAAATGCAAACCAACAAACCAAAGAAATAAACAAAAACAAAAACACAAAAAACCCAAACCAAACCTAAACAAGAACCCCAGAAAACTTTCAGGATAGCTTATCTGTGCCTCTAGCTATACAAAGCTCTCATTTTATCTCCAGCAACAAAAGCAGCAACTACTCCCTGTAATTTACATGCTTACAGTTTACAGTTGTAAAATGTTCATTCCTATGTTCTTTTAAACATTGGCTCTTTGAAAAGAGATAATTTTCCTCTTTTAGATCAAAAGGGCAGGAAACTCTGTATTGAATTTCAAAAAAAATCTTTCTGCTGGAGTGTACGTAATGACTAAATGAGAAGCCATGAAGTAATGGCTTTATTCAGTTGCTGTTACTGACATCAGCCTGTTTACACACTGAACTGAATTACCTCTTGTACAGGATATCTGTGTAACGCCAGCAAAATACCCATAGTTGAAACTTGTTTCACTGCAGAGTCAGATATTAACCAAAGTGCCTGTAAATGCTCTTTGCATACTGTTCTTGAACTGGTGCTAACAGAAATAGGAAAAAGTCTCTGCACACTTTAGTTAGAAATGCACATGCCACTACAGCAAGCACAGGAGGCACTGACAACTGAAGCATTCCTCTTGTCAGTCTTGAAACAACGGGGGAATTGAAAGCAAAGATCATGCTATGATGATCTCACTGTGACCATAATTTAGATTTTTGTTTTGTGTATGCCTGAAAGAGAACACTTATGGCTGTGAAGAAAAATTTGTATGAGGGAAGAAATTATTTTTGAACAAAATATTTCATGCAAGTTCTCTCTTCTCTTTTTCTTAAAACTGAAGTCATCTTCAAAATCACATAGTTAAACTTCTAATGTGGGCTAAGTGGTATGAACATTAAGTAATGACTACAGAAACACAGAAATGCCATTCTGTCATTTGTCAGAAAACCAGAACTTATCTACATTTTAATTAAGTTAGGGAATTTGGCATGCATTCTTGCTCATTTTAATAAATATCTTTCTGTATTGAAATTTCCATACTGTGAAAGTGACTCCTTTTCAGGTAAGCCACAAAGAAAGCTAGCAGAAGCCCTTTTTCTCCAGTTATATATATATTTGGGGGAAAACCAAAACCAAAACAAACAAAAAAACCCCAACAAAACCCCCTACATTGCAATCCAGTATTTGCTTTACAGCAGTGCTGCTGCTTTCTTTGGATCTTGCATCGTCTTTCTCATTGTCAGTCATAAATTGTTGATCGTTTTAAACTGTGGAGTTGTATAACATTATTATATAAATCTTTCCTTATCCTCCAAAGCAGCAGACCTCTGCTGAGAAGATGAGCAATACTGCAGAACTCTGACAAGATTTGAGGGCTTGAGACGTGACCTTTGGGTGAATACATTTTAACCAGGAAATTTGATTATTATGCATAGGACCATTAGGGACTTTGCTTGATTTAAAAAGGCATGGAGCAGCTCCAGGTTAGCAGTGCCTATCTTGGAAAATTCTGCTCTGAATTCCTGAAGTTATATAATGCCAGGTTTGTCAGCCTTCACACACGGGCACAGTGAAAAATGCAGTTCAGGGCAGTCCAGACAACCTGTTGAGCAGTTCCACCTGTATGACTGACTATGCCAAATCCATCAATCAACTTTTCGTGCAAAACATCATCCTCAACTGCTGAAGCAGAGGCTAAGAAATGCATCTCACTGTGTTGAAATAATTCTTGAAGTTTAAAAGCCACATTTCAGGTAAGGCTCAGCATACAGTGGAGAAAAGATGTGATAAGAAAGCAGTTCTCAGTCTTGCCCAGTTCATTATCTTACATTTTTGATTCATCCTTCAGAAGCTGAATGGCTCAAGACAACGCTAAATAATTCTTGACATCTGATTTAAGTTCAGGCTTCCTATAGTCCTTATTAGTGATGCTGTTCCTTGCTTCACAGGGTAACAAACAACTTAGATTCTCCCATAATTCATTCTAAACCATGTTAACCTTAAAGACATTTATCTGAAGTGAGTGAGTTGGGGGAAAAAAAAATAAATTTTCCCTTTGTTCAACAAAGTAAATCTATGATGATTATCTTCATGCAGTCTGTACTCTTAACTGATTTCAAAAGAAGAGAAGAATACATCAAATTCATCTGGAGGCTTCAGCCAAATCAAATAATTGCCATCTCATAAAATCTGCTTTTAGGGTCTGATTTTTAATTTACCATTAGAAATTCTTAAATTGTCCATTAAAAACACTACTTAGGGGAAAAGAAAAAGTCAAATGAATGATTTTGTAGAACTTATTGCTGGAATTATAATTATGTCCTCAGAACATAATTATTTAGAACTTTTGCTGCAGTGGATCTTCTGAACAGGCAGAATTATTAATTAATAGACATCAAGCTTTTAACAGTTTTAATATATAACTTTGGAGAATAGAAAGGGGTCAAGTTTAGGCCAGGACTTGGTAGCTTAACATGCTAATTTCTTCTGGGCTTCTGGAGGGTCAGTAGCTTTGCAAAAAACAAAGGCCTCCATGTACAATCCCTAGAATTATTAATATACATATTGATGAGTGAAAGACATTAGAAGCATTTCAAACTAGAATTAATGTTAACATCATGCCAAACTACAAAAGTAAGCAGTTTTGATCAAAGAGAATGACACAAAGCACAGTCTAAATAGTCTAGCCAGTAAGAATATTACCTATAGAGTTGAAAGATCATAAATGCTAGACTTCTGAGTATGAAGATTTCAGTTAATTTTCCAGTATCTCTTCCTAAGCTTCTCAACAGAATTGAGCAATTACAATAAATGAGTGGGAGTGTGAATGAGATCCCAGACTTAGAAAAAGTAAGAGAAAGATTGTCACTGATGAATACTATAGAAAAGCAGAAAATAAAATGAAATTGTGCACATTAAAATAAAATATATTTCTCATCATCTGGAAAGCAATAAGCACTACTGATAGAATAACACAGCCTGGCAAAAACTCTTATGGAAACTCTGAAATTAGGATTTTACAATTCATAAACCGGCTTTAGTATCTAATTCAATGCTTTTATTCTCTAATTACCTCAGGTCTTATTTTGTTTTGCTACTTCAAAAGTCATAGAGTTTCTATTCATTTTAGAAGTGGTGCTAAACAAATTTCTCTCAAAAGCTGATCTTCTATGAGTTGATGATGAAAATCACTTACTGCTGTGGTTCATCTCACTTCTCTTGGACACTTTTTAGAACAGAATGGGATATTCCCTGGAAGAGTTTTCTTCACTGTTTACAGAGAGAACCTAACACCTGTCTCAAGATAATTTCTGTAAAATTACAGTAGAAAGGTGTGGTAAATAATGTTCATAAAGACTTACACTTTTTCAGAACTGTAATGGAAAGGTACTCCTACATTCCCTTTCGAAGATTCTCAAACTATCAAATTAGGGGATCATCATTCTTGCCACAGCTTTTTTATCTATATTCTTTAATGAATATTTGACTATTTCCAAAGCTGATTAGCATTTTTCTATAGGTTTACAATAAAACACTGAAATGAGATTCACCCACAGGATCCTCATTAACATATTCTGGTTTTCAAAAGTGGGGAGAGTTCCACCCAGATTGCTGGGTAGGAATAGTCAGGGTATGTATGGTATGTTGGCCCAAGGTTGTTTAGCGCTTGGTTGTATAGAGTCTGCAACAGAAAAATGTAAGTATAGTTAAACTAGCAGTGACATATTTTTTTTTTTAAATAGTCAAATGTCAGCTTATGATGGGAAGGAAATTGAGAGTGTTTTATATGCTATTTATTTAATTATTTCTTCGGTTTCTGAAGGATAAGATCCCAAGCCTTAAGTTGTAGGTAGGGGGGGGGGGGCGAAGAAAATTTAAATAAGAAAAAGAATATCATTGAAGAATAAAGTCCAAATAAGGAAACATGCATAACTTGAACTTATTTAATTATACTTGAGGTATTCAACATATTCTTATTAATTGTTGAAATAACGTATAATAATTCCTTATATTTCATGCTTATATTGAAATAAATTATGCTAGGTAGAAGAGATTGTTTTACATAAAATTAGATGCCAGAAAATTTTAAATATTATTTGCAAACCTTACTTTTACTACTTTAGGAGAGAAACCTAATGTTGTCTTTCCTTCAGTCCTTCCTTTCATCCAAAATCTACCAAAAAGCTTTTTCTTTGCTAAGTGCATCTTGAAACATCAGGTGCCATAAAAAAGACCCTGAAATATATTTCTGAAATGGAAGAACTCTTTCATTTTTCACAAATTTCTCACTGGAAGATTAGTTCAAAACAATCATATCATACTTTAACCTTTGACCTTTCTTTGGTGATGAAATGCTCTTTCTTTATGGCTTATCTGCAAATGAGACTTGCACCAACCCCAGTACATCATGTCTGCCTTATTACTGTGAATTCATAGTACTCTGAGGACTCCTTTTTTTTTCCTCTGTTCCACTGTTTATTCATTTTATTCAGAGGTCAGTAGTTGCTCAAACCATCAGGAACTGCTGAAAACGTGTTCACATTTTCTTTTGAACCAGCTGCTGATTCTGAGAAAAAAGGCCCTATATGGAAATCCTTACCAGTGAAGAGTTATTAAAAAAATAGTTTCCAACCATATGTTAGAGTAATAATATAAAGTTTGACAGCTCTATTTTCTAAGAGTTGGACACTGAAGAATTGGACACTGTTCAAAAAAACAAAGGTATTTTACATAGAAATGGAATAATAATACAAAGCAGGGCTGACCGATACAGGTACAGTGATATCATTCAATGAGTTCTATGTTTTTTCCAAAAGACTATGTTCAAACAATTTTATTTTTTTTTAATATTGCAGATGGAAGAATAAGTGAAAACACTGTTTTCTACTATTCTGGACAATTCTGAACTGATGAACTTGTCTTTAAGATGTAAAAGTTAAAGGGAAATTATTAAGGGGCTTATTTTTCTATTGAAACCACATAACTGAAAATTCTTTCTGTTTCTGCAGTTACATATGATTTTAAATAGTAAAGGAAAATATCTTCCAAAGGATAAGGTGGATAACAAGGTTATGTAAACCATGTAAATTATGGTTTCTCATGTAAATCAAAGGGAAGATATTTTAAAGCTAATTTTTCACTGCTAAAATAACCCCATTACTCTGGATTATTTACATCTCATTGTAAAGGCAGACTAAATACCCACAGGCATAGAACCCCTCCAGTCCTGAAACTGTCTGAAATGTTGCCTGAGTAAGGACTTTAGCTTTCAGTTTTAAGCTAGGGATATACTTAATAAATGGATTCAGCAAAAATTTCTCTGTCTATCAATTGGGACACAGAAGAAAAATAGATCTAAGAGCCCACATTCTGATGGCTCCTAGGAAATGAGTGTTCTGTCCCTCCTCATACATTTTTAAGGACACCTCAGTAAAAGCACCTCTGTCCAAGTTGAGCATGATAATCAGTAATTGTCCACATAAGGTCCCAGAGTAGGTTGCTTAGTGTATATGTAGCACATCAGTTCAATCAGGGCCACTGCAGGAGGGTGCTACATCAGCAGGAGGCATTATTTTCCAGGCTTCTGCTTTAGCCCAGTTCAGCAGCACAACAGCTATATCCCGTGAAGGTTGTTGTCTCATACAGATTGCCTGTGTTTAAAAGATGGGCTTATGAAACAACCAGAGCAAAGAAATTCTCTTCCTAAAACACATAGCCAATAGTCTACTTTATGACCTGAAACATGATTCTCTGTCTTCTTACATGTTTATTTCAATGGACTTACTATAGGTCCCTTAGGTGAGGAGAAAACTGACAGTCCACGGACTGCAAAATATTTTATCAGTTTAGAAGTGCTGTTTACTGAAATCTGAACAGTTAGGAATGAAATATATTTTAGCAAGAGTGAAGTTTTTTTGTTTGTTTTGCTTTCAGGCTTTTTTAAGAACAAAAAATAACAACAAAATTTTGGTATTTTGCTAGTACTTTTACTTTCAATGAACTTCAATTTTTTTACTTGAACTTTTCACTTTAAAATATCTGTCATAGAAACCAGAAAGTTTTTAATTCATATGAAAAGCATTTTCTTCCAAATTTTACTTTGGAAATGCTTGAAATTTAATGTCTCTTTCAAAGGAAACACGGAATTGGCACAGACAATCCAATACTTATCTGTCTGTATCAATTTGACGAAAAAAAATAATACATGCATTATACATACATGCACAAACACACATACACACATTTTGAAGCAACTGTGCAGAGAAGGACTCAGGGTATGGGTGAATGAATAACATTAGATGTGTAAATAGGCACTTGCAACCCAGAAAGCCAGCCATATCTTGGAATGCGTTAAAAGAAGCATGGTCAGCAGATTGAGGGAGATGATTCTGCCCCTCTGCTCTTGTGAGACCCCACCTGGAGTGCTGTGTCCAGCTCTGGGGCCCTTAATATAAGAGGACATAGACCCATTGGAGTGAGTCCACAGGAAGGCCACAAGCATGATCACAAGGCTAGAGCACCTTCCCTATGAAGACAGCCTGAGAGTTGGGATTGTTCAGACAGGAAAATAGAAGACTCTGAGGAGTCTTTATAGCAGCTTTCTAGTACCTAACGGGGGGTTATAAGAAAGCTGGAGAGGGATTTTACACAAGGGCATGTAGGGGGAATGTCTTTAAACTGAAGGAGGTTATATTTATACTAGATATAACTATGAGGGTGATAAAACACTGAGACAGGTTGCCCAGAGAAGCTGTGGATGATATACTCCTGTAAGTGTTCAAGGCTAGGTTGGATGGAGGTCTGAAAACTTGTTCTAGCGGAAGTTGTCCCTGCCCACTGCAGAGGTCTTGGAACTAGATGGTCCAACCAAAATCATTCTACAATTTTGCGATTCTATAAAAATACAAATGTAAAAGAAGATTCAAGCTTATTCTTTTTATAGACTAAATCATCTGTCATTCTTACTGACTACTGCTGGGGCAACAGTATTGGTAAAACCAAAAGTAGAACCAGCAATGACATTTTCTGTATTGTGTTATGCAATTTTGTTCAGAAACTTAAAATAATTTACCGCGATGATAAAGTGCATGAGAATTGTTTACACATCCAGTTCTTCCTCTGAGGAGCTGCACAGCAGAATTATAAGCCACACGGAGACAAGTTGTAGAATCCCTGACAGAGAGTGAATTGTCTTGTCCGTCTCACAAGTCTGAGGATTGCAAATGGAATCTCATCAAATGTAATTTCTATTCTGCTTTGTACATCAAATGCCTCAGCTAAAATTCCACATTCTACTGTGACTGAATGAACTTGCTTCTTCTGGAGAGAAGCATTTCCTGAGCCTTCCAGTATTCTGAAAAGAAAACAAAACTGTCCGTAAGAATTAAAAGTGAAAAGATAAGCAAAATAGAGGAAATTGAGCAATTGTTAGTATGGTGTTTTTGCCTAACTACAAAGTGAGAAAGATAGGTTTCTTCAGCTTCTATTAAGCATCCTTTCATCCACATCAGTGTACACTTTGCTAAAATGGTGGGGAATACTTGATATTAAGTTTAATTGTAAGCAAAGACCAAAACAATCACGAACAACACCAAACAATGCAGTCTTTACATGCATAGTAATTCCAAAACGTAACCTGAAGTTGGATGTTGCAAGGGACCCCACTACAGGAGTTAGCAATGTTGAATTTCACCTTCAATCTAGTTGAGCAGTGGTGGTTAAGGAGTATCTTGCAGTTCATGTGAGGTCAGGATTAGCACATGTATGTTTGTGTTTCATTTATTACAAAATGAAAACTGTGATTTCTTGGTGATCCTAACTAGTTCTGATTTGATAATGTCTAGGTTAGTATTTAAGTTCATGTTCAGCAGCAAATCCCATGATGGTCTGACAAACCCTTTGAAGCAGGTGACTTTGCAGTAACTTGCCACCAATGGCAGCTCTGTCTTATATGGAGAGAAGATGACACTGCTGAGCTCTCAGTGATGAATTTCTTCTCTGAACACAGTAATTCTGCATCTCTGGTTATTGTTCTGTGGAAGTCTGTGCTTTTAATCAAACCCAAAAACTAACTGTTTTTCAAACAGATAATTCCTGAAGAAACTTGTGTGCATTATATTAAACCAATATATATTTATACAATTGTGTATAAATACTCACATATTTATAAACAAATAAAACCATTAAACATGTCAATAATAAAGAAATATATAAAGAAGAAACAAATAAATAAATAAACAAATAAATAAATCAGTATTCACTGAAAATGGAAAACACAACGAAGGGAAAACTATGGTAAACTGGATTCCAGATTTAAAGCAGATAATATTATTGTAAGGGTAAAAAAAATTAACCTAATGTTATACTAAAAGACAAATTCTTAATGCCCTGTGATTATTTAAACCTGAAAACCACATGTATTAATGCATGAAGATGTATTTTCAACAGCTACAATTTTAGCATGCAGATAGTTTGAGTTTCTCTGATGTCACAAACCAACAATTTTTAACGATAACTAATTTTATTCCTAACATACAGCTGTTTTGATTTGTGACAACTTTTACTTAAATTTAGCTTCTTCTAGAGTGGCAGTGTGAAGAAGATACTCTAAGTGTGATATTTCTTAAAATTACATATTTTTAATATGACATATGACATTTTAAATAACATATTTTTAATTAATTCATAGCATAAGTAGCAGTCCTAAATTCTTCGCATCTTTTCTTCAGAAGTTTATATCCTTGGTTTAGGGTAAATGCAACATGTTCATTTATAACAAAGGGACTTATTCAAAGCTTGTATTGACATCTTTTTGACATTTGACATACAAGTTTTTATGTCTTGTATGACGTATTTTAGATACAAACAAAAGTATGTGATTTGTTCGTTTAATACTAAGGAATAACTGACAAAGATAAAATGTTATTGATCTTTTTGCATTTACAAAATGCCAATACACAAAACATATTTTCACTCTTTTTCCTTAGCTATCCAGGACATTATCAGCCATACAGTCCCATGTGTCATCCAAAATAATCACAAATTATCAGCTTGTTAGTCTTTCAGTGCTGAGAAGGGAAAAAAGAAGGTCAAAACCCAAAACTGAGAAACCTTAAGAACTTTCAAAAATAAAATATATTTTATATACAATAAATTGATGTCTTGAAAACTTCATTTTGGGTGCCTTACCAGTTTTAAGCTGAAATGTTGAGATTTAAATTCCAGGCAGGCTAGAAGCAGCTACTGAATTACTATCCTGCTTAGAATCACATTCAAACCTCCCAGGTTCAGGTTTGGACTGAAAACTAAACACCTAAACCAATACAATGATAGTATGTTTCTTCTTCTGCCCATATCAGAGGCTCTCCACAGATAGCTTCCCTTAGGGGTAAAACTATGCATCACCCTAGATGAAAACTAAGAGTAGTTACTTAGGTGCCTCAAAGAATTGTCCCAATAAGCAGTTTGAACATCATGGTCACTACACAGTTAAAAGTGGAATTCAAATTCAGACACCTAAATATAAATGTCTATAAAGGAGTTTTCTACATGTGATTTAGCTATGTAAGTAGCTAAATCTTGGATCATTAGATCCAAGAAAGGTTTTTAGAGATGCCAGACTCCCTGTGTACTTGATCAAAATTAGTTATGTCATACCTAGCGATTAGAAGACATTCACCTGTGGAACGTTTTAGGTCTTCCTTCAGCGTTGCCAAGTGTTGCGATTTCAGGCTTGAGTTTGTAAGGACAGTGACTTTTAAAAAAGCAGTTTCTAGTCTCAGCAACTGAGGGTATTGTATAGCAAATATATTTGTGCAGGACAGTTAGAAGAGTTAACAGGCCTTAAGTCTTTTCATCCCCTCAGACAGACTAATACAGAATATTCTTTTCCTGGGGATCCTAAAGGAATGATTTCTCCACTATGTGCATTATTTGTAGATGTTAGTCTTTAAAAATGCTAATTAAAATAACTCTTATTGGAAAATATGTTGCCAAAAACTTTTTCGAGATAGAAAGTATAAACAAAACTCAGCCTGAAGGTAATACTGCAATACATTAAAACTAAAAGAAAGAAAATGTTTGTTTCTACAAGTCGCAGTTTCAGCATTGAAAATTATTTATCTTTCTTTCTCCCAGATATCATTTCATTATTTTACTGGAAGAATCTGATTTGCATCAGAATTCCTGAGTTTTTTTGAGAGTAGATAATTCACCTGTGAGTTTTTAGATTAACATGGTAATTACCTGGGGTTCCTTTTTTTTCTTCTTTTTTTCTCAATTAAAAAAAAGTAAACAAAGAAACTGATGAAAGAAGTACACTGCTAAAATACATTACTGAAAAGGGTATTGCATAGGGCTGAGCTGGAAAGAATTTTAGTCTTAAAAAAAGACCAACATTGAATTAACAAGATAGGAAGCGTTTTCTTCCATGAGTTCCTGAGACAAAGATTTGTCACTTGCTTGTTGAGCCTGACTGACTGTGAAAAGAAGCAAGCAAGTTCACCTCAGAGGCAGCACATCTTCACAATTTGCTGTGACACCCTGACTTTCAAAATTTTAAGTCAAGTCTTCACACAAGAGCCTTATGATTCTGCTTGCCAGAACTCAGGCTCAGAGTTTAAATGAATACCAGAAGTGAAGTTTCAAATTTTCATCTGGAACTGAACCAATTAAATTATTCATCTTGATTCTGTCTTTAAATTTCATCAGGGTATTTATGTTTCTGTTAGCTTGTTTTATTGGCTTCATAAGATGTACTGCTTACTGTTAATGGAACAGGTTTTGAGGCTTTGTTAGCATTTACGTTCTGTTTCATGAACTGAAAAGAAGTTTCTGGGGTGCTTTGATCAACACAGAGGATTTTCAAAAGATTTTTTTATGGATTATAGGGCTTTAAAAACAAGCCTCTGCTATATGTGCCACAGAGCCAGAGAGATGAGATTTTTATGCATCTGAATTAGAATTAGGCTTCATGAGAACTCAGCCATTGAAGCCTGCAGAGATTCTCTGGAGAACACTTACAGAAGAATTATTTTCCTCAAATCACATGCTTTTTATGGTTGAATACTGATATGGTTTAGAGTCTGATTTTATTTCCTATGGAAATCAGGGTCAATGTGAAAGTTTTCCCTTTTTTTTTTTTTTATGTTCAAAATATGACAGTCCCTGGAAGGTAGTTTCTCAATGTCTCCTAAATCCCTGTAGGGGATACTGTGGAAGGCAAAGGAGATACAAAATCATTGGAAAAAAAATGAATTTGTTTTTTCTGAATATTTTTCTGCTTCCTAAAGATAAATCACTCTTTATTTTTCAATTTTATAGTTATAAGGGAGACTCAGAGCATATATTATATTTAGTCTCTTGCTGAGCTTATGACTTTCAAACACATGGTACATTGCTTTCAAATTATTTAAAATTTATTAGTTCTGTACATTTTCACCCCATCTATAATCCTAACTCAAAATGATAATTTTGCACTAATATTGAGAATATCTCAGGTGTGATCAGAAATCTTTCAGCGAAGTTGTCCCTGAGCCTAAGGTTCTCAGATGTGCTGCTGTTTGTTACTGTGACTTTGCACAGTGACTCTACATCAAAGTCCTTTGTGCCAGGAGTAAAGATTTCACCATAGTGTCTCTGTTTCTTCAACAAAAAGAGGGAAGAAGTAAGAAAACTAACTCAAATATACCAAATAGCTGGAAAAAAATTTGCTTTTTCAGGTTTTCTATGAATTACCTTGCTCTAGTGTCATTATCTGACTTGAACAACTTATAATAAAGATGATTATTTTTATTTATTTTTATATTGCAAAATATACATAATAAGGAATAATGCAGAAAATCTTGTGGTTTTAGGACAATGATTTAGTTTTTACAAATGGTGTAACTTTCAGAAAGTAGATATGATATAGTGAGGGAGGAAATAGAGGAAAGGGGAAAAGTGTTCTTGCAAATAGATGGAGAAAATAAAGGAATTCAAGGTTTTCTTTTAAAAAGTCCTTTTTTTTTATTTCAGAGGTTGTTATCTAAAAATTTCAGCAGAACAATAACTTTAAAGCAACTTCTATGGTGATAACCATGTCTCTAGCTAATAAACTGCAATGCTGAAAAAAGAGTTCTCGTTTCATAGCTGATTTTAGTCTATGTCAAATATATTTAAATTACAGCATAATAATAATAAACATTTTCTTAGTTCAAGTTTACTTGCTAAAACTAAGGTACAGCTTCAACTTCTGAACTGAAATTTATGTCTGTACTAGTCTGCTTGGTGCAGAAGTTTCAGTAGCTCATTGTTTTGAACTTCCCCATCAGAACAGTATCATAACTAGGAATACAGATTAGAGAACTCTGGGTCAGTTTTGCATAGTGTTTACTAAGGATCCTTTTAATGGCAGACCCTAGCTCTGACTGTAGGATACTTTGAGTGTGAAAATTTTGTGTAATGGTATCCTCTTCCTTCTTTCATGCAAATACTTAATAAATTCCTTAGAAGGTTCATAGTTGATTTTATTCAGCTTTTATATATGTAGTTGACTATGTGAGAGGGAAGGCAATGAAGCATGGAAATCCTAAATGAGAGAACTTCAGTGAGATAATCACAACTTATACTGCATAGGATCTTCTTACTGCATGCCCTCTTCGAACTCATTAATTTTCCAGTAGACTTTAAAAGGCATAAATTTTTTTTTTTTTTTAACTTCGGTAAATTATTAAATTGGCTTCTAAATAGAAACAGTAATGTAACATGGGCCACTTGAATCTTCACAATTGAAATTTGAGACATAAATGAAGTATTATAAAAGATGTTTAGAAAGACTTTATTTGGCAGTTGTGATGGGTTGTTTTTTGTAGGCCTTCCTTGGTAACCAGGGTCAAGATCTAGGAAGTATTCCATCCCATCTCTTTACATAATCAGGTGTATATAAACCGAAGGAGGAGGTGTTCTTTCTCTCTTTTTTGCTTTCTCTTCCTTCTCGGGCTCGCACGNCATTACCACATAAGTGGTACATACACCACATAAGTGGTGTATTTGTTTCTTTTCACTTTATCTAGACATTTGTAAGCAACTCTGGTTTTAGCATGTATCATAAGTATTTATCACTCATTGACATCTGCCACATACATAGACCATTTTTTGTGATTTTGTGGTTATCTTATTAAAATACTGTTGTTCATATCCTGTTCAAAGTTGTGCTAACAATGTTCAGAAACATTTTAGAATATTGATACCTGTGAAAAGCTTGAGCAAACTGAGTTTCTAGACATTAAGAGTAAAAGCAGCATCATTATGTCTTTAGTCTATCAGGGAAGGTGTATGTTAGTGATTTCCTTCAGAAAATTCATTCAAGGTATGTAATACTTGAATCTTCAGCCAGAACAAAAGTTTTACTTTGTGCAGATTTTAGTGTGGGCAGGCCAATATTTTTCTTGTGTCTTCTTGATGCTTTTGGAACTCATTGTATTATTTAGACTTGCAGTTAGAAAAATGAAAGGAAACTCTTTTTCCTTCAAGGATTTCTTCCATTAAACTACTTGGAATTTTGGCTCAAACTATGAATTGAGAATTCAGTCAAGTAATGGATACTCTTGTTTATATTTTGAATTAGTAACTGTATTAATTTCCAATTACTGTTCAAGTGAACTGAAGGCAAACTTGCCAGTTGGTAACATTTTCTATCACTTGGCATGGGGTAGCACATGATATCAAAGTGATGCCTGGAAAACAAGCAGCGCTGTTGACTTTAAAATAACAGTTTTACAGTTTAAAAGAAGGCCATGAAAAGACCTATTCTTCTCTTGACTCAGTTCAGAGATCTCCCTCCAGGCCTGAAACAGTAACTGTTTCTCCCTCTTTCATGCCATTGTCAGAATTAAAATCTTCCTCCTTTTTAATTTGAGAAGTAAAAATACTTTCAATACCACATCAGAAGGCAAGTTTCACTCAGGAATATAATGAACTGTATTTTCTTTCATGGATATATTAAAGACAGATAAAAAAAGGCTAATAGTGATAAAGAATATGAGTTTCTTTGTATGAAACTGACATCAAAGGGTGATTTCAAAACTAAAATAAAAATTACAACACATATCTCATGAAGTATTTTGGGGTGTGAGTGAGAAAGTAAGGTTTTTGTTCTACAGTGACACCAAAATAAAACAAGTCTCAACTGATCTATATTTGATATTCGGATGGGTAATTCAAAGAGGTTCATTATTGACTTCATAACTCAGTGGTACTAAAGATCCTTTGTGATAAATACTGAAAGAGCTCTGGTGTGTGTGTGTGTTTGCTTTTCAGACTAGTAAATATTGATGTACACCTTAGCTGTAGGCACTGTAAAGGCCAGGCCTTTGATTTTCTTTCTTATGAAGTATGTACAGGTGTGTGTATAAGGTCATTACTTTCTGTGATGTATGATGTTAAATGATGTATTACATTCTGCTTATTCATTGTAACTAATTTAATTGTCTGGATTATTTTTTGATGGAAATGGTTTTGTAAGTATGGAATGGCATAACAAAAATTATAGTGTAATCTGCTGCCTGATCTTAATCAGAAGATCAAATATTTGGGTGTAAATGTACAAAATTGGTATATAATTGGTGTATGCTTCAGGGCACAGATCTCAAAAAAAAAGATGTTTAGGCCTCTTGCAGCATCTTCACCTTCTAGGTGCTTTGCTAGAGATTCTAACAGTGACAAAGATACTATCTTTTTTTACTTTGATCATATTTTATAACTTTAAAAGCTCTCTTTCTGGTCATATAGTCCTATGATTCTGTAAATATATATGCATGTATGAATCCATTTAATTTGTTCTATGTGAAGTAGATAGTTATATTATGTAGCCAAATAAATTTGTAAAAAAAATATATCTTTATTGAAGAAAAACTTCTGCATCATGGTCTTGTAAGCATTTCAATATGAATAAATGTAAGCACTCTCTTGGAACATGAGGGAAGATTAACAGGACTGTCTACAGAAGCCAGCTTGGACAGGCCTAATAGCAAGCTTTGTCACCAAACAGTTCATACAGTAGCTTCCTGGATCCTGTGACAGTAAACCTTCAGAAAGTCTAAAATCAGACTCTATCTCCTCATATATGGGTAAGTAAATATTAAGTACAAGTTTAATGCTGATAAGGAAATAACACATACAAGTTTCGGAGAAAACTAAAATGCGTGAACTCAGGGAAGGCAGATTTTTTTCACTACATTATTTCCTTAAAAGAAGAATTACTTTTTATGCTCACTGTGCCAAGTGAGAAAACAATATAATTTCACTAAAAATAGCCCCCATCTGTGCTGTAGAACTGTAAATTCAGGAGATTCTCTATTAATTATTTAAAGTTGTTGGATTAACCAATACAGAGTAAAAGTTGAAGCTACTGTCAGCTTTCTGCTTGAATAGTGTTTCCATAAAATCTTTACAGATAAAATTTCACCTATGATACATAATGAATTTTAAAATTTATTCATGAAAAGATTATTTCTGTTCTAAGTGAATCTGATTCTAAATATAAAATCTAATGTTCTGAAGCGTTCAAAGAAAAGCAAATAAAACAGTTCAAATACATATGCCATGAAATTATTTCAGAGGCTTAGCTAATATGAGTAAAAGTTTCCACGATATAAGCAAACATTTGCCATCCAAATGGGGGACTCATTAGAAAATAAAAAACACATGTTGGAGCAGTCTGCAATACATTTCTTTTTATCACAATGTATTTGACTATGCAAATCATGTAATTGTATCTTGATCCTTCCCACAACAATTCAGATGTGTCACTGTACAGACATTAAGGTACTTATTGACTACAACAAAACTACTCTGAGTGCAAACTTTAACCCCATGGTTATAGTAGTGCAAGACCAGGTCTGCTGCACAGGTTAACAATGAAGGTTCAGAGAAACATAAACAGCAATTCAGGAGTCATATTCTAAGTGACAGTATGAGTCAGTATGTGTGATGTTAGTTGAAAAGATTTTGGGATTTGATTGTGAACACTACAGATACTTCTAAAGAAAATAAAAAAACAGCTGTAGTAATAGCAGTAGCTCTCAACCAACCAATCTGCAGCTGCACAAAGTAGCAGTCAAATCTTTACCCTGTCATTTTTAGAAATGACAAAAAGAAAAAGATGATATAAATATCTGCTATTGAGGATCAAAGTAAGAGAGAGTTACAAGAAAAATCTTAAAAGATGTACATAGGAATATGCAGGTAATCATGACTTCTGTGTTACACAGAGGAGAAATAAATACTGGAATAAATACAGGACTTCTATAAATAAATCATACAGAAAAAAGCTCACTAGTTTATTTGGATGGCAGGGTAATCAAACAAATCAGAGAAGAAACAATTCTGATAAATTCTGTGAAAAGTGGAAAGAGACAGTGAAATGTGCGATATCAAAAAATCAACATAAAAATTATCTGAAATATGAAGCCAGTAATTTTTTATTACTTTCCATGATATCGTTGTGTTTTAAATTATCACCCTATATAAGAAATAAGTTATGAACATGACACAACTGATTGAAGTATTTAACTGCAGATGATTTATTACTCAGATTTTAGACTGTGTGAAATATGCAAGCATTTTCCAATGAGTAATCTACACAGGTAATTTACAAGTTAAGGGAATGAAAAATAAGTGTTCTAACTTTCAAAAAAAAAAAATGGAGATTTTTAAATTTATGGCCATTTCTAAATATTAGCTCCACAGGGCTGACGCTATTAAAAAAAATATTGTAGGTTCTGATTACAGAAGCTTTCTGTATTCACATCTGAGTATTATAATTGTTTAAAACTCTTTATCACCATGACTCCAAGGTGTCTATCCTGTTTTCAAATTTCTTTATTGCTTCAGACATGTCCGCATCTGTCTCACATGAAGTGATTTCCTGCCTTTCTGAGGACAGTGTCTGCTGCTGTGAGAAAATAACCTAAATATAGGTACTAGCACTAAAGTATAATTTTTTAACCTTTAAAATGCATTTGATTTTATTTACCAAACATACACATTGTTCTGGTTGAATTTAGGAATTCAAATACTTTGTTTTAAAGTTAATTTTGTTTAAACTGAATGATGCTTGAAATGTCATTTATGTAAATATCTTTTTGAAGGCAAACTCAGAGATTCATTTTATCTCTAAAAAGCTTTAATTGTACATGAAAACCATCTGTATTTTGTCAGAGATATTAAAGTACATCTTCTTGTAC
Organism: Scytalopus superciliaris; assembly: GCA_013400415.1. Classification (NCBI taxonomy): domain Eukaryota; kingdom Metazoa; phylum Chordata; class Aves; order Passeriformes; family Rhinocryptidae; genus Scytalopus; species Scytalopus superciliaris. The sequence goes on from VXBX01008680.1 coordinate 205,541, forward strand.
TGATTGTTCAATCATCTGTGAGGAATTCTTCTGCTTGGAACTGGTTTGAATAATGGAATGAGGTACTTTTAAAGTTTACAACAAGAAAATGCTTTATCCATTTTAGCAGAAAGAAATACTAATGTGACTTTCATTCTGAAGAAATGTGTATGCTTAACATTTCACCAAGATACCCAAATAATTATTAAAGTTACTTGAAATTTAAATGTTATTTATGAAATGATCTAACAAAAAAGTGATTATGCTTGTGCATGTGTGTGTAAGGTGTCTATTCTGAATGTCTACTTTTTAATTTATTTTTTTTTTAATTTAGTTTCTTCTTTTCTAATGAGAGACTTCAGAAACCAGGTTCCTTGTAAAGCATTCAGGAACCTTTGGTGCATATTTCCTTCCTTCCTTCCTACCTTTTCTCCCTCCCTCCCTGCCTTCCTCCCTCCTGCCATCTCTCCCTCCCCTCCCTCCCTCCTTTGGATTGCATCTATTCTGATGAAAGATACCACACTGAAACGTCTTTCTATTTTCTAAGCAGCCAAAATAAGTGCATTACAGCTATTTCCTCATTCAATTCTATTTCTTCATCAATATAATAATATTTTTTTCCTGGAATTTCTCTAAATCCTTACTGGTTTTCATTATCTACCTCTTCATAGAATCACAGAATGACTGAAGTTTGAAGGGACATGTAGAGATCACCTGGTTCAAAACCCTACACAATCAGAGCAATGCAGTCCTGACCATGTCCGGATGGTTTTTGAAGTTTTCCAGGGATAGAGAAACCCTTTGGGCTAACAATTATTGTCTTTAACCACCCTAAGTTAAAAAAAAGCATTATGTTTAAATGGGATTTCCTGTATTTCAGTTTGTGGCTATTGCTACTTGTTCTGTTACTGTGCGTAAGTGAAGAGTCTCATTCTCTTACCATCATTCTCCCTACTGGAAATTTATACACACTTAGAACAACTCCCTCAGTCTTCTTCAGGTTAACCCTCCCCAGCTCTTTCAGGATGTCCTCAGATGTCAGATACCACAGTCCCCTAATCGTATACATAGCCCTACACTGGACTCTTTCCAGTATGTCCAGATCTCTCCTGCATTGGGAAGCCTGGGTAAAGAAATCTGAGCATGTTCTCAGCATGCCTGAGCAGAGGGGAGGATCATCTCCTTTGACCTGCTCAAAATGCTTTTCCGAAGGCAACCCAAGAAATCACTGGCTTTTTGTGTGATGGGGGCACATTGCATGCTCATGTGATATTTACAAACTATTGCTTAAGATTTCATTGCCTTTCATTTCTTCTACCCCAGATGCTGTTGGTGTTTTTTTACTTCTCCTAACCTTATATAAAATATAATTATTCTTAACATTCCTTTTTTTCCTATTACTTGTAACATTAATTTTTTCCTAAGTATAATCAAAGGAATATGAAGAAACTAAACAGATCATGAAAGTGAACTGAATTACAGTACTTGTTGTTTTGACATGTTGCTTTACACCTGAATTTCTACTACCTTATTACTTTCAGTGTTTCTATTCCTACTGTAAACTTTAAAAATCTAATTTATGGGACTCTGAAGACTCCTTCTTTCCTGTATTTTGAAGACCACATAACATGGGGAATAAAAATGGGCTAATATTTTTCTTCCCTGCAGTAGAATATGCTTTCTTTAAGAAAAAAAATTATTAAAAATTTTGTAACTGTCTTGGGAAAAGTGAAGGATGTTTTGAGAAACTTTATGCTTATAAGGAGTCATGTAAAGATATTTTTTAAATGCTTCTAGACAAACATTTAAACATAGCTATCATTTCTGTTTTACCTTGTCTAAAATGCTTATACCAGACAATAAGGATAATATAATTCAAGTATAAAAGAGGAGCAGAATCTGGAATGAGTAGATATGCTTTTTTTTTTTTTACTTTTATTCTTCAAATTTACAATGGCTGTTCTTTTTCGATTTTAAAACACAATTGATCTGTGACATCTGTGGGAACCAATGTAATGTGCCATTTTATTCAAGCTTTGCATTCATAATAAAAATGTGCCCCTTTTAGGGGTTATTTATCTGTAAAGTTGAGTTGATTATATTTGTTGTACTAATCTCTACAGAATCTGTGCCATTATGTTGTGATATTTATCATGAAGTGAGCTGAAAAAAACAAATGAAAAAACAACCTATATCCTTATGTGGAGTTGATGCACATCTTTCTCTTTTCGTCTTCATTTAGTTGCTATGGAAAAGAGACCATACTGAAGGAGAAACAAATAAAATTAAAGAAAATACAAAGAGAAGGACTTCTCATCATCAAAGACAATTAAATACTACAAACCACGATTTTTATACAAAGACAGTAGGGTTTTTTGGGAGAAGATACCGTTCACAATGTACTGCTCTTTTAAATGAGATCTTACAGGAAGCACCAGAGTTCATGTTCAGGAGCATTCCTGGGACCTGAAGTACAGTTCCATATACTACTACCCTGCTTTAAGGGCCTCAAACATGTTTTGTTTGAATATTAATAGCATTGTCCTTAACAATTTCTGGGCAGAGTCTGGGAGGTTGAATTTTCCAGGGACTATTCAATGCAGTCATTTCTCATGCAGTAACCTTATGCCAAAAGCAAAAAGAGAGTCCAAGAGCAGATGTAGACTACTCTGTTTAGCCAGCTTCAATGCTCTTAACACTCTTAGGCATATTTAATTTACTAGTATAGGCATAGCCAAATATTTTTCACCACAGTTTTACAGTAAAATATTAATGATGCTTATTAAAGTATGTCTGAGTGAAAATAATTATGATTTATTTTAGGAAAGGTTTAATATCTGCAGCAGACAAGTGATATGGATTTCGCCAAGCTCCCTATTACTGTAGGAGAGATTAGTTCAAATAGTTTTATACATTGCATATAAACTAACAGCAATGTGAGCTCAGAAGTGGTCAGTAGGAGGACTACCAGCTGTGGCTACCAAGTAACTTGTATTAGAACTAATTTTAAATATCTGTGAGATGTTATCTGACAGTTCTTTCAGGGGTGGGGTTTTTTTCTCCTTGAAACTGTAATAGTGTTCATTCAATTAGACTTGGAAACACAGAAGCCCTTTAATCTAGGTAATTTGGTGTTGGATTTATGCCCCTGATATTATCTCAAAATATATATGCATGCGTATTATAGCCTCCTTTTCTTTCTGTTTTTGGAACAAATACACTAAGGCTGAAGTTTTCATTGTTTACTTTTAAAACAAAGAAATTAATTAACAGACTTCTTCACAGGAAGGGTACCAATACTTTAGAATCTGCTCTAGTAACAGAAAGCAGATTGAGAAATGCAGAGTAAAGAATAAAAAAAGTTTACTTGCTACCCCACATAATGTGATAATGTAAATAATTCTGTGGCTTGCTTTCACCACCTAGTTCAGGTCTTGAATACTGATCACAATATATCTTCAAAAGTGATACAGGCCATTAGATGCATAAAACTATACAGTCTGAATTAGTATATTCAAAGCATTCCAAAGATGGGGTTGTGGATATCCCATCCCTGGAAGTGTTCAAGGCCAGGTTAGATGCAGCCTTGAGCAATCTAATCTAGCAAAAGGTATCCCATGGCAGGGGGCATTGGAAGTAGATGATCTTTAAGGTCCTGTCTAAACCAAACCACTTTGTGATTCTGTGATTAAAAAATTAAAGCAAGTGTGTTGAGTCTAAAGTTATGATATTGTACTCTTTAATCTTGCAAATCAATGAACAACTCTTATTTGTAAAGATGTAGAATTTAATTATATTTGGATTAAAACTGTGAAATAGATATCCAGTATGATAAGACAGAAATGTGTCATCTAATGGATAAGTGATCAAAATTAACTGTTTTAATGATTATTTTTTTTAATTTAAAAGTTGCCACATAGTATATAAGTTAATTCTGATTCATCCATTAAATCTCTCTATCTATTGCTCTACAATATGTATATTCTAATGCAGTTTCAGGAGTTACAACTAATTTGGAGATGACTTAAAACAGTCTTATTGAATCTTAAAACACACAAATACAAAATAAATCAATGTCTTCAGAGAGACCTTATCACGACTTTTCAGTATGAGACAGTTGATAAGAACAACTTTTTACCAAGGCCTGTAGTGATAGAACAAGGGCAATTATTTTAAACTGAAAGAGGGTAGGTCTAGGTTTGGATAGGACATAAGAATTTTTTTACAGTAACAGTAGTGAAACACAGGAAGGTGTTGCCCTTTGTTGGTGAAAGATGCCTGTGCCCATGGCAGGGGTGCTGAACTAGGTGACTTTTAAATGTGTCTTCCAACCCAAGCTGTTTTATGATTCTATGAAAATCTGGCCCAATATTTTGCTGCTGTGTAATCTCTGTAAAGGCACAGAGAACCTTTTGTGGTAGAGAACTTAAAGTACCTTAAGTGGGTGTTTACTGGCAAAATGCTTACAGGCTTATGAAAAAGAAATGTTATAAGAAATGTAAACTGTATTTAGGAAAACATTATTAAAATATATTTTTTTTTTTTTTAATGTGTTTCTATGCGTATAATTTCAGCTTTCAAATGTGGAAAGATCCTTTTCCTTTATTTAAGCATATCACTAGATTTCTACACACTTCTATATTCTGGAAACAGTAAAACTGGTCATTCAGGAAACAAGATATTACCTACCCAAAGGACATCTGCTGCAGATGGTTTGTCTTTGGCAACCATATGTCATATGCATTTTGGCAAAAAGGTATGTGACTTTATTTGCCAGCTACTGTGCGGTAGCCAGATATTTTTGAAGCAGATCTATAAATAATATATCTCTCCACCTCTTTGTCTTTCTCTGACTTTCTCTTTATTTTAAAACTAATAATATCCTCTATGACAAAAATATGTTCTGCAAAATTACAGAAGATGGAGGTCATAATAAATTCAAAAGAAAACAAAATTGCAAAATAATTTTTACTTCTTCAGAGTTTTTTCTTACAAATCCGGTTTCACAGAACTGAAAACATTGAACAGAAATGCCTCAAACATGAAGACATGTAATTTCATGTAAGCAAATAGAAAATGTTTCAATGAAGCCAAACCAGAATATTTTGCTTTGCAAGGTGTCTTATTGTAACAGTCTGCATGCATATAAATAAATCTATAAGGCCAGTTTAAGGCAAGTTTTAGTCATGTCATGACTCCCTACCAGGATATAACTTGGATAATGTCACTCCTTTTAACACCTCCACCATGAGAGACAATATCACCTGTGATTGTAAAACTGCAATAGGTGTTCTGAGTGAGGCCAAAGTATCAGAAACAGTGTAGGAAGTACTGCTTTGTGAGTCACAGTTGCAGTATAATCTTTTCATTTTTAGGTGAATAGAGATCATAACCTTGAAATCACTAGCAGAACTATGCTTGTGCCTAAAATTGCTTGAGACAATTAGGCATTGGCATTGATCCCATTTCCTTTTCCCATTCTTGTTTAGTTGCATGGAATAATCCACTTACCTGTCCAGTGCAAGCTGTGGAAGAGGCCTCTAGTGAGAAAGTGTGTTTTTTTGACCAACTGTAAACTTTTGCAATATACATCTGAGGTAGCTAGCCAAACTTGACTTTGATGTTGATGTTCATGCTTTAAGGCACTAAGCCTTCTCTAAGGCAGATAACTAAAATAAGTCAGGTAATTCACACACCAAAACTGTGGGTTTTGCCCTATATTGACAAAAAGGTCTTATGGTTCAGAAGTAAACCACACTGTTGACTTGAACCCCACTGAGGGTGGTCTAGTTGCCATTTCCAAATCAATCACATTGAAACTTTTGTTTTTAATATATTTTTTATAATCAATTGCTTTTGAGCAATTACACATGATAAGATTTTTTTCTGAGGGTTTGTAAAACTGTAATACACTTTCCACTTTCAGGAGGGTAAAAGCTAAAAACGCTTTATCATTTATGAATGTAGTGTCTTTGATGTTTATAGGACAGATCCATGTATAAATGAAGTATTTCATAAACACAAGTACAACACAGGACAGAAAAATCAGTGTTAGAAGTGTAAAAGTGAGAAAATTCATGGGTTGAGATAGTGTTAAGCTGCACATGCATCCAGAGCAACACAAGGAATTCATTCACTGCTTCCCGTGAGCAGTCAGGTGTTCAGCCATCTCCAGGAAAGCAGGGCTTCATCACACGTAGCAGACAGACACCATCACTCAGAACACCCCCCTTCTTATTTCAGCTTCATATGCTGAGCATGACACCATATAGTAGAGAGTGTCCCTTTGGCCAGTTGAAGTCAAGTGTTCTGGCTGTGTCCCCTCACAATTTCTTGTGCACCCCAAGCATACTCACTGATGGGGTGCTGTGAGAAGCTAAAAGACCTTGATTCCATGTAAGCACAGCTCAGCAAAACTTGATAACACCCCTGTGTTATCAAGACTGTTTAGGTCACAAATCCAAAACACATTCCCATACTAGCTACAATAAAGAAAATGAACTCTATCCTAGCCCAAACTTGCACAATAATATTCTGAAGTGTTAATAATCTTGGACAAAAGAACAGCTACAATAGAAAGAAATCATCCAATAATTTACAAAGAAAAAAGGTTTTCTCAGCTGTCAATTTTCATGAAAGCTGGATCTTGATCAGGTATTGCTGAATATATTCTTTAATGCAAAATAATTAATTCACATTGTCTGTCTTCTTTGCTTACTGAACTTACTGTGAGAGAACCTGGAGTCACATGGCTGCAGTAAAACAGTGGATTCTATGACAGCAGGGACTGAAGAAAGAGAAGAAGCAGATGAAAGGGGGAGGGAGGCGAGGGGGGAGGGGGGGGGGGGGA
>VXBX01008680.1:216741-240310 GCA_013400415.1 Scytalopus superciliaris
TTTTTTAGTAGAAACCCATACTTTGTTAAATTTTTGATGCTTGGTACTGTGAAGTTGCAGCTAAAGGTTTGGAATAAATGACTGATAGTCTGGGTTAAATTAAACGTATCTAGAACATTCTTACACTTCTTTATTGGGCAAGAATGGTCATAATTGATAAATTCAACAGTTCAGTGTTAGCAAAATACTTACATATTTTCCTTTGTCAGTCCACAACATACATGTTTTTTTATAGTAGGGTCTTTTCTGTAACTTGGGAGACCCTGTGTGAGGTTTCAATGTTAGTCACCCTGTTGCACCACTCTGCTTCAAACTGGGGGCTTCTCACAGAGCATCTTCAGTAGAAATATGTAATTAAATCTTCAGTAGAAATATATCCACATTATGTCATCAAACTGTAGAGCAATGCGTCCAGATACATCTTGTCTCACTAAAGAAATTATTTTCCTTTAGTTTTAGTGTGGAGAAAGACACTTCTTAAGTGGAGTTGAAACTACAGATTATCTGGAAACAAGGACAATCTTCTTTTCAAAAAATGAACACTTAATTTAATTTCCCATAAATTGATCTTACAGGTGGTTAAATAAAAATTATGTCTTCTCTAGGGTCTTTAAAGTCTTACCTGGATTAACTGCAGGGAGAATATTTGTAGCTGGGAAATATGTCAGTTATATCTGTTCCTATGTGTCCATATATGAGAGAAATCAAAAGTTCTTTTTATACATACACACCCAGGTATTTATTTCTATTGAGATGCTTATTTGTAAATATTTGTATATTTGTCCTAGTTACAGTACCTGGGACTTTTTTATCACTTTGTGGATGTAACTAAAACTGTGTGTTCTACACCCTTTATATCATCTCTGATTTGTCAATAAGGACGGGTTTACAGCAGCTGCCCAGGGCACACCTGACACCTCAGGCTACAAGCTGGGTGTTAAGAACCCTGTGAGACAGGGGAGGATTTCTGTCTTCACGCCAATGACTCAGCCATGATAACTCCCCTCTGGGGAGGCATTAGCACATTTATAGCCAGCTTGAGTGATCATGTCTGCTAATGGGCCTTTAGGGACTTGCCCAGTAGGCAGCTGCAACAACTTAGACCATCAAAGATTCCAAAAATATCCCAAGACTCACAGACTTAAATCACCCATTGTGAAACTCTCCACCCTGGGGGAGGTACTTGGCATTCCCACCTGAACCTGAGCATATATAATCTTTGGGGTTTAGGACTTTGGGTACCACTCATGGGGTCCAGAGGAGGACCAGAACCTCAACAGAATTGCAACTGCCTCTCTCAACCAGACTGTGACCATCATCTTCACCAACAGGTTTTCCTTTCCTTTTCCTTTGTACTCAGGGGAGCCACGTGAGGCTCAGCACAGGGACAAATGAACATCATTCTGTTCATGCTCCAGGGTTCCAGGTTATGCACCTGTTTTTTGGGGGTTAAAATCAGTTTTTCTCTGTATCATTGTATTTATTGTATTTTTTTTTTTAGTAAATTGTAACTCTAACTTGTAAGCTATCTCGAGTTGGGTTTATTTCTCCTGCTGATTTATCTTTAAACTAGCACAGTATTCATGCAATAACTCTCTGCTGCTACTTTTCAACAAAATAAATGTTTTGTTTTCAGCAAAACAAATGTTTTCTGCACAAAATCAATGAAGTCACTGAATAATAAGGCTAAATATCTATGTAGGAAAGGTAGTATTTTGAATCATCAACTGATGTAAAACAGCTGATTACTAAATTTGGAAAGATTAAAAGAGTCTCTACAAAGCTTGTTATGAAGAAGAATTTAAGTCTTATTCAGTGAGTATTTAACTGAAAAGATTTGAACTATTCAAGGTTAGTATAAATATTTTGAGAATATGTCTCTGGATAACATTAGAACTAAGTAATCTGAGGCAGGAATTCAACGGAAGGAATATCTTAAAATACAAAATGGATGGAAAAAAGTAATATTTTGCAAATGTCCATATGATTTCAAACCTTCAAACTGTCACCTTGTTGTAAGGACCAGCAGCAATTCCACAATAGCTCTGGAGGAAATAAGTCTCAGAACAGCTCCAGACTCTTTCCACCTTAACAGTTTCGCAACACCTCCACCTTCTAGTGTTATCTGTCAAATTGTCTTCAGTTTCAAAGATGATTAGAATTAATTTAACATGAATGTGCATAAATTCATTCGAAAAGTGGTCCAAGCTGTTTCCATTGTATGTTTCATCATACATCAATGTTTTAAAAATATGAATTTATGTCACCTTTTCTTTAGAGGACACCATGTTGTTAGTTTTATGCTTGTGTTACTTTTTGATATTCTATTTCACTATGAAAGTGAAAGTTACATGAAATTATTAATTGTCTACTAGTGTGAGAACAGCGTAAGAATGCAAGGAAATTATTTGCTTCTTATTATTCTTCTCAGGATGTATTTATCACTGTGCACATTTTATCAAGGTTTTATAATTTGACAGATTAAGTAGGTATAAACTCATAACATGTCAAACATAATCTGTCCTTGAATAAATATTTCATATTCCTGTATTCTGAATCTGCCTTATCTGGTACAAAACTCAAAGAATTATTAGAGAAATCAGTTATATTTCTTCTATAACAAAATATAGTAGTTACACCATTCTGAAAATTATATATATTAATATATAAAATAAGCAATACAAAATTGCTCAATTCATCATCTATTCTCCATCTTATTTTTGCAATTACCTTACATGCAATTCTATTTTAAAGTTCATTTCCACAAAGGAAGTGGGAGATTTTAATATTAGAAATTTCGAACAAGTGTCCTCCATCCTTGAGTTTACTGTTTCCATCTCATAACATGTTTTGAGTTTCTTTTGCAGTTACAAATGCAGATGTTTGACTCTTCACTGAACAATCTATGTCTTCTCAAAATTGCTGCAGATCAATAGATTTGTAAAAATAGAGATATTAAGATATAAATCATAAAATTCTTTGAGATACACACATTCAAACTCAGGTGAATACACACAGAGAAATATTCCTATAACATCTGTGTCCAGCACTGTGTAGGAACACATTGCTCTGGTATGTGGTTGAACTGACTGACTTGCAGTAAATTTAGGCATTAATAAAATCTCTTCCTTTTGTAGTTTTAGAGTTCTTTTTTTCCTTAAGTAGACAGCTTTTCCCAATTGTTCTTTCTCAGACTACTAACTGAATGCATAAGAATATGAGGATGTTCTTGTCTGTGTTATGGGGCTACTGTCCGTTTAATTAGTAGAATGAACTGCTCTATTAATTCCTTGAATATTAGTCAAACTCCAGAAGTTTTCTCCTAGACTGGTATCTGAGTCAGCTGGCTGCTAAAGTGTGATGAAAGAAGATGATGCCTGCATCCTGCCCTGGGAGCACAAAATGTTTCACTAGAAAGGTATCCAACCAACCACAAAAGGGAATTTGTGCGCTTTGGATCAAATTACTTTTTTCAACATCTACTGCTCTACTTCACCCACAAATTAATCACACTCTTTAAAAGTGGAAATTGATACTACACCAAGCAAAATCTTTCCATAAGCTTGTTAGAACAATATATAGTTCTTTTACAAGTGCTCAAAGATCAGTGATAAGCATCTTGCCAAGCTGCATTGTCCTTTAAAACAAGTTTAATGTATTCTAAAATTTAAAGAAACAGATTTTTTTTTTTTAATGTTCAACTTGTAAAATGATATAGGTTTGTTTCTTCTAAGTCTTCTTTTTCCCTTACCAAAGAATTCTGCTCTGAATTACAAATATATAGACCACCATGGAGGTTGGTTAATTACAGTGAAAAAATCTGTCTCTTGTTATGACTTGAACAGATTTTTAATAGCTTATTTTTTTCTTAATAATATGGAATTTTAATGAAGCAAGGCTGAGGTCACAGGAATTAAACATTCAAATACCTTTATTTCAGCCTTCACATTGAAATGCCAAATAATCCTCATTATTAAATTCCTGTACCATAAAAGATTTGGAGATATATCTATTCTTAGTACTTCTATAATGAACAAAAGAAAACTTAATAGCAAAAAATATTAAGGAATTTTGAATGCTGCAAACTCTAAACAGACAAAGGCATCCAAGTCAGTGCTGCAGGCAATGAGCAACCTACAAAACAATCATATTTCATGCCATTTCTCATGCATATTGTTTTTTTCATAGAGCTAATTCTATTTAAATGATACCCTGTTTAAATGTTTATAATTTGGCAACTGTTACTTAAAACCACATGTTTTTCCTTACTATAGAAATAGCCTAAATAATTCTTCAGTATTTCATATTTCTCTGCTGGGTGGAAGATGCCCATAATTTAAGATTGTTACTCTTGACATCCAATCTTTCTGTGTTTTAACTTCTCTTTTGTCAGACAAGGGATTATAGTTAGTGATGAGGGACTGAGAAATAAATAAATGTTGTCAAGCACTGGTATTAACACCGTGGGACAAGGGAAATATCTAACTACTGAATTCTGATTTTAAGACAAACAGTGAGTTAACAAAGCAGAAGAGAAATTCATGTCAATTTTTCTTTATGAAAGGATGTCTTAATGGTTTCTGTGTAACCTCATGGAAATATTTTTCAGTGTGACAAAGTATCTATTTAGCAATTTTCTGCAAAAACAGCCTCCTATGGTGAGTTTCAGCTTTTGGCAATACTGTAATGCAGATTTAAACAAAGAGTACATGCACAGTCAGGATTAGAAGAGAGGGGGAAAAAAAATGGGTTTAAAGGAGGTGATCCCAGAACTACTTGAAAGCTCTACAGAGTACAGTATTGCTGCTTTTGCTCAGAAAAACAAAAGCGAAACATCTAACTGAATTAATTTTAGAGGGGGGTAATAATTTCCTATTCACAAGCAGTAAGAGTTCAGAAGAACATTTTATGAGATTTAAATACAGAATACTCTGTCTCTGTGGGTGACTTAACTGGCAAATACCCTCGTTCTGATATATTTGTTACTGACTGAAAGTGGCAATGCCTATTGTTTAATTTTTTTTCTCTCTCCAGTTACATAGACCAATGGCACAGAACTTCTGAGACAGACGTGCTGGAAAAAAAAAACCCAGCAAACAGAATGCAATCTTTGCACTACTGTTCTTTTTCTCTCAACTTTCATTGCGGAGGCCTTTACATAGACTTCACTTCTATTCTTTCCACAGTAGTGAATTCAGTATAAATGCAAAGTCACTCAGATAACTCATCTTCTTATCCAAACCCTCATCCATCAAAACCTGATAGTTCTCACAGTAGTTTGCCTAGGGTTTGTGTCTGTCTCTGTGAAAAGATATGAAGGATTTCCAAGTGAGTAGTGCTGCAGGTAGATGTGCTGGGGAGAATGCATGCAGCTATCCCACAACAAGTTACACTTGTACTCCTAGGCATAGACAGGCTCCCAGGACCTTGGAGTGTAAGGTCATCACTAGTCTGAATTTACATTGAAGTGCAAAGCATAGGAAGAACACCATAATTCTAGTAGGCTTACAGTTTATATGCCATTTCTGCATGTAAACTTACTGGACTATGTATAGGTATAATCTTAGAATTTATTATAACTATTCAGGTCAGATTTTTTTATCACATTGCTAGGTAAAAACAATGGGGACTGAAGTGTGTGATACTCCTTCCATGTCAGAAAGAAGATTTCCTAAATTAATCCAAGTGTCACAAAGCAAATGATAAACACCTCATCTAATTATAGGAGTTTAAAATTAAGAATGTTTTGAAGTGGAGTTAATGAAAGTAAGAATTTCAGAATTTCAATCTCAAAATTTCATGGCATACATCATTCTACTACTGCCATTACCTTTATGAATAGCAAATATTTTATGTTGATTACATGAAGAGTTTGCTGTATACTTACATGTATCAAAGATCAATATTTAAATATGGATCCTAGTTTGTAGTACTGTAATGTCCCCTTTAACAATAGCAATTTTTCACACAATCAGTTCAGTTTCTTGCATAAATTAGCTTGGGAAACTGTATATGTGTTTTGTTTCAAACCCTGTAATACTTTTTTTAAAAATTATCCCTGCATAAAAAGTAAAGATAAACACATGAATAAAACATTGAATTTTTTAAAAAAAGGCAATCAGAGAGTTAAGGCGAAGTAGTTTGATGTCTGTGCATGGGAATTGGACTTTACATATCAGAATATTGTTCCTTCTAAATTTATTAAAGTAACATAATTCATAGACTTGAACTAGATAGAAAATTTGGTTTAGAGAAATACACTAGTTTAAAAGAATAAATATGCTGTTCAGTGAGATGACTAAGTTAGACAAGTGGAAAGGAAAGTGTATTTCAATTGTCAAATGCCAGTGAACTTTACTTTTTTCCCCACTCAAGTAATCTTCCAGAAATGAGGGAAATAGTTACAGTATAAGCTATTTTTGTTATGTTAATTTAAGTAAGATCTCTTTCCATGGACCACTAGACTACATAGTCAAGTCCAACATCACATTGACAAAGTAGCAGTGTCTAAAGCCATGTCTAAAAACATCTACATCCTCATTCCTGTTCTATTCAACAGTGACTAACACATTTAAATCACTCATTGTGAAACTCCTCGCCCTAGGGGATGTACTGGGCATTCTCACCTGAACCTGAGCATATATAATCTTTGCATTTTGGGACTTCTGGTACTACTCGTCAGATCCAGAGGAGTCCTCAACAGGACTACAACTGCCACTCTCAACAAGACTGTGACCATCATGCTCACCAATAGGTTTTCCTTTCCTTTTACTTTGTACTCGCTTTTGGAAAACTCCATAAAAGGGTCTGGTGCAATAAACATCTGAAGAAAAGTACAAAGATCAAGGTCTACAGAGCCATTCTACTGTCCACTCTTCTTTATGGCTCTGAATCATGGGCCACATGCGACTCCTTGGGCACTTCCATCAGCGCTGCCTCCGNTCACCAGCGCACCTGTAGCAAGCATGGGTAGAGCCCTTCCCAAATCTTCATTCGCGAAGCCCAGCCATGATGATGACTTTGTACTCAGGGGGACCGCGTGTGCCAGGTTATACATCTGTTTTTTGTGGGTTAAAATCAGTTTTTCTCTGTATCATTGTATTTTTTGTCATTTTTTTTAGTAAATTGTAACTCTGACATGTAAGCTATCTTGAGTTGGGTTTATTTCTCCTGCTGACTTACCTTTAAACCAGCACACATGTGGACACCGATACTGGAGGCCTGGTCCCCTACTCCTGCCAATCCCAGACAAGATGGCTGATTTGACCCAGCAAACAATCCAGTGAGATACAAATCTGGGCTCTCACATGTGGTATAGCAAAACTACAAATCTTGACCCCTTATTCCTAACTGTCAGTTTCTAAAATGTGAAATATAAATCAATAACCTCAGGAATGTAGGGAATATATATATTTATATATAATTTTTTACTAGTAGTTAACACCATGTGTTAAGTCAGAAACTTGGTAGATAAGAATTATGCTTATGTTTCGTGACAACAATGCAGTTCTGAAATTCTTGGCAATTTATTGATGTATTTGGCTGGCAACAGGAGAAGATTCAATAGAAATCTGCCACAGGATTTTCTTTGGTTTGTTGGAGGGTTGGGGGGGGGGGGCCTTTTGGGGGTTTTTTGTTTGCTTGTTTGTTTGAGGGGGGTTTGTTTGTTTGTTTTCAATTCCTGTTAGTTGGCTTGTACTTCCAGATGTGCACCAGATATGTTTATATGCCTTCTACATATAAATAGGAGAGGTACTGCAGGTGAAAATACTTTTAAATACTGAAATTCAATTTTGGTAAAAAAGTTAAGGAAAATCAAAAAATACCATTGACTGAAATTTAGCTGACTTTGACCTTTTGTACACATTTTTTCTCACAAAATTTTGTTGCCTTTGCTGAGCCAATATTATGTACCTGCAACTGAATATAACTGGCAGTTCTGGGTTACATACAAACAGAAGTCTCAGCTGAATTCTTACAATAAAACTGGTAATATTACATGACTCTGAAATGCCTGACTTTGACTTCGTGACCCCATGGTGAGTTTGTAAGGCTGGTGCTTAGCGATAAAAGATTTTGTTCTTAAACTGAAAAAACACTAAAAGTACAATGCATAGAACCCTAAGATGACAAGTTCAGCCACTTTTCAGGAATATAACAATTGAAGTCTAGTTTCTCTGACAATTTAATCTTCATTCTTAAAGTGTAAAACCTCTTTTTTTTCTTTTTTTTTTTTTTTTTTTTTTTTTTTGTATATTTTTGTTTAAATAAAGCAAGGGCCATACAAGTAGCTGCTTTCATAGTCCTTGTAAGTCGCCACTTCCATGCTTTCACTGGTGATAATTTTATTCTCTAAAGTTATTCTGTTTTTTGAGTAAATTTAATTTTGCAGAGCAGACTGTAATTATTTAGTCTTTACCTCACTTCAAGCTATGTAAGCTATTTTTCCTATCTGTCATTCTTAGGGGGTGCATTGATCTTGGCTAAAACTGTCTCAAGCTATTCTCCATTGAGGTTGTATGGTTAGTCACTTCTAGAAAGTAACTCTTTATCTGAATGCCTTTGAAGAACTATTTCTAGCCTCTCTGAAAGCAGATATTGCTCAATGGATCTGCAGTGCAAAGAAGACAGGATTATCATGAGACAGACTGGAGTGAAACACCAAACAGAAGCAGAGCACTGTCCTACTGGCAGCAGACCTAATGTTCCCATAACACTGTTTTTTGAGGAGTGTTTCTGGATGAGGTAGCACAAAATAGATAGGGTTCTCTTAAATATTGACATTGGTTAAAGAATACTTTAACCCAAGTAAATGCTGATGTTCTGCCTGCATGGAAGTTTTGTCAGTTTTTCTGTTTTCTTGGACAGTTTGTGCATCTGGTGAAGATTCTTTGCCTTTGCTAGCACTGGGGGAGCACAGTCACTTTTCTTGTTAGCCTGCAGCATCAGACTCCCTCTTGTTTATTCTCTCTGATGCTGCCAGTCTCGCATTCTTTGCAGGGCAGGGCAGTCCAGTTCCAGCAAAGGGAATAATGAATGTGTGTCTCTTTTCTTTATTTCCCACCCCCTCCCCGCTTCAGTCTAGTCTACTGCATCGTGTGTTAATTAGGTCAAGCTTTGGGATGTTGGAAAAGAAAGATCAAATACCCTGAGGGTCAGGAAAACCTTACAGAAAATTTCCAGCTCTCTAAATGGTCTAATGAGTAGGGCCATTCAGTCTGCAACTCTATCATTGGGCTTGAAGTTGATGCTGAAGACCAAATGAAATGAGATAGCCAGTGTGTTTCCTAGTGGCCCAGCCACCACTTGCATGCTAAAGGAACTCTTCTGAAGCCCCTCTTAGTTGCCTCATTTTTAAAGTCTGCTGCTGTTCATTCTTAAAACCAGAGGTTTATATTTCCAATATTCCAGTTATATGAGTGACAATTCCTAAAGTCTTTCTCTAAGTCTAATCTCTAATATGTCAGGTACAGTGGCTTAACTCAATTCTTGACTTAGATTGCAAGAGAAAATAAATTTTAATCCATTTTCTATTTCTCTACCAGAGAACACTCCTCATGGTTTAGTGCAGTTTACAAGAGGTCTGTATCAAAGGTAGCTGGAGCACAGAATTTCTGTTCAGAAGTAGTTTGATGTGGAGATCTTATAAATATTTGATATTAGCTAAAAAAATTAAAGTCACATACTCATGTGTATAACAAGGGTGACTGGTTATTTGGAGCCACTATTCCACAGGTGTGGTATCACTGAGCTTTGGATGCTGGCACTTCTAGTTATTTACTGGAAGAGATTGAGAGGAGACCGATGGTCCATGTTCTAGAAAAGGTAATGCTAGAAATTGGTATCTGCATATTCTAGTACTGTTCTAGAACAAAGGCAAGCAAAAGAGTGAAGTTGAAAAGTAATCAATTAAAAATGTGCTGATGCTAGTTTCAGAGAGGCAATTCATATGTGAAAATGATTTTTCATAGCAACAGAGAAACTGAGTATGTCTACTGTGCCAGGGTTAAAGAAGGTGTTGCTGAGTTGTACTGAGCTGTGTGTTTTGCCAGAGGATTTTCTGCATAGGAATTACCATTAGAGCAGTCAGGGGTTTAAAAAAGAAATAAGGGGGAAAAAAAAGACTAGTAAATAGACTAAGCTTGTGTTTCCCAACAATTTCATGTTCCCACCTACTTGTTCTCTGCACCCTTTCCATATCGTCACCTGGCACTGCCTCTGACAAGTCCTGGTGAATGCTGAGCTGTGCTCTGACACTATTATTAAGTTCTCAGCAGGTATAGACACTTTTTTTTTTTTTTTAAGCTTCTGTGAATTTTTAGTATTGTATTCTTTGTAATCCTAGTTACCGTCTGATAGTCTCTTCAGGTATGTTCTCTGAAGTGAAGGGATTCTCAACTTGGAAATATTGATATGTGTTTGTAGGACAGTGACCAATACCAGAAAGAATGTGAAGCAGACTGACAAATTATTACAGAACACAAAGAGGGGGAAACAAAACCCAGGGAAGAACTCATGTGGGAGAGGAGGGAGGGAGATTGCAGAGGTCACAATACGGTGATATTTTGAGTTACTGTTTTGTTAGAATGTCTCTGGATTTTACTGCTACAGGACTTGAAAACAGCAATATCATCTTTTAAGTTTGATTTTCCTATAAGCCTTTCTTTCCAAAAGAGTGCCTGCATGAATATGAAAATACTGATTACATCCCTGTCTTTGAAAATATGGTCATGGAACAGTGACAAGGATGTGAATGGTTCTGTGACACCTTACATTTTATTTTTAGCGTTATTTGTTACTGATTTAATTAATGAAAAAGTAACCTAAAAATGTCAGAGAACATAGTGTCTTTTTCTTTGTGTTCCTTTCTTTAAATTTCTTTTCCTATATCTGAAATTATTTATTATTTATTGGTGTATTTGCTTTCTTTAAGTATATTCTTTTGCAGGTTCAAATTACTAGAACTGAATAAAATGTCATCTCTGCGTGTTACAATAACATCTACTATCAGCATTTCTCTGTGGAAGTAACTGTACTCTATGAAGTTTGGGTGGTTAATCCCCAATCACGGACTTAGAAAAGTATTGGAAAGTCATGTAAAACAGAAAAATAATTATTCTACACACACTTCTAATTCTCCAATTTTTAATGAAGATTTTCAGATAGTACCCTTTAAATACCATGCAAGGGTTTGAATGTAGTCTGTTTATAGCAAACCAAAAAAGAATTGTGTTAAATTTCTGACTGTCTCTCCTCCATTTTAAGAACAGAAATCCTTACTCAGACTAATGCTGTAGGTTTGGAAGCTACAATGTAACTGTAAACTACAGCAAGGGTTGATGCATCTTGTGAATCTGACAAGCAGACTTATTAAAATGTGCTTTAAACGTACTTGAGTAGGGGCACTCAGGGTATCCAAAATACTAACTGAACTTTTGGAAATGTTAATTACTAGATTAAAACAAGGATCTCTTCTAAAATAATGTAGAGTAATGAAGTTGAACAGTACTGTTTTAGAGTGGCCATATTATTTATCTCTTTCTGTTTGCCTCTGAATATTAAACTGAACTTTGCACTACACAAAGCCCTTCCATGCTCTGCATAATACTTCCCTTTTTCTTATCTACATGATGCAGGTAGTAAGACTGAATTCTCTGCTGGTGCAAATGAGCAGAGCTGCTTTCACCCATAGGTCTTTTGAATGACTGAGTAGAACAGAGATGAAGAATTCTTTGTCAAAGATCAATAATTTCTAAATTGTAAGTAGTACCACAAGTCTATTAAAGATACTTCCCATGACACTTGAATTATCATTGTAGAAAGAATTGGTGCCAAGATGCCTTATCAGTTCAAGCTTATTGAGTTACCTTTATTTCACTGGACTAAGCCTCAGGTACTCTAAATAATCCATGCTTATAAGTTTTAATATTTCACTATTTCTGAATTGCTATGTAACCCTGCATTTTCATTATTGTCATTGTTCCTTAGCTAAATGATACATACCTGACTTAATTCTTCCTGCATTTTTCACTTTTTTTTTCCATTTTTATAATTGTCCAGGTTTTCCCAAAGCCTTTCAGAATTAAGATCCAGACATTATTTTTTTTTAATTATGAGGTAACAAGATGTAATACCTCAAATGTAATCACATTAGAGATTTGTAATAAGTGCTGTGTCTTGAGAATCAACTTCTCACTTGGATGCAATCCAAAAATTCTTTTTGCTTTCCTTTCATTAAAGTGTTTCTTTCACTGTAAAAGACATTCTAAGAAGGACTTATCACTGGAAGAACATGGCTTCAGGAAAGAAATAGCAGTGTAATCACAGCCAGAAATGCTTCAGTTAGCTGGCATAGACTGTACTGTCACTCTGTTAAACAAATGAGGAGTTGAGGCAACATACTTAGAGGAATACTTTTTAATTCTTTTTTTTCAATTTTTTTTTTCTCTGTAAAATTTTGAAGTGCTACAATTTCTTTAAAGTTTGCATTATAACTGGCATGGTTCATGAGAGCATATCTACATGTATATGGTAATGCTTGTGCCTTACCATTAGATACATTATAGTAGAATTGTTTTTGGTGAAAATATCATATATATGCAACATTAGAAATATCTTTCCTATGTCACAACATGCTCTGACTATTTCTGCCTCATCCACTTCATTGCTTTTTCCTACAAATTAGCAAACACCACAAAACCATGTATTAGAGGTCTCCAGAACTGTGACCTTTGTCCTGCACTTCCTTGTTCTCCCTTCTCTGTTTCCTCTCACACCGCAGGCAATAAATGGTTTAAACAGAGAGAAGCTTTAAAGGTCAGTGTTCTGCAAGTGCCCTAGGCAGGGCTGAAAATTCCATGACACTGTTGGGGTATGACCTAGTCATAAATTCTCAGGTACCACTCTCTGCCTTAACACAATCTATTTGAGTTATGTCAAAAAATCTGAGATAACTGATTCATGATTAAGGTTGACTTCACAAAGTCAGAGGCTTCTCTAGTTATTGATTTTATTCTATTTTCACACTATTAAAACCGTGGTATAGCTGCTGGCTGACAGCCCTGGTAGTGAATGGTAAATCAGGAAACAAATGCAAGTTTAATGGAAATAGTAGCACCTCAATGGTGTATGAAAGATTCTGATCTATGATGTGAAGTTCTAATACTAAAAATAAGTATAATATGAAATAGGAATCAGTCTACATTTGTAAGTGAAGCTGCAGGAAGACAGTACAGTGTAAATGTACTGCCCTCTTCTAACAGTTCTGGAAAGTTTCCTGAATATATAATAAATGTAACTACAACCTCAAGCAAGCTAAAGTTTTTTTCCCAAAAGGTACTGAGCTGGTTTTTCAAACATAGCAGAAATGTAATAGCAGCTGAAAGTTGCGTTGTCCTGTTGTTTGTATCTGTGAAGTAAAAGCATCCTAAGAATTTAGGTACTAATCTATGAAACAAAAATTTGAAAAGTTATATCACAGCCTATGGTTCAAATAATTTGGACTCTTCTGATACATTTTTTTTATTTTATTATTTTATTTTTTTCTCAGCAGAAAATCCACAGATTACTGAGTTTTGCTGTTTTGGTTTGGGTCTTTTTTATCAGTACAACAAACCAAAATTACACACTGCTTTTACCATAAAATCAGTCTTGAGAAACATTTCAACTTTCTTTCAACAGTATTTCCAAATCTAAATCCAGTCCAAAGATGTTTGAGTCAGGCCATATACTTAACAGCTCCTTGTTATTATCTGTCTCTGACTTACTGTCTGGGCAAAGTGCCTATGGCAGACCCTGCAGTCAGTAATGATTCAACATCATTAATTTTTGTCACCTGGATTAGTTCCCTTGTCAACATCTGCTCTGAGTTAATTTTAAATATGAGACTATTTTCACAATTTTCTGGTTTTGTTTGTTTCACTGTCTTGAAAGTTACTATATTAAATATGTGGAACAGAAGCTTTAACTCAACTTGTCTGAGTACCCAAGAAAAAAATGCTCCTTCCTCAGTTTTCTAGTTTCAGTAGTTATCTTGGTTACTCAACAAAAGAGCAAATCTCAAGCTCTCCTACACAGGGGAATAAAGGGAAAAAAAAAAAAAAAAAAAAAAAAAAAAAAAAAGAAAGATGTTTTCACCTATCAATCTAAAATTATACTTTCTTCCATGTCTAAGTCTAGAAGATAGACAGTGTTCCTTGGGTCATTAGTTATTCAATATTTTATACCTTCTTTAGGATTACTCTCCGAGATATACTTTTACCATCCAGCATTATTTGCATTCCTCCTTCTGAGATGCATAACTTGATTTTAGATGATAGTAAAATAAATGTTTTCTAATAGTGCATACTTTTTTTGTGAAAAGCAGACTTTTTAATATCACTAACTTATTTCTTTAACACAAATTTCACAATAGTCATCTGCAAATTTCGCCAGTGATTGTTTTCATTCTGCATCAGTGATAAAAAAGTTAAACTTTGGAGGCAGACTAAGAACTGCAGATTGTGTGACATCCCTTACTGAATATGTATATTAACATTTTATATCTATATAAAGCCTGATGTGTAATGCACTCTGCATAATAATACATACTGTGATGAACTTATTCATCTACTATCAGGTCACTGACATAAACAAATTCCTTAAACTTCTACTTTTAAATATTTGAAGTAATATATCATTCAATTTCTTCTACCCAATTTAAGCCTTGTTAAAAAGAAATATTGAAGATAGAGAAAACCAAGTTTTGTATCAGCTCTGGCATCGCTTTTGAATCAGTGTAAGAACTATAATGGCCTAACTTCATTTAGGAGTTTTTAATGACGTAACTCACTACATTCATGGCTTTTAGATATTGGCACCATACTGATTTTCTCTCAGGCAACTGTGATTTCATCAGTTCCAGACACTTAGTGGAAATTGACCTTTATCTTCCAAAGCTCCCAGCAGCTAACTCTTTTAAAATTTTCTAAAGCACATTATCTAGATCTGATAGCATTACGATTCTAACATTAATAGATGTCCTTTCTTGGTCTCTTAATAGTGGTGAAGTGGGAAAATCCTTATCATGTGCCATGAAGGTCACTTGGATTTTTTCCCCCTAAGCAGCTAATAGGATATCCATATTTTATATATGTGAATGTATAAATGTAGTGTATATGGGTTGGGCACTGGAACAGCTTCCGCAGGAAAGTGGTCACAGCACCAAGCCTGACAGAGTTCAAGAAGCATTTGGACAACACTTTCACGCACATAGTGTGACCCTTGGGGAGGGTCCTGTGCAGGGGCTAAGGGTTGGACTTAATGGTCCTCGTGGGTACCTTCCAATGCAGGATATTCTGTGACATTTACAGTTCAATGTATATCCTGACATTTTTACCAATCTCTTTGTTACTCCTCAGTTCCTTTTTTTTGTGCTTCCTCCCTACATTTTCACTTCTTTTATTAATTTTATGAAGTTATTTCTAGCCAGTGTCTCAAAATGATCAATTTATTTTTCTGTATTTGTAAGTGTGCATGTATAAGTGTACATGTATGAGCGGGCATCTGCATGAATGTCTTTTTACATGTTACATATATACATATATATATATATGTATATATACACAATGCTCGCATAATGTTATCACAAATGTGATAGCCTACCTAGTCAGTTCCTCAAAATGTTCATAGTGATAACCAAGGTGTGCTTAAAGCAGACACTCCCTCATCATCTTTTTAATTATGAGTATCTTTTGACATTTATCTGGTCTTCTTTGATCAGTGTTTCATTTCTCTAGATGCTCCACAAAGTAAAGATTTTTCTGGTACTGAATGTACTCTTTCAACTTAAAACACTGTTTTGTATCAGTCTACTTTTTCAAATTTCTGTGTTTATACCACAAGAGTGGAATTTCACAAAATTGAAATTTTATTACGTATTATGAAGGATTGAAGTCTTATTGTTCTCTTACATGATCTTATGTTTTGTGAGGTACACCTCGTCCTTATTCTTAGGCTGCTAATCCATAAGCAATTAAGATAATTTTTCTGTTGTCAGTGACTCAGAAAAAGATAATGTATTTTTCATATATATTATAATTTTCCATTGTTCACTCCATAATAGTTTATAATATATTTTTCACTTATATTTGAGCCACATTATCTTTCTGCACAATTTGAGTAATACAACTAGGATATTTATTCTCACAAAATTAAGGACTGTGGTCTATAAACAATTAGGTTTTTTTCTTTTCCCCTTCTTTTGCTCTTATGCATTGATTTCTTTAGTTCTAAATGTGTGGCCATTTGTTCCCCCCATTCTCCTATTTTTTTGAGGACTTTTTCTGTATAAAAAAAATTACGTTCAGCAGACAGATCAGAGCAGCTAGAGGATAAAACATGACTGATCTAGAAGAAGTATTTGGAGAATTTTACAGTTACATCCTAGTAATGATGTGAGAGTCTATACCACATGAATAGAAAAAAAGATCCCTTATGAGGCATGGGTTTCTCTCCCTTGCTGTGTCCATGCTAGGAAGTATGGTGATGCTACAAAAAGGATTACCAACTTGTGCTTTATCTCCCCAGTAAATCATATGGTGCAGGTCATATCAAAAGTTTACCGCAAGGGCTGAGTCTCACTGTGTGAACAAGAGGGATGAGTGAGCTCCAACCAACATTGAATTGAGCTGGCTGAAGAGAAAAGGAGCTTGAATGCACCAAAATAATCTGTCTGGGCTTGGCTGGTGTGTGCAGGTTAAGCTGCCTGCTGGAGATTCAGCTAACAGTCCCAGGGACTCATGCATGCAGGGACTAAGGGCTGCTGAGGGACTTATTTTGCTGCACACACTGAATCAAAGCTGCAAGTCATCAGGTAAATGAGGACTGAAAATTCTTCAATGCTTTCTTCAGACCAGCCAAGCATCCAGGAGGATTATAAGGTTGACTGAGTACCTGCATGGCTGAGTGAGTGTCTTCCACTGACTTCAGCATAGTTGTGCTCTCTACTTCAGACTACTGCTCTCCATAAAACTAAGAGGAAAGTTGCTTGTATCCTATTAGTCACTCATTTGGATACCAAAATTTTTGGGTTTTTGTCATGGCTATTTTCAGATTTAATGAATGACATGTTAAGAATTTCTGATTTTGTACTCTGGTAATGAGTAATAATTACATGGGAACTAAATTAGAAATACATAGTATATTACAGTTATCCAATCTATATCCTTAAACACCATAAAAAGGTACAGGATCTTGGGTGGGAACAGTTCTCCCACTGTATCCTCTTGTTACTTAAAGTAGTGGAAAAGAATTTAAACTTAACTTGATTCTTCTCTTTTCCAAGACTAATTTGAAGGACTACATGTCTTCTTTTATCAGAATTTTATGTCTAAAGTTATGTGTTCTAACTGAACACATGTATAAAGTATTTTGCACCATGACTACTGCTACCATAGTGGTCTAGGGGTTAAAACTTGACTCATAACGGAAAGTTCAAAGGTCCCGTCCAGCCAAAATTCCTGATTCTTATCATAATTGCTACCAGAATAGTTCTACCTGGATTCTATACAGCATTAACTAACAGGCTACAGATGGAATTAAGGCCAGATGAGCCCCATGTAGCATGTAAATCTCCCTTATTTCAGTTATTAAGCTGCAGCATTATTTCAGGCCTATAAGGGTTTAGGTCCTCACAGGTATTACGGTGCACCTCCAAATGGCAGTTTTTGTTCAGAGGTGGAGGGGTCTCAGAACAAAAGAACAGAATTTAATTTGCATGAATATGAATAGGAAGGTTTTTCCAAGAGCATGTTTACTGAACACCAGTTGCAAATGAGCATCAGACTAACTTGTGTGAAATTGGAGGGGGGGAGGGGTGGAGAGGGGAGGTAGAAAGAAAAAGGTATTACACTTGTGTCAAG
Organism: Scytalopus superciliaris; assembly: GCA_013400415.1. NCBI lineage: Eukaryota > Metazoa > Chordata > Aves > Passeriformes > Rhinocryptidae > Scytalopus > Scytalopus superciliaris. The sequence goes on from VXBX01008680.1 coordinate 234,642, forward strand.
TAAGATTTTTAGCACCAACAATTCCTTGCTACAGATCCATTAGTTTTAGTCCTCAGAATATATTGACACCAACCTAGCCACAGATTACCCTGTTTCTAATATGTGGAAATGGCTTCTTTGCATATTCATGACCTCTAGCCCCACCACTTGCATGTGAAGCGGATTGCTCTTGGTGGCTTCTAAACATGTATATAAAGACCTGAGATGGCCTTTAATATAAAATATGAGTTGACAATGTCCCCTCAGACTTCCTTCTTGCTTTTGAGAGATCATATTCTCTGGATGGGAATAAAATTAAAAGATACTGCTAATAGAGTCAACTTTCCTAGCTTCACCTGAGAATATGAAAAAAAAATATAAAAATCAGGGGATATAAATACTTCTGTAATCAAAGGCTGCATGCATTTTCTCTATCTTCCACCTGATTACAATATCTTAAACAAGATTTCCTGAGGGGTAAGTAATTGCTCTTTTCATGAATTCAACACATGACCCCATAGAGGGGTAACTGCATGCTTGACTGCAGATTGCCTGTTTACTCTTCATGGTCTGTCTGGCAAGGTTAATTACTGGAAATCAAAGAAAAGCTTTTTGGCTTTTCCTACTCAAATGAAGACAAAATGTACACATGGCCCTCATGTTACAGCCATTGGACACATTTGACCCTTTTCTTATTCATTTACAATATTATCAAATGAACAAGCAAGGGCAGCAAAGGCAGTATCTGCACCTGAATCTACCAGAGGAATTGACATAGCTCTCATCTACTAAATTAAAACTATAGATCTGCATACTGAGGTTTACCTCACATTCAAATTCCTCCTTTATGTAGAGGAATTTTAGTATAGATTAAATTCCTAGGTGAAAAAGAAGTCTACTCATAACAAAAAGTACACACGTCAGTGTTATGCAGTTTAGATTCATATCAGCAAAACTTATGTTTCGTAACATCTGTTACACTTACCACTTTAACACACTGGTTGCTGAAGGAAATATATAAAAAGTATTCAAAATTTGACACTCAGTTGCTATCTCATAAGACTTCTGTGAACCACTGCTCTTCAGGAGGAACTTATTTATTTCTGTTCTCAAATGTAAATATATTAGGGGAAAAGATATAAAAGAAATGTGACTGCAATCTCATAAATATGTTGCAAATTCTAAACCATCTATGTTTTTTCTGGCAGGAATAAAATTGCATCTAATGTGACTTTGAAGACAGATAATAGTCCTGAATTTCTAAAAGACATTTATGTGCTGTAAACATTTTAAGGAAAAGTAAAAATATGTATATTTTGAAGGTAAAGAGAAAAAATATGTTAACTCAATGGTCTTACTTTTCTGTCATTCTTTTTTAAAGAGTGGCAATTCAAGCTACAAATCACCTCCATATCTTTCTTCAAAAGGCTAGATGGTATATTATATTTGTGCTCTCAGCTAATCTGAATTTATAAAACTTGATGAACAGAAGCTTACAAGTAATTTAGTGCAGCATACATGATACTAGAAGTAGCAGTTGTAACAGGCTCCTAATTTAAGGTCTTCTCTTTAGTTATGTCAAGTGGAAACTCTGCACTCAGGATCTCTGAGTGTCCTCAACAAGAAGCACAGTACAACTGGCCTATGATGGCCATGGTTATTGAACCCATAATGGTAATTTAAATTGACAGATATTCAACTTTTGCATGTCTATCTTGCATAATATTTCAATTATCAATTTTGTGTACTACAGTTGTATAAGCACTGGCTGGGCAAGAAAGTCAGTAGGTGCAAAAAGGGGAATTTGTGTGACCGAACGGAGTCCAACTCTGAGAAAATTCCCCAACCTCCTTGTATAATCAGTGTAATAAAGGGTTTTCATGTCTCCACTGAATGTAAAAGAAGCTGAAAGAATCTGCACAGATATAGATAGGTTATATTTTACCCAAAGAGAATAAAAGAGTTTTTTTCCTCACTGCTTTTCTGCAGCAGAGCACAACTGCAATCCTTCTACTTAATGGATGGCATCTGTATAATTAAAGGTCACAGAGTATTAATCTGGTGTGACCACCTGCACATCATAAGCTACCAAGTTTCATTCATAACTCTTGAACTCAGGGACTTGTTTGACTACTGTGAGCCTTCCAAAAATGAAAAGCAATCTTAACATGAAGGTTTCAAAGCATAGATAATCTTAGATCAGTGCAAGAATCAGCAACAAAAAGAAGTAAAGTTTATTCAGAATATAAAAGATACAACCTTCAAATGATTGGCAGTAATTCTGGGAACAAAAGAACAAAAAACCCACATTGTACTTCAATACTTGTTCTGTGTTTGTTTTCTTGTTTGTTATTTTTTTCAGTATTATAGTTTTTGAGTACTATGACTGAGCAAAACATGACTCATGTAAGACAAGGATTCCTAAACTGTTATGTGTTGGAGGAGAGGAGAGAGACTGGGTGTGGAAGGACAGCTTAATCAGCACAGATCTGTGACTGCCTCAACTCTGAGAGCTGCTTGCTGTGTAATGGACTTAAATTAATATGGACGCTTGCTATGTTTAAGGACTGTTTGCAATTTAAAGTCTGTACCCAGTTTGAGGATTTTATCATGCTATATGTCTTTCCCTTTGTTTCACTGTGTGTCCCTGCTGGAATTTTCCATCACTCCTGGCTTGTAACCCATCCTTGATTGGTCCCTGCTTGCAGCAGGGTAGCAATTCCTTATATGGTATATACCTGCCTCTGTGTTCCCAGTTTTGGAGGCTTTTGCCTTGTATTGCAAACCCCTCCCAGGCTTTTCCCTAAACTCCTCCTAAGTTTCACCCTGTTCCAGAACCTTCCCTACCGATCCTATATAAGCTGGGCATCATTTCAATAAAAAAACCTCTTCCCTCGCACCTGTGGAGTCTGAGTCTGCCATACTCCATTTCCTTACAAAGACCACATATATGCATAACATTAATGGCATGTGAGCCACAGGCCTGCACAGAGTTGCTTCTGCTGCTGTCTTCACTTATATCATAGAGCTTGGATCAGTTGTGGCTGCTGCTTTACATCATCTTTGAGGCCATCATTAATCCCAAACTTCTAACAGACACTTGAGAGACCACAATGCCTTGAAATCAGTAAGGCACACTCAGCTGTTTATCATGATATTGAGACACTGTAAAGAGACAAACATTTTTGTACTCAGTTTTGTTTTGTATTTAGACATCGAGAATCTTAAGGATAAGATTTGCTTTGATAAAAAGCTTTGTTTTAATGCAAATGATATAGCCAGTGTTAAAGTTCCAGAGAAGCCAAATTCTAGTCAAAATAGGGTGAGCATAGAAGGTAGTAAACTTATTTTCACTTGCTTAAAGTTCCAGTTTTAATATCTAAATTTTGATTTTATGATTGTAACAGTAAACTTTATTAAATGTTATTTTCTGTTCTAAATATTGCAGGTAACCTCATTGGCCAAAAATGTGCATGCAAGTGTGGAACACCATGGGAAACATGTCAAAACATTTTTTCCTGTGGAATCACTTTTATGAAGCAGTTTGTCATCCACATACAACTCTCTAGTGGTTGGTTGGACAGGAACAAGCTTTATGTGCATTGTGCAGCCTTCAAACTGGACTATATGAATTAGAAGTGTTTCAGTCAAACAGCCTGGATGGATTTAATTTTACACTTCCATCAGAAGCTGTTTGATAAGGAGAAAGGGTGCTAAATTTTGGAGCTCTGGTGTTAATAGTTGCCTTACCAAATATCTTGAAGGAGGTCTTCTTCACTTCTGGAGACTGGAGACTGAGCTTCCTCTTCCTTCACTGGTTGCTACTGCATCTATCTCTTAGCTGTAGAGAAGCTCCTGTCTCCCGGACTAGAAAGTTTATGCAGAATTTTCTAGGAATAATCAGACTTAAAGACTGATTTAAAGCTTAAATAAGGGCAACACAGTGTCTAATGAGATGGAATCTTGTCACTGCAGAGCTCCCTGAGAAAGACGTAGCTTTAGAACTGCTTGCTTGAATCCACTTCTCTTAATCCCTGTAAAAGCAATAGAAAAACTAAAGATTGGACTTCAGAACTACTAGCTGTATGTTTTGTAATGTTAAACTATTGGATTCTGGAGAAAAAAAAAAGATCCTGATTTTGTTTGGTAACAAGGACACTGTTGTGTGCATTCCTTTTTCCAGTTTTGCAACACACATAATTTAATGAGTGTTAAATCAAAAGTGTAAACTAATGACTTTAGCAGGACCCTTGACCCCAGACATTTCAGTTAAGAGATTCTTCTGGTTTTACTGACCTAAATAACATTTTATTTCAAGAACTCAGTATTTTCTGTTAGGTAAGACATTCACTTATCTTTAGAAGTAGTGAAGTTACTGTAGATGAACACTTGCCCAGTAATGCAGGGAAAAGTGATATCCTATTCCCCGAACTTTTAAAGATAAAAACTTTTTATTTAAAAAAAAATTAAAAACTAACTTGAAGTAGCCTCTTTTCACCGTAAGTTTAAACATTGAACTGCCCAAGTCATTAAGAATTTTGACATAACTTTGAGAAGAGGGGAGATAAATCATACAAATAGACTGCTTCCTTCTCCTTCCTCTTTATTCTTCACTGCAGTGATTTCATGAGCTTTAGGACTTTTTTTGAAATGCCCATTCTGTACTGTTTTGAATGTGTTTTACATTTTTACGTGTGTAAACTTTCCTGATATAGTATAAAAGCAATTAGAACAGTAAAGAAAAGCTATAAATGATTTGATGGCTTCATGTCCACTATTCAAAATAAAACACTGAAAAGAAATAAATAGTATGCAGAAACAAGGTAAAAGAACCCTCTCTCAAACCTCATCACCACTCTCGGTGCCTTAAAAGAATAGATATGAGGCTCTGGACCAAGAAAATCAGGCAGAGAACAGCCAAGAAGATTTGCCTGGAGAGCCTTCTGGCTGGACCCCATCTACAAGATGGATTACAACCACAGCCATAAGAAAAAAAAGAAGTGTGGTTGTAGTCGGTGACTCCCTTCTGAGGGGAACAGAGGGCCCCATATGTCGCCCAGACCCATCCCACAGGGAGGTCTGCTGCCTTCCTGGAGTCAGGGTGAGGGATATTGGTAGGAGACTTCCTGAGCTAATTCAGCCTTCAGACTATTATTCCCTGTTAGTAGTCCAAGCTGGCAGCGAGGACATTAATGGAAGAAGTGCCAGGATAATCAAAAAAGACTTTAAAGCACTGGGTCAGTCAGTTCATGGGACAGGAGCACAGGTGATATTTGCCTCTGTTCCCATGCTATCTGGGATGGATGAGGAGTTAAATGAAGAGAGGAGTAGAAAAGCCTATCTCATCAACAGGTGGCTAAAGGACTGGTGCCACTGTCAAGATTTTGGGGTTTTTGACCATGGGGCAAACTCCATGGTACCAGGTCTCCTCAAATCAGATGGGCTTCATCCTTCTAGGAAGAGCAAGAGGACTGTAGCCCATAAGTTGGCGGGGCTGATCAGGAGGGCTTTAAACTAGGTTTGAAGGGGGAGGAGATTGAAACCGGACTCTCCAAAGATCAGCCTTAGAATGGAAAGCCTGAGTTAGGAGTGAATTCACTAGCCCACCTGAAGTGCATGTACACTAATGTACACAGTATGGGCAACAAACAAGAGGAGCTGGGAGCCACAGTGCAGCAGGAAAGCTATGA
>VXBX01008680.1:240421-253351 GCA_013400415.1 Scytalopus superciliaris
AGGCCACACCTTGAGTATTGTGTTCAGTTCTGGGCCCCTCAGTTCAGGAAAGATATTGAGATGCTGGAGCGGGTCCAGAGAAGGGCAACAAGGCTGGTGAAGGGACTTGAACACAAGCCCTATGAGGAGAGGCTGAGGGAGCTGGCATTGTTTAGTCTGGAGAAGAGGAGGCTTAGAGGTGACTTCATCACTCTCTATAACTACCTGAAGGGAAGTTATAGCCAGGTGGGGGTTGGTCTCTTCTCCCAGACAGGTCAGCAATAGGACAAGGGGGCATGGGCTTAAGCTCTGCCAGGGGAAATTTAAGTTAGATATTAGAAAAAAATTCTTTACAGAGAGTAATCAGGCATCGGAATGGCCTGCCCAGAGAGGTGGTAGATTCACCATCCCTCGAGGTTTTTAAACTGAGATTGGATGTGGCACTGAGTGCCATGATCTAGTAAATGGACTGGAGTTGGACCAAGGGTTGGACTTGATCTCAGAGGTCTTTTCCAACCTAATCAATTCTATGATAAGTACTGTTCCACACAGACCAATATCCAGAATTGTATTTTACTGTCTTTACTTTATGGTCAGCCTGAAATTAGATTGCATGTGTAAGTACTGTTCAGCTTTAGTTAAGATTTTCAAATAAGTCCTATATATTGATTAGTGTTGTGTCAACATGTGCAGTGCTGCCTAGATGCCAAACAGAATTGCTACTTAATTAAATAAGCAATCACTCAACAGCTGACCTTTTGGGAAAAGCAAGAAAAAAAACAAACAATCAATCAACAACAACTAACTTCCCAAAACTCAAAAAACACAAAGAAATCTAAAGAAATTCCCCAAAACAACAGCTATCCCATCCAACCCTTACAACCAAAGCCAAAACTAAAATACAGAGTCACTGGAAATGAACTTCAGATGTGAAAGGAAACCTTAAAATGTAGTTGCAGTTAATTGAATATATGAACATAAATATCTGGAACTGAATTTGAAAAAGCTGAAAGTTTCCCTAAAGGATCAAGTTAAAATGGCATTCAGCACAATGTGCATTAACACTATTCCTATACATAAATTAGCCCAAAGAAACTCCTACTGATTTTAAAGGGAAGGCTCATATGTGTGCATTATTATGCGTATTTCACTCCTCCCTGATCCAAGGGCTGTTTTTCTCTACAGTCGTTTTATATGAAAAGCATTGTATGCTGCCACTTTTTCAGCATCTTTTCAGTTTTTGTGTTCTCTTGTTTATGCAAAGTCTAGATGCTACTTTCTTTGCTAACAGAGAAGGAAATCACTTGTTTTATAGTTTGTTCTCTTCAATGAATTTTGCATCATGTCCAGCTGACCAGTAAAAAGAAAAAAAAAAAAATTACCAAATGCAAATCTGGATAATCCCAAAAGATTGCAGCATGTGCAAAGGCAATTATGTGTTTAGAGAAGGTACAACATGTTACTGAAATCTTTGCATGGTGTTTGTATTTAAGCTGGAGAAATAACAATTAGTATTCAACATATTTGTACACCTCTAGTTCATACTAGGAAGTTAATACCTATTGCTTAAAGACTAGCAAGCCAATAACTATGTGTGATGGGTTGTTTTTTGTAGGCCTTCCTTGGTAACCAGGGTCAAGATCTAGGAAGTATTCCATCCCATCTCTTTATATAATCAGGTGTATATAAGCCGAGGGGGGAGGTGTTCTTTCTCTCTTTTTTTGCTTTCTTTTCCTTCTCGGGCTCGCACGCTGACGAGCTCNAGAGAGCCAACCCGAACTTTCACACTGACAAGTCATTCAGCTAAATAAATGTTTCCCTCTGAATAGGAAAATAGAAGTAATAAAAAACACCGCAACTTTCTGTGCTTCCAAGTCTGTTGCCTCTTTCTGCTGGGCCTTTTCAAATGCATCACGTTTACCTTACCAAAGGCACTATGTATCTAATGGACCAGTGAAATTAGAAATCACTGCTAATGTGTCTGGCCAGATTTCTGTATTGTGATGGAACAAACTGAGACTGAAGGCCTGTAACTGAAATGAACCAAGCTGGACTTTCAGCAAGTGTGTGCCTGACACCCATATATATCATACCTATGTCAAAAGGCTTCTGAAAACTAGAGTGTCTCCAAACATGCATGACATATATAAAAACAACTACTGTGTATGTATAAAATAATTTGTAATGAATTAATAAAGTTGTAATGTTATGCATGAACATATTTTTTCATAGACAAATATAGTAGAGTGCAGCTTTAGCTCATGGAGAAGTAAACAACTCTTTTCTTTTTCTCTGATTGGCTTTTTGATATTGTTATATATGGAGACTAGGAAAGACAGTGATTGCTGGATGATGGAAAATATGTCCCTTAGAAACAGCTGCACAGAACACATCCTGAAAAAACAAACAGCCAAATAAACAAACAAAACCAAAACAAAAACCTAGACAAAATATCACAGTCTGACCAGGGCTTTGGAGTTTGCGTGCCATCTTGCCTTTTGTGCGATGAAAGGAGCGACTAGGTAGGAGCACTGTAAGGAGGGTTCTGTTTTGTCCATAAGAGTGTACTGTGTGTTTTAAATCTGTGATATAAAAATGGAATTTAAAAGGATTTATGCCTCTTCATTTCCTCGTTTTCTTTCCTTCTGTGGGTTCAATTTGCTTGTTTTGAATGAAGTCTGTTGTTTTTAAAATGACCATGAGAAGACAGGCTATTTTCTCAATTGCAGAGCTGGTAGGCAGATAACAATGCTAAAACAGCAATAAAGAAACACAAACTAGAGTTTGAGTTTATCTGTTAGATTTGAAACTCTGTGTGGACTTTGAAGAAAATTGGTAGGATTCCAGATGAAATAGATAAAGGAGAACACTCTTTGTGAATTGGTTTATGAAAAAATGCTTGCTATATTTGTTGGGAGGGAAATAAAATATTTCATACATCTTTCAAATAAAAGTGTAATGTTGAATAAGCTAGACTCTTTCAGCATCTGGGAACAATGCCATAAAGTACCAACAGCTGACCATTGTGGTTAAGTAACGTGTGGTCTTGCCTAAGAAAATGACTCTTCAGGTGGTAAAGTAAAATGAAGAAATCCTACATGTTCAGGAAGTAAATCCTTGTTTATATCTTCCAGATACCTTACTTCCTCATTTTTTCTAATATTAGCTATAAGAATTTGAAATATTGATTTAGCTTTTTCTCTGCCAAGTTAGATCAGAAGCTCTGGAAAGTAGAGTATCCTATGGCCTTCCAACCTGGGCAAACTCAACATAAAAAAATGAAAAGAGAGGTAGCCCTGATGTCAAAAACATTACCCTGTTGTTTTGATTTAGTTATAAAAATCATCAAACAGCTAATGTTGACAAACACTACTTACTTCCCCAGCAAGACAGCAGTTATGGAGGTACTTGAATACAGTTAGGAAAGATTAAGCTAGTGTGTTTTGACATCTTATTGTTCATGCTTAGTCTGCTGCTTCATGTGAGCATTTTAGGTTAATATACTTCTTCTGTAATTGAGGCTGACTTAAAATTTCTTCACTGTCAATTACAGCCTTACAGTACATGTCCTAACACATGCTAGCACAACTGGTCTCCAGCTTGTACCCTTACTTTCAGACTACCGGCATGAGAGTGAGACAGAAAAGGATCTTCATTTCCAGGCATCAGATCTCTGCTTGGGAGATTGTTCAACAGGATGTTATTGATATGGGAAACAAACAATTGCTCTAGCTTTAATGATACAAACCCACAGACTCTGATGTAAACTGAGGAAAACATAAAGAAAATCCAGTCATGTAAGAACAAACAAGAAACAAAATATTTTAGCCTTCTTTGACTTATTGCTCTGTTTCAAGTTGAAATCTTCCAGTTTGGCATGGAAAGTCTGAGACTAATTTGGATATTTATTTTGCCCTTTTGTAATTGAATAATGTTTAGTTCTAAGAGACCTTTTCATTCTAATTTAAACATTACATTCTCCATGAATAAATATTTATTCTTTGCATATGGTCTTTTCATTGCATGCAGACTGTTTAGTTTTCAGACTGAAAAAGGTCAGTTAATCAAAGAATGCAGGTACCATAATGAAACAAAAGCAACCATTTGTATAATTTAATGGCGGCAAGAAGTCCAGGCTAACAGTCAGACTAATGACTAATTTAATTTCTTTTAAAATCTTCAGTAAGGAAAATGTGACAACATCAAACATTTCTCATAGGAATATGTTGAAACTGCATAACTTTTAGCACCTAGAATACAGACTCACTTATTCACAAAACTGGGCAAAACTCCTGAGGCTACATGTATACTAAATAGTGCTTTGGAATGTTTTGGGACAGTGGAAAGAGATTTTATGTTATGTTAAAGTGTTTTAAAAGTACTTTACATGCTTTTAGGCTACATTGATTATGATTGTCTCAGTCTTTTTTCCGGTCTGATATTGACACAATTTGTCAGTTTTGAAATACATTGATATCACCTTTATGGTGATATCTATTGGATGATAGAGAATACCAACTCTAGGAGACATAAAAAAAAAAAAATGGAATTCCCCTCCCTAATGAAAAAATGTTTTTGTTAAAGGCAGACATACACGTGGGTTTACAGTTAATGTTTTCATTACTTGTGTGGAGTTAGATGACTATTTATTAAAAAGGTGAACTGCAGCTTGCACCAAAACAAACTTTTTGTTTGTTTGTTTTTCCCCTTCAAATAAATCAATTCAGAGATCTCCAAGAGACACAGATATTGGAGAGAAAAGGGACTCTCAAAAACCCCAACAAATGATAACAATGAATTTTGCCATTTTTCAGCTACAGTCTAAGCCTACCCCTGTATTATTTTTGTGTTGCACAACTTCAGATAAAGGTCTGTCAAAGAAAGAACAAAAAGGCTGGTACTGCAATTGTATTGCAATACTTCTCTACAAGATTTGAATAAATTGAAAAATTTTGAAACAAATATTCAAAATGATAAATTTGCAGATGTCATTTTTTTATGTTTAATGTAGTACTAATTCAGGAAAAAATAAAAAAGATGAAAACATTCCTTGTTTTTACTTTTTTTCTTTCTTTTTTCCTTTTATTTTTTTTTAAATTTAATTTCCGTTTAATTTTGCATTTTAATGAAAGGAAATGAAGGAAATATATGGAGGTAAGATGCTTATTGTTTGATCTAAAATAATTTCTGGATCAAAAAGAATTTTGTTTAATCTTTTAAAGCACAAGAAAAGTATTAAAGAAAGATGCAGTGAAGATACAGGGCAATGTGTTAGAAAAACATTACATTAAGTGACTGTACTATAGTGCCCATCTCACAGAGCATGTTGTACAAAGTATCTGAAAGTCATGTTAAGGCACAGTCCCATTAACCATAGGCATAACCATACCAAGCCAAAAATTTAATTTAAACATTAAACCCTGCTCAATTATGAAATGTCTATTTGTTGCAACTTGGGGAAAGTAGGAAATTTAAGCAAAAGAAGTAAATTATAATGGATCATAACTTATGTGGAAGAAGGAAGCAGTCAGTCCATTGAAATGAATGTTAGAGAATATAAAGGCTGTTCTATCAAATTTCCCTTCTTTCTTTCCAAAATCAGACTATTATATAGCAGTAGAGATGGAGAACTAATACATTTTATCATCAGGGTGCTTTAGTTTTATTTTTTTGAAAGGCAACTAACTTTATGAGGAAACATACTCAAACGAGATGTTTTTCTTTTTGCAGATATATATCCAAAACCAAGCATCAACATTTGACAATTATAATCTTGGAGGTGTCATCACCAAGGAAGAAAAATATTGGGGTAGCTTCTGAGGGGGACAAAAAAAGCAAAAAACATATCTGATTTCCTCAGTTAGTGAACTTCTAAGTGCTTTATGGCCCATTGCAAATTTTTCACCCTCACCTTCTGCTAACCTTCATTATTACACAAGAATCAGTTACATCTCTCTCTCTCTCTCCTCATTCCAGCATTTAGTTTCATAAGACAATGGCTTTTCTTTCAAAGCCAATTTGGAGTACCCATGCCATTTTTTCCCTTTGATCATAGCTCACCTGCACAACAGCTTGAGCAGCAGCTGCAAAGTGACTCACTGAAATTACCTGCACTGGGAATATGACACCGTCTTGACCCCTACAATTTCATTCAGCTACATTTGTGGAAGGGCACAAACAGCGACAAGATGGGGAACTCATAAATTGTCTTTCCTGAAAAGAAAACCCAAAAAACAGTGTCATGAAATTACATCTTTTACCCACTTGCTTTATCTTTTACTTCTTTTGTTGCTACCCTGTCAGTTGACTCGAAATGCTAACTACCCTTTTCTGTCAAACCAATCAGTTAACATAATGGACTGATGTCATGGCAACTGTTCCCAGTGTTTATATAGTTTCATGTTCAGTTCTTCTTTTTCAGACCTGAAGAGCACTTGAAAAAAAAAAACAAAAAACCCACAAGCAAAAACAAAACCCCCAAAACAAACAAAACCAAAACCAAATCTCCCTCCAAAAACGTGCTTCCTTCCTTTTTTTTCCCAAGTGTATCAGTGGAACTAGTGAAATATGTTGTTTCCTTTCCAGTTTTGCAACATATAATACTGCAAAATAATGTAAAATAGAAATGCAGAGGTAGGAGAAAGAGGAAGGCCTAGAAGGTTTTACATCCAACCTTAAGTTGAATAGAATTTCTTATTTTCAGAATTTATGTTACTGTTGTCCATAAAAATCATTAAAGCTACAGCAGAGAATTCTAACTGCTAATTTGTGAATGCATATTTTACTTTATTTTCTCATTTAACACTCCACTTCCATTAATGTGCCATTTACAAGCTTAAAAGAAGTTTTGGTTGGCCTCTGTCTCGTTTCAGTTGTAGGGCTATGACCTGCTTGGGATCATGAAAAACTGGTGTGATGGCTCCCATGATTAGACTGTTGTACTGGGGAACACAGGCTCTTTAAGAAGGACAAGACTGGCATACAAAGAGGTGGAGTTGTCCCCTCTGTGTGAGAGAACTGCTGGAGCTCTGCCTGGAGGTGGAAAAGAAGCTGAGGGAGAGTTTATTGATTAAGACTAAAGCAATAGCAAGTTTGCAGAGACCAAATGGGAGGAATGGCTGACAGGTCAGAGGGTTGTGCTGCTATCTAGAGGTACCTTGATTGGGTGGAGAAATGGATGGGCAGGAAACTCATGGAAGGTTCTCCTCAACAAGGACGTATATAGTGCCCTGCATTTGTGAAGAAGTAACCCCATACACTGACATATGCTAGAGTCTGTCAAGATGAAAAAGTAGCTTTGCAGAAAAGAACTTGAGGGTCCTGTGGTACAACAGCAATGTGCCCCTGTTACAAAGAAGGCTAATGTCATCCTGGACTGCATTATATAAGGTGTTGCCAGCAGGTCAAGAGAGGTGATCCCCTTTACTCACTGTATACAGGTCTGCATTACTCAGTAGAAGAGACAGATGAATATACTAAAAAAAAAGTCCCACCAAGATGATTAAGGGACTGGAGCACTTTTCATACAAGGACAGACTAAGGGAGTTTGGACTGTCTAGTCTGGAGAAGAGAAGGCTCAGGGGGAGCTCCATGAGCATAAGTATCTGAAAACAGGGTGTAAAGAATAAGGAGCAAGGCTTTTATTCGGTGGTGTCCAATGCTAGGACCAGAGGCAATAGGCACAGACTAAAACACAAGAGGTTCCATCTGAACATCATGAAACACTTTGTTACTGTGACAGTAACTAAACACTGGCACAGATTGATCAGAGAGGCTGTGGAGTCTCTCTCTTTAAGAATATTCTAAATTCATCTGTATGCAGTCCTCAACAACTGGCCCTAGGTTGCCTTGCTTGAGCGAAGTGATTGGACCAAATCACCTCCTGAGGTCCCTTCTAACTTTAAACACTGTCATTCTGTGAATTAGGCTATCATATAGATAAATTTGCAGTTCATCTCTGGTTTCTCTAATATCTCCTGTCTAATAAGATGATAGCATTTTCCAGCATGACTATGACTGACATCAAGTAGATGTGTTTCTACTGGAGGAACAGACATCTACCAGTGCCTTATGTTTAAAGAAGCCAAGGTACAAGATGCATTACCCAGTTTCTTCAGAGTGCTGTGATCTGTTCCTCAATATAATCACATAAAATAGCAGTGTGTTGCACTAGGATAAAAACTTGAGCAGCCTGCTGAAGCAGTGTCAAAAACAAAGTCTCTTTCCCTTTTGCTGTCCATCTTTCCCTCTCTGTAAAATTGTTAAAAACTTTACTTTAAGGAATTAAGGACTTATTTCCATTATGCATCCATTTTACAAAATCTTCCTTTTTCAATTGGGTTGAGAATGGTGCTGGTAAAAGATCTGGCATCCTTATTCACATACATGAATAATTGTTTGGGTTAAAGCTGAATTGAGTCCAAAAAAAGGATAAATGGTAAACAGAGGTTCCATTTGATTATTAAATGGACTAGAATCTAATGTATTCTAACATTATTTGGGTTATACAAGCGCACAGAAAATAGAATTTAGATGGTTAAATTTGGTGTGTTTCTTTTTTTTTTTTCGTGGGACTATACTATATTACAAAATATCAGGACTAGCCATTCCATCAGATATCACTTCAGTTTAATTTCTTATTCAGAATAGAGTGCCATACTTTGGGTTTGGCCTATAGTACACCTGAAAAAGCTGTAGCCAACAGGAGAAACCACTGCAGTATAATTCTTTGATCTGAACTAGGAAGGATATTGTGAATCATGTAATTCTTTATATTTTTTCTGCCCTCTTTTTCTTTATTTATTTTTTATCCTATGATTAATATATGAGCAAAAGCTTTACAATTATTTAAAGCCAAAGTAATTATTGTGCTCCATTATGATATTCACTGACACAATATTAAGAAACACATTGAAGACCTGAAATTCTGTATAAGCTTAGTTTGGGCTTCAGAAGGGAATTGAAAAAGTCAGTAATAAAGAACTTACTTTAAGAACTGAACTTTTATTTGCCTGCTTTTTCTCCCACTTCTGAAAGCACACAGTCAGAAGAAGATTAATGTATTGAGATAGGTAGATAACCCTAACCATTTTTAAATAGATGTTTTTCATGGTTTTTAGAGCTTCAAACACCACTTGCATCTTGAACAACTTGGGCAAGGCTGTCTGAGTATTGTTCATAAAACAACAAGACCCTTTAATCAGGATGACAGTCTGGAAAAAAATGACAAATAATTCCTCCACACAGATATTTTGAAATACTGTGTTTTGATGGGTGAGATTAAGTGTTTCAGATTGAGGACACTTCTTGCTTAGAGGGACAGTGTCAGCTTTAACATATTTTTGCTTAAATAAAAGCTTTGCTTTGGTGCTAAAAACACCTTATACTCAGACTTGACTTCTCTTCACAGTGTCACTTTTTCTCTCCCTAGTTTTGCAATATGTTGCTTGTTTTAATGTTTCTCATGTTTTGAAAGTACAGGTAGGGGTGCTGACATCTTTTTCTTCTTTCTATTTAACTACCCAAACAGAATAACAGCATATTAATAAGCAGTGTCCAGAGAGCATAATCTTTTAATTCCTACAGGGATCAAATTTGATATTCTTATAATGTCTTCCAGAATCATGAATTATAATTGAATAAATTATCTCTTGATTTTTGAAGTAAACCAGGTTTTAAATTCAACACACATTAGTACAAATTTTACATAATAACTTGTTCATCATGACCTGGATCTTCTCATCAACTGAAGAAGTGGCATTCTGGACAGCAGTTGCATTTTTATTTTTCAAAAGCCATCATTAGTTTTTAAAGTCTGTTACCAGCTTAGTCTCCAGTTGTACTGAACACTGTTTTCAGATACCCAAAGAAGAGGGGAAATGGTGCTGTTACAATGACAGGAGTAAAAAGAGCTAAATTCAAGCACTTGGTTTTGCCACAGATGACTTTTGTGGTATTAAGCAAGTTGCTTTTAATCCATTACACTTAGTTTCATGCCAAAAATATAACACAACAGGATGTTACTCCTTTATTAGATTATTGCGAAGCTATTCAAAGCCTAATCATTGCCCAGTGATGAAATCAGCCAGCCAGGAGCAAAAGACTGGGAAGCCTGTTCCCTCATTTAAATTTGTTTTTATTGGACAATTGTTAAATAATTAATTGAAGAGAAGGATTAGGGCCCTCCAGCCAGATGCAGGAGGACACAGCTGAATTAGATTTTGCCCTGCCCATTGGGCCAAGTAACTCCTGCTGGGGATTTTCAACATTTCCAATTTCAACAATACCCTCACCAGTGGATTTCTGTGCAAAATTGTCATCAATAATACCTTTATGTTCAAATTAACACAGCTAGTGCAAGCTGACTGCTTGAACTAAAGACACTCATCATTTTGAGCTTTCTCTAATTTTGTAAATTAACAAAGTACTGACTACCTCTTAGGGCTTTCAAGAACAAACTATTGACATGGTTTGCTTAATTTTCAGAAAAATTATTTTATCTAAACTTCAGAATATTTCTTTTAGTTCTGTAAACTCATGTGCACAAAGAAATGTCCATGAAGGCATTTCGCTTCTTCACTTTAAATATCAACAAGAGGAGTAATATCAAATATTTTTCATGAAGTCTTCAAATATGTTTCATAAATGAAAAGAAAAACAAGAAAATTACACCTTCTACTTTGATTTATTTCTATACACTAAGATATACCTGAGATAGGGGTATACATTGAGCAATTTGCAAGAAATTCGAGTGGTTCATTTGTGTGTTCTGAGTACGATTATCAAGAAGAAAGGCATATTACCTTTATACCATGATTTCAAAACAATTTTGCTTATTATTTAAGTATATCTGGATAGTATTTCTTGGTTTGAAAACCCATTGTATTCAATTGTTACATTAATGTTTATTTCTCTTAGCTTTATTTTTTTCTTTTGTAATTAACAGCTCACTGCTTGGGATTTTCTAACAATATATGGAAGTAAACACAGACTGGGTGTCACTAACATTAGACATAGTTTGTTCTTCTAACTTTAGTACATGGTGAGTGAAATTATGGTCCCATTCAAAACAATGGAAGTGAGCTTGCTAAGATCACAAGAATTTCACCCAACATTTTTCTCTTAGTTGCTCCATAAGAGACAGGTTCATTAGTTCTCTGCCCATGGAAATATGACCATGGGCTATAGCTTGATGTTTAAGCTTTCAGGAGCACAGGAGGCTCTAAATGCAGTCCTTGGTATTTCTTTAGGCTCGTCTGATGCTTTCTTTACATGCATGACAGCCAGGCAAGGGACAGTAATTTCTTCACCTGGCACTGCTGTAAACAGAAGGGATTAAGATTTCAGTTAAAAATATTTGTGTTGCATATTTCTCAGGATGCATGTCTGGAACCATCCTCTGCAAAACCCGTGCAAAATAATAGCTGAAATACACACTTTTTGCCTATATTACTGATTGTGCCTAGACCAGAGTAGCCTGAAGCTCTCTCCGGCTTAACCCCCAGATTCACTATGGTTCAACGACTTTCAACCAGAGCGAGACTTAAGCATGCAGCAGTTCCTCTTGAGCCTTAATTTCTATTGGATAAAAAAAGATGCTCCATCTGGGCTGGCAGGAAGCCATGGACTGCTTCTGCATGTCTGAATGATTAAGGAAAGAAGAACCCCAGGATGCAACAGGTGTGTTTCAGCAGGAATTACAGAGATTTTCAAACGGGATGATTGCATATAACAGCATGTGTCAGCTTATGTCTTTGAAATACAAGGACATGCATCTGTCAGAAATTCAACTCATATATAAATATTTAATAAATATAATGTATTTATACTATTTTNTAAGTGAGAATGTTGGAAGCTGAAACCTTTGTGTTTAGGTATCAGTTCAGGAATTCTAAACAGTGTAGTAAATACTTTCACTTACTTTTCCTTATTTAACCATCAAATCCTTAGGAAAAAACTTGATGGGAAAAAGAACTGACTCAACCTATAGTTGAGGGCAATTGCACTACATCTTGTCAAGATCAGAAAATATAATATAATTTGGAAGTTAAAGTAAGAATTTGTCATATATTGTGCTATCAGACTTTCAACTTGGAAAATACATTATGCATAGTGCATTATGTACATTATGTATAAAAACTCGATAATAAGAAGAATCCTCAAGGATTATTCTATAATTTATTTTTTCATTAATCTAGGAGTCAGATATTATAGAAAACGGACAAAGGGAATATGTGTTTTCACTATTTTAATGAATGCTGAAATTTGGCACGCTCATGGTCTCAGAAGTCTCTGTGTCTTCTATCTGTTTGTGCTTTTCCTAGTATATTTGTGATTCTTACTAAAAATATAAATTTATTTGAATTATAAATAAATATCATTAATATCTTACTCCCTTTTAAGATTTCCCTTAGAAATTTTACTGGTATTTCAGTGAAGCAGTGTATATATTAATATAATCCTTGCCAGAATGATTCTACATGGATCTTTGATCATGATATCTGAGCAGGATCTTTGCTCATATAGTTCTGTTTAGAATATAAATACTATTTAAATATAAATTTTAAAAGTTTGAAAAATCACAAGGGCTTTCCCTTTAATTTTCCTCTGATTCCTCTACTTTAGTTTGTGGACATCACATTGCTCCAACTGTTAGAGGTGAGTTGCAGAACCTTTTTATTCAGACTTGCATATCTTCTCATGAGTAAATATCAGTGATCAACCCTCTACTTATGGCACTTATTTCTAAACGTTTTTAAACAGAGCTAATCTCATTATCTGTCTCAAAAGGCAGTTACTTTAGAAAACTCTTTAGAGTCTTTATTTTCTGATTCTCTTTCTGATCTTTACAGCACAATGAAATGTACTTATAATTCAATGAAGCCCAAAGAAAAATATGTTCATTTCCTGACCAAAAAAAAAAAAAAGGAAGAAGAAAAAAAAGATTGTTTG
>VXBX01008680.1:253368-272036 GCA_013400415.1 Scytalopus superciliaris
AAAAAAAAAAGTTGTTTGATTTATTGCAAAGACTTTTCATATTAATGTTGGGGGGGGAGGGAGGGTTCAGCCTTTTTTTTTTTCCCTACCATTTTTCCTATAATTTACAGCTAGTGCAATTCCATAAAAAGAAAGCTTTTCTTCTGAGTAGTTCTACATAATCAAATAAAACAGGTCACGTTCATAAATTTTGCATACGAACTGTCACAGTACTTCACATCAGGAAAGGTGTAACACATTACAGGACTGTTAAAGTAAAACCAGGAAAAGTCTCCTCAAATGTAATAACCCTTGGGCAACCAGCATGACATCAAAACTTGTTTAAATACTTTGAAATGTCTGTAAACTCACAGTGGATTACTGGAACCTAATTTGAGATTAATATTTCTGATGAGTGGTGAGCCCATTTCCTGAGAAATGCTAATAGAAAACCTATCCCTTACATAAGGAAACACAAAATGACAGAAGCTACAAAAATATTTGGAGCTATCTCTATCTTTAAAAGCAGGTTTTGGTTCTGAAATGAAGAAATGCAGAGAAATATTTTAAAGGCTAGGGGTATCTTTGAATAGGAAGGAGATAGTTGCTTTTTTTCTGCCCTTATTTTGACACCAAGTAGGTTAATAAAAAAATTGAAATATTAATTATTTTTTTTACATTTTTTACAAGTTTGAACCTGCTTTCACCATTTCTGTATAATCACAACAGTTTTGTAACTGAAAGTTGAAGCTGTAACATAATTGTGTCATTCCAGATGGGGATTTTAAAGGAAACGTATTTACCAAGGTTCATGATAAAACAGCAAATGGTAGTAATACTGACATAAACATAATTTTTGGACTCTGAGATAGGATTTCTAGCATCTCAGACTGCCAGAGAACCTCCTTCAGTCTTTATCACTGTAAAGGCCTGAGGGAATTTGCAGTTTGGTTCTCATCAGCACCACCAACTATTTGTGTAGAGGTCATTTCTGAATGGCAACCAAACGGCAGGCAACACTGAACAGCTGCCTCAACAGCTTTACCGGTGTAGGGGGTTATAGAAAGTGAGAATTGAAATCTAGGTTTCCTGGATGCTGTAGTACAGAATAAAACTTCCTCCTCCCTTCTCCCTCCTCCCCTGCTCCTCATCACCCTTTTTTTTTTTTTTTTCTTTAATCAAAGGTTCACTGAAAGTTTGAAAGGCTTTGAGTGTGAGGTCAGTATTGCTGGGTCATTTGGCTGCTTGTCAAACACTACAGAGACTATAACAAATCTTCAGATAGTATATGAATGGATTTTCTAGATGGGGCCAGCATGTTTTTATCACATATAACATCTGAATGAGGAACTGCCTTCCACAAATATTTGATGCAAATGAAGGCATGCTCTCACATGAGGAGTCCTGATGATTTCTGTGAGACATCTTACATGTATAATGATTTGCAGCATTGAGACTGTTCTGTGCCCAGTAAGGCTCAGCTGGAAGCTTGTCATGGTTGGTTCTAAATTTGTGCAACACAGGAATCAGACTGTGCATATTTTCTACAACTTTGCATTTGGCTTGAGGTCATGTTTTTAGCTGACTGAAATAATGACAGTAATGGTCTTAATTTATCAATTTATCTAACCAAACAAAGTAACACAGTATTAAAAATTTATTTTTGTTGTCTTTTCTTAATTATTATTTCTTTTGAAAAATTTGCCTATTTAATGCTCTAAGCATTCTATGCCAAAGCTAATTGAAAATTAAAGCTTAAGTGTTTTCATACCATAAATTGAGAGTTTCAGCAGTTCATGTGTACTTAGCAGACAATCTCTGAACTGGAAAGATGCTGAGGTGGACTTACACATGGCAACATCAGTGCATGTCGTATGAGCTTTACTACTTTTACAGCTCTGATTCAGGCACCCACAGCATAACATGTTGAATCCATTTCTTTGTGAAAGCTGCTCTTGGAAAGGAAGGGATTTTAATTCAATGTGTGTGTTGAGAAGGATAACAGTACCAGACCCCTGAAATTAAGTTTGTCTGTAACCTTCAAGGCAGTATGCAAACTAATGAGATGCAGAATTGCAACTACATCTGTTACCATTTCCTCACATTTAAGATGAACACTTAAAAAAAAATATTCCCATTATGGAGCCCTATTTGCTGAAAATAATATAATTTGTGCCTACATGTTCATGCTGTGTATTTAGTGCTTGAGGAAAGCAACTAATGGGATACTTTTCTTCTCCTTTGTATTAATATTTAATTAAAAGCTCAGGAAGATCACATTTTGACAGTAACTCCTTTAGCCATAGGAAAAACATATCTACAGGAACGCTTTTCTTGTTTGATCTCTTTTTTTTTTTTTTTGGGTCAACTTGCTTCCATACACAGACACACACAGATACTGCATTCCATGGTGGGGACACAATGCTGTTAGAAATTCTTGTGCTTGAGGCCAGGGAAATTGTATAACACTTGCTTTTGACTCCAGATCAAAAAATGTAGCTGTAGCATGACAGAAATAAAAATAGAGAAAAGGCTTTGAAGGTTTGAAATGCTGAAATTCTGAAGTCTGCCTTGTTAAAGCAGTTTCTTGTTCACAGTAGCATTTGCTGCCTTGCTAATGATCTGTTTTGGAATGATCCAGCCAGTGTATCTACTGTTCATTTAAACTCATACAGAAGTTTGAAATTTCACAATAAACTGTTTCACTAAGACTTCAGAGTGGGGTGAAGCGGGGAGGGAAGTGGAGAGGAGAAGGAAGAAAAAAAAAAACTACCAAAAATACAGTATTGTGAGAAGATACATTTTATTTAAATGACATTTTAAAAAACCGAGAACATTTTAACAAGTGATTTTTAAGTCAAAGGATATAAAATTGATAACCAAGTTCTCCACTTATTGGACAGGCAAAATTCCCACTGGAATTAAACTCCTTTGGGATCTAAGGATCACAATGTTTGAAGTTTTAGATGTATTTGTCTTTAAAATACTGTAAAATAAGGGGGAAATCCACATACTCCTACCTCATAGCTATGTAATGTAGGCAAAATAGAACCCTGTGTGCCCACAATGCACAGACACCCTAATTCACAGATCCTCAAGTAGACAAGACTGTATAGTGATTCTCAAAAGTGCCCCAAGTCACCCTTCCATTTGCTTCTGATAAATTATTACTTTAGAGGCCAAATCTTCCATGATTTATGGGCATGCTGAATATAATCATTTGAGAGAGAAGAGGGGCTCTGTCACAAGAAAATGTAGAGACATCTGGAAATTACATTACTCTTACTGGTTCCTCATATTAAACATAAATATTAGTATAAGGCTAATGTCTCCTCATATTAATACTAGCACAAATGTATCCTCTATTAATGTAGTTTTTTTCTCAACTAAGGCAATGAATAAAAGTGGAATACAGTTGTGCTCTTCCAAATTTTTGTCCTAATATCAATGAATGTGATGGACATGTGAGGAATTGAGGTGTTACCTTGGTAAATATGTCCAGTAGCATTAATATCCAGGCAACATATAATGATGATTTTTAATTAGATACGATGTCATGAAGCTTAGACTATCCAATTGCAGGTGGATCAAGGCTTGGGGGAAAAAAAAAAAAAAGAATTAGTGTGAACAGCAAAGCAAAATATATTTATACTAAAATAAACATATGTTAAAAGCAGTCTAGTCTGAACTAGTCAGGGTGAAAAATATTTAAAAAAAAAAAGGTTTCAAACCACTTTCGTAAAAAGAGACAGAGAGCTCCACAACACTGAAAATTGATCAGAATTGTTCACATGCATTTCAAGATATTTTTTTTTTAATGAACTAATCAACCAAAGAAAACTCAACACTAATTCTAGAGAGGAATCAAGCTTGTAACAATCCAGTTTTTAGCAAGCTGCAACTTCTTTTATTAAATGTTTTTTTTAATTGAATTGAGGAGAAGTAGTAATGCATTGTGTTAGAAATCCTAGCTATAAGGAGTTTAAATTGTGAGTTCACAGATCAAAAACAGTCTGAGGTATATCTCTTATTTCTAGGAAACACACAAACTTCAGTTCCTTCCCTTGTACTGGTCTGTTTCTGTCACTACTGCTCTTCCACTGCAGACACAGAGGACTCCAGCTTCAGTTTCTTGTGACTTTTTAGGCAGGTAGATCCACTACACAGCAAAGCAAGAGGGAAGTCAGGCATCGCTGTTGAATACACAACCAAGCCTATACCTGGCATTTAGGCCGATGGATGCAGAAGACCGGCTATAGTCAGTTTGTGCAGTGTTTGTATCCAGGTGGAGTTTTCTGTCACTCTCTGAGAGAATTCCTGTGCTTCCCTGAAATCATCTGTGTTATAATCATAGGCCTGAATTATGTCTCTCTAGAGCAGTACTTCTATAGAGGAAAAGCAAAATAATACATTGCTTGCTCTGGACACTATAAGAGCAGATGAGGTCTCTGAGGCACAAATCCTGCTGAAACACATGTAGAGAAAAAGAAGCCAAGGCCAGTGAAGTCTTCTTTGCACTGTCTTTCATGGAGTCATCCCTACATCCTTAAACTTCAAGGGTTTGCTTTGGAAGCTGCTAGATGTTGCAATCAAAAAGACAGCCAGGTAGAGAAGGTACGTCTGTGCAATAGAGGTAGTCAAGGAATCAGAATCAGGAGTGAAAAGGGGACTAAATTTCTGGAAGGGGAAATGTGCCCTTTAAGTACCTAACAGAATGCTAACTTTATAGTCATTATCATTTCTATATCCCAGGTACACTCATTAAATAACATTTTAGAAAGACGAATGAGCTGTCTATGTTACAGTTTAAGATTTTATTCCATGCATGAGGTACATCATGACAGAAAGCCCTAAGGTAGTCTTTGAAATGCAACCTGCATGGGTTATGATGAAGACATATGAGAATTGGGGTTTTCACGCATTGTTAACCTCCAAGAGATAACAATTAAGGCCAAAATAGACTATGACAGTCATCTGGATGTGTATCTTATTGTAGATATAATGGAGAGCTGCTAATATAGGAATAATTTGATCAAAGTGATAAACTTAGAAAAATAGAACAGAATAGAATAGAACAGTTGATTTAGAAGGAACCTACAGTGACCATCTGGTCCAACTGCTCCAATCTAGTCCAATTGCCTTCATCTGGTCTAACTGTCTAGACATAGAAGAAGAATGCCAAAAGATTTATCCAGCATACTTTTGAATGGATGGAAATTGAACAAGAGCATATTTGATAGTACTGGAAAATAAAAAAGAATAATAAACAAAATTCGGGAATATGGACTTAAAATATCACCTTAGAGGTGTTAGATAAACACTAGATACTTAAAATTATATTGATGCACACATTATTGCTTCTTATTTATATGTATTGCTTCAGGCATCCCACAGTAATATACTTTATTCTTATTATTTGACCCACAAGAATTTGAAAACATTAAGAAAACTTTAAAAGACGGATTTTTGCCATAACAACACTGAAAATATAGCTATGAAATTGTACTTATACAAATTTATGAGAAACATCGTTGTCATGTTCTTGAGTGGGATGGAAATATTAACTACATTTTAGGATCAGCCTGGCATATCTTTAAATGCACATCTGCAGTCAGGCACAGGTGTCACGATGTGGGGATATCAAAAGAACTAACTTATATAAGAGATTATAAAAAAGTTTCCTCCTGGAAATATATGTAGTTGTTTATGCACTTCTTTCTTTTTAATTGGAAAGTAATGTGGATCATTAATATCATCTGTCTGTGAACTGGGAAGATTTTTTGCTAACAGAAACAGTGTAACACATGAACAAAAATGCTTTGAGCTGTTATGAAGATGAAAAATTATAAAAAGCATGTGATACAGAGATCTTCAAATAGAATCTGAAAAGCAATATCATAAAATTATGTTTTTTCTCCTTCCTCTCTTCACTCATGTTTTCTTAATGGTTATTTAAAGGGCTTAGACTCTTTACTCAGCACCATATTTGAAGACAATCAACTTTCTAAAAATAATCTTTCTGTATGCATGTGTCAGTTAATAGTAATCTAATATGTTCCTAATTTTAAGGCAAGGCATGTATTTTAGAATACATTTTTCCCTGGAACGATCTTTAGGATGTTCTCTGTGTATGTAGATGCACGCACATATATTATTCATGTACTGAAGCACAGCTCAATGTAGAAGATGAGGGATGGCATGAACGAGAGTCCTCACTAGCAGCATTTCTGTGACAGAAAGAACTGAATTTGTAAAGAAAGCATACAAAGTATGAGATCGTGAAACTATAGGCTAATTCAACCTTTGACAAAGAGGGACAGATTATTTATTATTTTCCCTTAAGGCTCAAAATAAGTACCTGATAGCCTGTTTGCATCTCCACAAATAATAGCTGACCCATACTATCTGATTTCCTTTGGCATTAGCTTTGTAAAATTATGCCTTTTTATTTTAGTGACACAGCAGATAAGCTTTTAAAGAGGTCTGCCAGGATTCAAGTTTTGATATTTATACCTCAGTAAAAATACAATAAACTCATTATGTGAGCAGAAAATCAGTAGGCATAATGTATATTTCTCAGTTCCCAACTTCTGCTGCAATTAAATTACTACCTGAACAAAATTATTGTAGTGACTTACTAGTCTCTGCAAAAGTAAATGGACATATCCCTCCTGGTACAGAATAATCCCTAAATTTCCGGAGTGGAGCCTACACCTCAGAAAGTTAAGGCTGAATACTTTTTAAAGTGACTAGAGATAAGTAGTTTTATTTCCATATCCTTTTTGCCTCTTTTTTAGTCCTCCGATGTTTTTTCACACTCAAACTCTGGTGATTGATGTTTGTAGAACTGCTATAAAAGATACTTTAGATGCTTCAGGATACAGCAAGTTCAGAGTTTAAAAAAAATATATATTTTCTACCAGATGCTCATTACATATCTAGCTACATATTTATAAATATGTAAAATCTTTCTCACATATGGAGACAGAAGTCATCCAACAATGTCAGAGGGAGTTTATACTGTTACCGTCAGTAAGCAAACAGATTCATACCTAGATTGTGTGTGGCTAGCCGTCGCGAACGACGATGCTTTTTATGCCTGCGCGAATGGATTTATTACGTGGAGCTCAGCGTGCGCGGAACTGGCCCCACCCCCTTTAGCCCTGGGACGCTCCTAGCCTTGGCCGGGGCAAGCCCGGACAAAGTTGGCAGAGCGAGACCCGCAGGACTCGAACCGGCGTCCTTCCAAGAAGGAGCACGGATCCAGGGGCGGCGGCTTTACCCACTCGGCCACAGCCGCCGGCCATACCTAGACTATATATATGGAAAACCACAAACAGTTCTGAAAGCCTGTTTCTTTTAAAATTTAAAGAAAATAATGTTGGAGGTCAGATCCACAAATTTAAGCCACATCCTGTGTATAGAGACAGGGAAAACAAAGAAATTGTATGTACAGTCCCCTTATTTCATCACATCTTTTGCTTCGTTGTGAATAGCTACATGTGACAATGAAAAGGAGAAAGAGCAAGAAAAGCTTTCAAGTTATTATTCAGAAAACAAAGCAAACACCACCACTGGTATGAATACACATTGTGATTACTCACTTTTGCAAACACCAGCTAAGTATAAAAAAAAATAAAAATAGTACACTGCAACTGCTTTTCAAGTTTTTATTTTTATAAAGTTCAAAAGATTAAAAAAAATTTCTTTGTGTACTTTGATATATGAAGCAGAGGAAGAGAAAAATTAATTTTGTCTTTGTATATTTACCATGGATAATGTAACTTGTTTCAGGTGCTTGACTTGGAATTGTTTTTTTCCCTATTTATTTTTTCTTCTTTTAAAAAAAAATCATTAAAATTTATTATCTGAGAATAAAAATTTGATTTTATATTTAAAATTTCCCTATAGCATATTTGCTGTCAAGTAGCAGAAGTAGCTTGTACCTTATCAGATCCAGTTTGCTATGCAGAAAATTAACTTATTACATCTTTTCTACTCTGCTGATAATTTATTATTCTTGACATGGAATAAAAAACCAAACAAACTAAAAAAAGCAACCATATGAGCACACTGAGGAGCCCAGATGATTCATTTTCACTTATCTATTGAGAAATAGTTATGATTAAATGGTGTTTGATTATTGGCAGCTTGGAAATTTTAGGTTATTTGAAGGATTAGCTTATGAATTATTTTGGAATGTTTTTAAATGGACAAACTGCTGAAGATTCCATTTGTTTCCCTTTCCACATGCACACACGCACTCGAGTGAAGTTAGATGAAAGCTGAAGTTGAAATTAGCAGTAGCCTAAGGGCATTACTGTAATTACTAGGCCGTTTAAAATATATCAGTATCATGTCTAATATAATAAAAGTAGAGTCATAGCTGTAGCACAATTAGGAACAAGAGACTCTGCAAAAGGTTGTCAGATTCTGTTAGCCGAAATCAGAGCTAAACTAAATGCATTATTTGCATGATTATGGCCACTGTTCTTATCAGAAAATCATCTGCAAAAAGAGGTCCTTTGATAGGTCTGACTATTTTTTTCTTGGTTTGTTTTAGTTTGGTTGGGGGGAGGGGTTTGTTGTTGTTGTTGTTGTTGGGGTTTTTTGTTTGTTTGTTTGCTTGCTTGTTTTTTTCCTAAAGAACCGAATTAAACCATCAGGGATGCAAAGAAAAATCAAGGTGTTAAGTGGCACAAAAATAAAAGGTTTTATTGGTTGCATTGTGTCATAGAAGTGGGCCTAATATCGCATATTAGAATTTACAAGTTAATAATTTACAAGTTAAAGGGACTTTGTCTTTCTCTGCACCAAGAAGAACCACTGACAGCACAAGTTAGGCAACCTTTCAAATGTGATGAGAAATTAGTCCATCAAGGTTTTGTTACTCAGTGTCCTGAGACTGTGAACTGATTTTCAAGCATTCAGGTCTTTTTAGGGACAGACAAATGCATGTGCTGTGGTTAGTAATAGAATACAGGAGCCTATATCAGGTCCATGCGTAGTTCTTTTCACCAGGTGAGACATAGGGCCAAAACCAAGGTTGGGGCAACAAAATTGCCAGTCTGGAGAGTGCAAGTGTCTTACAGAAGGGGGTGGGATGTTGCTGCTAAGCAGAGCATCATCCTGCCAGAAAGTCAAAAGCAGCAAATAGATTTGCTTCATAATTAGGGAGTAGTGCATACTGTTATTCAGTCTTGCAGTGCAGTTGTTCATCTCCTGTAGAGCTGAGTGTAGCCAGGTGGCTGTTTCCAGGCTTTGGTTGAATGAAAGCGTGTGTGGCAGCATTGATGAGCCCCTTTCAAGTTATGTCTATTTTGGTCTTCTGAGCTTGAAATGCCCCAAACCACAGAATATTTTAAGTACTTATCTCAGTATTTTTATGGCTTGGAGGGTTCTGGTTTTGTGTTTTTTGTTTGTTTGTTTTGTTGTTTCTCTTCTACATTTTAATACGGAAAAACAATTTTGTACCTAAATAAAGCTGGTTTTGCAACAGGCACTTAAAAAGCCCTGAAAGGTATCAACATATAAGTAAAACATTTTCTTCCACTCAACTATTGCACAAGGGACACATTTAGTTCAGGATGTTCAACAACTCCAAAGAGAAAAGACGTCTGGGTTCAATTCATAAAAGCCTAGGGCAACTAAAGAAACTTTCTAAAATGACATTGAAGAAGGAGGAAGAGGTGATTATTTCTATAACCACAAAGAAAACTCATCCATTATGGAGAAACTAACAAAACAATACAGATATTTTTAAAAATTAAGTAATTAAGCAATATTCAAGGCAGGGAAAAGGAGTAAAGAGAATAACTGGTAGGTTGCTTTTGTGAGAGTGCTGTGATTGTTTCCGATTCTCTTTATGATGTTTAGAGAGAGAGAGAGACAGATGTTTTAAAGGTTAACTTTAGGAAAATGCCTGGAAACTACAAAGTGTTTTAACTACATAACATTGTTATACCTTACCAACTATCTAGACATACCGCACGAGTGAATACCTTCACTCTGCAATATCTATCTAATATTTCTGCTATTGATTTCTGTGAAAACATTTTCATATTCCCAAGTATCTGAAGACATGTTGTGGGATAAGGTTTCTTTGACCACAGGGGTCAATGGTGATCAATTTTTTTGTGTTAACAGCAGAAAAAAATTCAGTCATAGTTCCTTAAGCTATGTAACTGCAGCCTTCTTTTTTTTCTTTTTTTGATATAAATCTTTCTGCTTAATATAAACAACAACATTAAAAAAAAAAAGTCATATAGAGAGCCATTAGTTATGCAACAAATAATCAGTAGGTTAATTCCCTTCATAGACATTGTTACCCCTTTTTGTCTACAAGTTTAATGTTACATAGTGACAAAGAATTTAAGAACACAAACAGACCTATATAGCATTTAATACTATTTATCCCTACTTTATTTCTTTAGTCATCTGGTTTCCAAAAAAAAACTGCTTTTTTTTTTGTTGTTGTTGTAATTTGTCCTTCCAGATCACATTAATACAGAATAAAGCTTGAATCCTTTTTGTAAAAAGTTACAATCTGCTTCTTCTTTAATACATACATACAACTCTCTAATACACTGACAAAATCAAATATATTTAAAATTATTTCTGAGAGTTACTTTCTTTTAATGGTAAAATACAGAATTTTTACAAAAAAAGCTGAGCAGAATCTACTCCCCCCTCTCCTGTCTAGCATGTCCCCATGTGCTCAAGGAATACAGAACACTAGGGTGAATTTCAAATAAACATTACATGAGATGTGGACTTAGTAAAAGCATGAAGGAGAAAAGAATCAAAATTTTTTGTGTTAAGTTCTCCAAAGGAATGAGTTAGAGCTTGCATCTAGTGTTCTCATTTTGCACTGGGGTGAAATACCTGAAGATTAGGAAGTGGTAATTTGCAGTTATTCTCTCTCTTTGATCTACCATGTCCAAGTGGAGTGAAGAATGTGCCAATATAACATTACTAAGCCATACTGCTGAGGCTGTCAGGCTATTTAGTACAAAACAGATGTTCTATCTCTTTAAGCATTTACTATTTATTTTCTTAAACAGCTAAAAAGAAAGCTGACAAAAAAACTTAAACATAAAATAAAAGTAAGACAAAGGCACTCAGAAAGTAGTATTGTAACGGTAAGCAAAACTGAGTAAAAGAGAATGAGAAGCACTAAAAAACTCAACTAACAAAAATACTGAAAGTATTGATAAATATTTAACAAAGCAGAATACCTGTTTAGCTCTTTATTGTTCTACTTATGAAAATATAAAAATACACAGCACACAGCTATTCTTCTCTCACTGGGAATTCAGTATGCAAAAGATGTGTAAGATTAAGGTCAAAATCAAATCATCTGAAGTGCACAAAGAGACAGTTCTAAACCCAGATTCCCTAAAGATCTCTAAATGGGGTTCTTGGTTGATTATACAGTTTATACAGAAATTTAGGCTCTGTAACATTTTAGAATGAAGGGAGCTTCAGTTCAGAATGCTTTTGATACTGACTTAAGGTACTGAGGTTTTGTGACTTTTATGATATTTAGTAAATGTCTACTTGAAAAGCATTACGCAAGGGCTTGGTTTTGCTCACTCACCTAAGGAATGTACAAGTTTCACAGGAGATCAAGGACAAACTGGATCTGTCAGATTGGAAGACACAGTTGATTCTTCCCTCCTGATGCAATACTATTCTTTTTCTCTGGCCTGGTGCCCCCCTTGAAGGTCAGTCATCTCTTGCATGCTTCTGCCATAACTGTCTGTGACCTGACAATGTCTCTCAGTACTATTTGTAACTTCTGCAAGCTTCTCAGTCTGTTATTTGTCAGCTACAGTTTTTTCTCATGTCACATGGCAATTTCTGATCATCTTTTCTGTTGAGTACACCTCAGGCATCTGCCTGCAGCCTTAGCAACAATAATGTCAAAGTAGGGAGGAAAACACACTACTTTCCTTTGTACAATAAGTTAATGTTCCCAGCTCTCTTCTCAGCCCAGCAAATAAGAGACCCAAACTTGATTTCCAATGAAACTATTAGGGAATAGAAACTGAATTCTCCTGTATTTCAGAAAAAAAAAAAACCTTTAACTGAGAGGCAATTCTGCCAGCAAGGCAGAGGAAGTGTTCCTCTCTGGGAAGTTTTATGATCTCCAATAAATAGTTACAGATTTGCCAGTTCAGGCAAGGAAAAAGAAAAAATATTATTCTCTAACATCTGGGGTTGAGAAATCTCAGTCTTCAATTAATCTTCCTTTTTTTTCTTGTTTTGGTTTGTTTGTTTGTTTGTGGATGGGAAGTAAAATACAGAATTAGTAAGGAAAAAGTCCAGACAATCTCATCCTCTCACCTTCCCCCAGCTTGGTGTGGGTATACTTGAAAACGTAAGATCATGTTTCCCACACAGCTTAGTATTCACTGAGTTTGTGTTCCTCGTACTTAGCTTTTATTACTCTAAAACCTTGAGCTCTTTACTGCATAGTAAAAAACTTTTCAGTGCACAATGAAGCAAATTAAGAAGAGCATGCAGTCTCTCTCTGATTTTCAAGCTTAACTTTGATTTAGTTACCAAAGCATTTTTGGAAATTAGAGATCAGAAAATTTGAATCTCTTTGGTAATGAGAAACAATAATTTGCCTGACAAATATTCCATCCAGTAGGCAGCAACAGAAGGGAGACTAAGCCCAGCTGTGCAGGAAAGAAACCAACCACACTGCATTTTGGTGGAGCTCAAATATTTAGGCAAATAGGAATGCTTTGACAATTGTTACAAAGAATTTCTTGGATGGGATGAATAAGTTGCAGAGTCTGCTTGGGTTTATGCCAAGATGTCAATGACAATACACTCAGCTTCATCAAGACTCAGAGCATCACTTCTGTACAACTCTAGGAATGCTTGCAAAGTGTTACATTAATACAACTTGTGGGAATGGGCAGGATCCGAATCAGGGGTTTAGGTCACAATGTTAGACATAGTTGTTTCCACTCCACCTAAGCCTTACTTCAGAGCTCTAAGATCTTATATGGAGTTTGTCATAAGAATATTTTAAATGTTTTTGACATTTTCTAATCTTTTAAATGAACTGCTAAATTTACTAAGGTATAAATTTGAGATATAAATCCCAGATCTAATATATTTTACAATATAAATTTTTCAGATTTGTTTCAACTTTTGTTTCATTTGCAGCAAAAGTAATATCAGAGTTTAATAAATCGATTGAATAACACAAACTGTCTTCTGCCTGGAGGAACTGAAACAATAATAAAGGACTTAAAAAAAACCAGTAACAAGTAGCTTTTGACCAGTCTCTTCTAATTTCAGTTTTAAAGTATCACAACAATAAAACACGTTTTCCCTTATTTGTTAGAAGGAAGTAAAAAAAATATGCTCAGGATTTCTTATGCTAATAAAAAAGGAAATTAAATAAAAATGTAACACTAATAATGAATTCAGCTACCTCAGTCCCATAAATATATATATTCAAGATTATATGATGAAATGCCATATTAAAATGCCTTCTTGTCAACCCCTGAGGAAAAGGAATGAAAAGCTGTAACATAAATCTTATCAATTGGCATTGAAAATAGTTAATTTCAATAAATATTGCCCAGTCAGTTTTGTGGTTTGTTATTAATTATTGTTTTCAAATTCCCTTTCCCAAAAGGAGGTTAAATTTCTCTATTCCAAATTGGGCTGTTTAGGAGTTAGTTATCTTCTCTGGCTGCTATTTGACACTGCACCATGGAAACATCAAGTGTCTTTTTGTTTTCACCTTACATCATATACCAACTTATTATAGCCATTTGGTAGAGATATATGATAATATTTCAGGTACTTTAACTGGAGGTGTAAAGCACAGGGATTGCTTTTCTACAAGTAGTTAAGTCATTAGAAGCAGAGGCTAGAAACAGAAAAAGAACATGAAAATCTAAGAATGAAAACTGTTCTGAAACACAGTGATCATTTTCTTGCATGTTACTTTCCTAAGACTAGGTCTTTTTCAGCCACAGTTTTGTCCGATATCATCAGGAAAATACTGCAGTTTCACCTTCAGCAGTCTGAGGAAAATCAGTGTTTTTTAAACTTGCCCATCAAAAAACATTTTTGGTATCAAGAGTCATCTTTCTCCTGCTCTACTGCACTTGTCCCATATGATATTCTGTTAATATGAATAGTATAGGAATATATACTTTCAATTAGAACAATAAGTCTTGTATCTAAAACATATGATCTACAATATGTGGCATAACTTTTATCTTAATTATACAAGGATGTCATCTTGATTTTCAAATTTTTGTTGTAAATTTGAACTTGGTATTTTTTCTTTCATATTTTGGAATGCCTTCTACTGTATATCATATTTCATTTTGACGGATAGGAAGAATTTGGCAACCATTTTATTATGGTTGTCAGATATTTAAGATATTGTTACACTGGTTGAATCCAGGGGAGAGCCATGAGGATGGTAAAGAGTTGGAACAGTTGTCTGTTGAGGAGAGATTATTACCTGAGTCAGAGGTAGAATATGAATTCATGAATTTAACAAGGACGAAGGCTATTTTAAACTTCATTGGGTTTGTGTGGCAAGGTTTTAAAGGTGGAGGAAGCTGCAGGGATGGCTTCTGTGAGAAGTCATTGGGAGCTCCCTCCATGTCAGGCAGACCCAGTTTTGACAATCTCCAAGATGGACCTGTTCCTCATCAAAGGTGAGCCAACCACTGATGTTGGTGGTGTCTCTGTAATAACATGATTCAGAAAGGGTAAAAAGTTGCTGTGAGACAGAAAGGACAGAAAGCACCAAGCAAGAGGTGCTCTAGATGCTGGAGCAGAGATTCCTTTGTAGCCCTCAGAGCCCTCTGTAGCCCCATGATGAAGCAAATTATCTGTATTCTGCCTATGAAGAACTGCAGTGGAGCAAATATGCCCCCCATGGACCATGAAAGTCTTCATACCAAATCAAGTGTATATAGCCTGAAGGGAACTGCAGACTGTTGAGAATCTGCACTGGGGCAGACTCCTGGCAGGGATAGGGGCCTTTAAGGAACTCATACTGGAGCAGTCTTTTCCTGAAGGACTGCAGTCCACTGAGAGGACTTACACTGGAACAATTCTTCAAGCAAATTCCTATGGGAAGGACCCACACTGGAGAAGTACATGATGAACTGTATCCCACAGGAGGGACCTAATGTTGGAGCAGGGGATGAATGTGAGGAAGAAGTGTAACACTCCAACCCTGGAGCTGCAGGCTCATGGGTTCTGCTATGAGTTTTACTTTAATACTTATATATATAGGGTTCTTTAATACCTTCTGAAAACCTGAAGAGAATAAGCCATGGATTTGTTCCCAAGGGATTTCTTTACTAATTNACTGAGAGGACTTACACTGGAACAATTCTTCAAGCAAATTCCTATGGGAAGGACCCACACTGGAGAAGTACATGATGAACTGTATCCCACAGGAGGGACCTAATGTTGGAGCAGGGGATGAATGTGAGGAAGAAGTGTAACACTCCAACCCTGGAGCTGCAGGCTCATGGGTTCTGCTATGAGTTTTACTTTAATACTTATATATATAGGGTTCTTTAATACCTTCTGAAAACCTGAAGAGAATAAGCCATGGATTTGTTCCCAAGGGATTTCTTTACTAATTTAGGGGAGAAGATATGGGAACTTGGAAAAGGTTCAAAAAGAGCACTACACAAGCTAAACAAAATATTCCACCACAATACCAACTCAGCACTTATTAATCAACACCAAAGTCAATATTCAATTAATTCACAATCTTTAAGGCAAATTCAATCCCCCCAACTCCAAGCCACCCAAAGCATCAAGAAAGTAGTAAAGAAAAAGAAGTAGAGGGAGCAAGAAGACAGAGAAGGAGAAAGAGGGAGAGACAGATCACACAGCTACCACCAAAACTTTGTGGAAGACTGGCTCTCACACATCTAGGTGGCAGGGTCATGTCACATGGCATGTCATGTGGCACCCCAAAACCTCTAGTTTTATCTGTTCTGGTCCCTACAACCAAACCCACCAGGTGAGGCCTCTGACCCCCTGCCACTCTGGGGTCCCAGGCCAGGGTGAGGGGCAGTGTTCCCACTGTCCCTGCCAATCTGAGTGGGGTCAGGGGCTCCAGGAGCTGTGGGGTGTTATAGTTTTCCTGGGCTATTTGTGAACAACAGCCACACTAGAGCTTCCCCGTGTGGGCTCCAGGGGCTGCCATGAGGGATATGGCACCACCCCACTTCCATGAGGTTCAAATCCCTTCTCCCTCCAAACACACACACACACACACACACACACACACATGCATGCACGCACACACAGACATGCACACACCACAAGGTGGTTCTGACTCAATAATCACTGATCTGGTGTCTAACAAGAAGTGACAGAAACAGAGTTATGTAATGACACCAACCCTCACCCACCATCCTACTGTGATGTTTGAGGGAGGGAAGGAAGTAGAACAGTTGGGAAAGAAGCTGAATATGTGAAGATGGAGGTGAAATGAAAGTGGTTTAAGTTTTGCTTTCATTTGTCACTATGCTAATCTGTATTAACTGGCAATAAATTAAAATAATTTCAAGTTGAGTCTGTTTTGCTCATGATGGTGATGGGAGAGTGACCTCCCTGCCCTCGCCTTGTCCCAGGGGCTTTTCCATTGCAGTTTCTCCCCCTGTCCTCTTGAGAAGGTGAAGTGATAGAGTGACTTGTGGGCACCTGATGTCCAGCCAAGGTCAACCCACCATACAAATCTGCTGGGATTTTAACATAACAGAAAGGCTGAGGTTTCATTTTGGACAGAATTAAATTGATCTAGGGAAAAGACATGCATGTAAAACTGTGCAATATTAAATTTAGGAAGAAGAAAACAAGAGCAAGAAGGAAAGGAGGATACTTAGCTGAAAGGATGAAACAAGTGACTGGGATTTCTAAAGGAAAGGAGAAATTTTATGTGACTTGCAATTGGAGTACATCTCATTTTCAAGTTCAATTAATCCAAATTAATGAAAATTTTGTAGATAAACATCTATGTGCTGGATTTCAAAGGACCAATTGAGAATTTTCTAAATTGCCAACTAACTTTAAAGGTATCAAGGCCCATAACACATGAGAGACCTTCTCCACCATTTTTTTATTTTACATTTGTATGTTAGTGAGAGAGAGTCTGCAACTTGAGGAAAATGTGTATTTGTTTTGGAGGAGATGACTACCAGCAATGGAGAAGCTCCCTCAGGGATACAGACCTGTGATGGATGTTGCACTTTGCTGTTACCTAGACTGTTAATATGTCTAGGGACAGCCTGTGNCCCCACCTTCTCCTCAGGACTGCATATTTGTTCAATACCTTCTTCATAGAATGTAATGCTTTTAATGGAACAAGAAGGTACTTGAAGATGTAGTCTAAACCTGAAGTCAACACTAGTTTTGTCTTAAAATATATATTAAACCCCATTTTTTCTTCAAATTTCACTCTTCAAAGGGAATTTAACTAGATATTCCCTATGTATTTGTATAATCCATCTAAAATGATGATACTCAAAAAGTGTACTCTGTGTGTGAGATTTCCAACAGTGAACTTTACTTAAGCATATTTATTTATTATCAGTGTCTTGTAAAAGTAATGATAGGAGTTAATTTTACAATTGTCTACAGTGCAGTTTCAGTCCTAGAAATTTCTTTATATTTAAATTCATAGCATCCTATGGTTTCAGTAATGTTTGCAAAGCTAAATAAAATAGAGAAAATAATTAGAAAGAAAATTCTACAAATATTTGGTGTAAGTTTCAATTAATTTTCCCTTATTGTCTTTTCATTAATATTTCAGTTACTTTGTTTAGGGGAAAAACTACTCTCAATAAGCATATTTATCAGTATTTGTACTAGAAATGTTTGTATACTTATTCAGAAAGACCTCACTTCATACGGCTCATAAGAGTAGGAATATCTAAGTTATAATTATAGTCAAAATACATTTCCTGTTAAAATGCTTTTTTAAAAAAAAAAAAAAATTATTTAATATCCCTTTATTTTAGAATTCTGCCCTAATTTTTAATTGTGATATTATTGCTGTTCATTTTACCACTTAAGTTTTTTAGTTGAATTTACAATATCTTAGATTTTTTTAAAAGAAATTGCAAAACTTTCCCTTGACTTTTATGTTGTTTTGATTGTTTTGAGGGGTTTTGTTTGTTTCTGGTTTTGTTCATGTTTTTTTCCCCTAAACAACAGGGAATTAAACTAGAAAACTTTTCATTTAGACAGGCAAGACATGTAGAGGTTCATCTTCACATCTCAGCACAAAGTAGAAATGCTGTCAGTGAAATAGGATAGGTTAATGGTAAGTATGATACATAAATGGATGGGAGTTTAAGAGTATCTGTATTCTATTTAACCATTTGGCTATGAAATAACACTTAAAGCTGATAATGATTGCTCAATATTACTATATACTCTTTGGTTATTTCTCTTACATCTCTTCCGTATTTTGTTTGTATGTCTTAATTTGGTGCTATAAATCAGCTTAAGACAAAATTAATAGAATAGTTTTATTCCAAAATACAGTGTATATGTGACATAATAATCACTTCCATTATTATAAGGGCATTAAAAAAAAAATAGGAACTATCTTTTTGTAAAGATAAATTTTTCAGTTTACATTTAAAAATCTTCTCCATGGACACCCC
>VXBX01008681.1:0-13127 GCA_013400415.1 Scytalopus superciliaris
CTTTGCCAGCCTCAGGGACCCTGAGATTCTGTGTGTGGGACATAAAGGCATGTCCACAGTAGTAAGTTGGTGCTGGGTAAGGAATTCACGTGTCAAATCGGTTCAGTCACTATGGAGCTGAACGTTACAGCTCTGAAGTTCATCCTTGTCATTTTACAGAATGATATAAACAGGTTAAGAAACATTTTAAAATGTTCTTTCAGTGATACCTTTCCTTTGCCCACTTTCTCCCTCCATCCCCATCGGCGCTGTAAGTGATGCCATTGGCAAAGCTAAACACACACTTGATAAGCTTAGCCCTTGTCAGAACTTTGGGTGAATTTAAACTATTCAGGGCACGTGCTGCTCTGGAGGGGTTCACAGCTGGCTAATAAATGTGTGTCACCCGCCACCCACTGCAAGCAAAATTGCTGTGTGAGTGGAAAAGGAGTTTTGATTTAAGATTTTCAGTAGACTCAGATAAATTGCAAGTTAATGGCAACTGGGTAGTGAGATTCGTGTGTTTTTATTACAAGGACCAGCAGTGAGACACTGGTCATAGCGGGATGTGCAGGAGTTGATCTTGGAGTGAAGTTGTCAGCAAGGGCATGACCTGAGCTGAGGGAGGGAAATCTCCCATGCCTGAGGTTTCAGGTGCTTTTCTGCCGGGTTAGGGAACAGCACTGGCTCAGTGGGGGTGTAACAGGAGCCAGGCCAGTTGCCAGGACTGGGCACTGGAGTGGCAGAGCTCTTCCTGCTTTTGGCAGACCAACTGAGCTGTGTGACAGCCAGAGCCAGGACTTCCACTGCTGTCTCAAGCTGTCTGCCACTGCCTTCCCTATTTTCTGTTCCTAGCTCTGTCCAGAGTTCTTTGTGGAGCTGTTGAAGGACTTTCAGTGAGCAGAAAGCTGTCTGGTTTTTGTGTTGGGTTGGTTTTATTGCCAGCCTAACAAACCAACACCACTCTAGGAAGGTCAGAGCCGGGTGCTGGGATGGGCAGTTGGGTTTGCTGTTGTGGTGAGGTGAACTCAGGGGAGTTCCAATGTTCTGTCCAGAGACCTGCTCCAGGTTGCACTTATTCCAAAGGAAACTGAACCCTAGGAGTGTTTCAAGGCCAGGTTGGTTGTGTCTTGGAGCAACCTGGGCTCGTGGAAGGTGTGCCTGCCCATGGCAGGAGTTGGAATGGGGTGAGCTTTAAGGTCCTTTCCAACCCAAACCACTCAGTGATTCCATGAGTCATGGAGATGTAGCTAACTGACTCTGAGGGGAGTTCTCCCTCTGCAGGAACCTGCAGTACAGTGAGGAACAGCTTGGCAGTTCCCTGTCTGTTCATTCTCTCATTCCTTCATGAATCCAAGTGCTGCTACTTCACAAACCTTATTGAGCCCAGTCATTGTCAGGGATTCACTGGTTATTTAGTCACTAAAGCACATCCCCCGAGGTGGAGCCTTGTGAGGAGAGTTTAACTTAAGAGATGATGGTTATTTGCTGAGAAGGGCATTACATGAATCATGGGGTAAAAGGAGGCTGTGCATAGCCACCAAGACAAAGGGTGGAGCACCCATCCCACGAGGAAAGGCTGGGAGAGCTGGGATTGATCAGCCCACAGAAGGGAAGCTTTGGGGTGACCTCACTGTGGCCTTCCAGGACCCAAAGGGGCTACAAGAAAGATGGAGAGAGACTATTTCCAAGGGATGGAGGGACAGGACAAGGGGAATGGCTTCAAACTGCCAGAGAGTAGGGTGAGATGGGATACTGGGAGAAAATCTGCCCTGTGAGGGTGGGCAGGCCCTGGCACAGGTTGGGCAGAGAAGCTGTGGCTGCCCCTGGATCCCTGGGAGTGTCCCAGGCCAGGTTTGTCTTCAAAAGGATCTGAGGAGGAAATCTGGGTCCCTGTTATATCATTTGAAAATGTTCAAGTCCTTCATTTTCCTTCTCCTGTGTTTCCATTTTCCAGCCCTTGGATGAGGCCAACCTGACTGAACTAAAAAGTGCTCTGAATGGATTCCTGGCTAAGGGAGAAGTTTTGAAGCTGCAGACCAAGGTCTGGAGGTTTGATTTGTAACTAAATTTCATCAACTTCATGTTAAGGGCTTTAAAAAAAAAATACCTTAAAGATTTCAGTGCATCCTGTTGGTGTTACAGAGTTCTGTGCTTTCCTGTAGACACGATGATGCTTTAATTCCTAAAATCCTAACCTGGGAATGCAATGACCACAGAGTTATCTCAAAGAGTGCTCTTTGAAAAGCTTCATTCTTTTCTTTGCTAGTGTAAAAACTGTATCCTGGGCTAAGAAATTGTTGCTCATAGACCTTCTGTTCAATGTCTCCTGTTTAGACTGGCCCAGCCCAGCCTGCACAGCCCCTGCATCCCTTTGCAGCAGAGGACGATGCAGAGGGATGAGAGGACAAAGACAGAGCTTTCCAAAGACAAGAGAAAGACAAAGATGGACAAAAAGACAAAAAGATGGAGAAGGGGAAGCCCAACTCCCGAGTGCTGAGCCTGCCAGGGGTGCCAATGGTGAGGGACAGGCCAAGAGGGAGGTGCCAGACAGAAAAACTGCATGTTCTATGCAGCCAGCCAGAGGTACACTGTGAAAATGCAGTGTGTGTGTTTGTCTTAAATGTGAACAGTGTTAAATAAAACAAACCTTTAGCCGATGCTATAAACTGCATTTTTAGGTTTTACCTTCTTTCCTTTGAGTATTAGTATTCTGCAGAAGTATGTTGAGCTCCATTGTTAAAGAACTGACTGCTAACACAGTTCAGACAAGGCTTGGCTGCATCAGGAACTTGGGGTACGCCCATTCTTGAGAAAAGACGTCCCTGCTAATGCAAGTCCAGTCTCAATACGCATGGTCTTGTCCGAAGTTGTTATTCCACAAGAAAAATAGTCTGTTCTTTTATTTTTAATGTTGACTATTAAAGTAATTCATGGCTAAAAGACACCAGTGAACGTTGAGTATGTTTTACTGCGGGATACTAATAAATAAAGTATGCAGTTGTGATGAGAATTCAGAAACTAATTTGACTTATTTCATCATACTGTTCAGCACTGAGGAAATGTGGGCTTAGTCTTCAATAATAGGAGGTCATTTCACTTTAATGTGCTTATGTTGTTTGTAATTATAGAATGTAATTTGATAACTGTACCTGTGTATGCTTCCCACCAGAGGCAGGGCCTGCAAGTCATCAGTGAAGCACTTTAAGTTATCAAGGCACTTGATTAAATCAGATTTAGCTCCCTAAGTTGCTCAGGGTTGGCTGCTGAGTGGGATGACACCCAATTCACCTGCACTCCCGTCCCACACGTGCTCATTTTGGGGTGTGAGGAAGTTAAACCCTTTTGAGAATCGCACTGGAGGAATAACACGAAGAAACAATGCAGGGCCACAGTCTTTGCTGTGAAAACAGCCAGTGAAATGATTGCTGTGCCTGTTTGGTGAGGAACATTTGGCAGAACAGGGAACATGAACACACCAGATAAATGGGGACAACCAGCCCCGTTGTGCTGCAGGTGACACTGCAGCAGTTCCTTTTTAATAATTTCCCTCCTCTTTCCATTAACCAACCTGTTACTGCTCATACAGGATTAACCCCAAGGCCAGGGTGGCTTTGAATACGGAGATGCTGCTGTGATGGAAAAGTTGCTTGAACATCCTGGTCTGGGCCAACATTCCTTCAGCAAACCCCTCCTGCCACAAGAGCCTTCGGAGAACACGAGGGGAGGCATCAGCACAGCCAGCAAGCCCGACCTATTTCTCTGCAGATACAGCTGTGCAAACAGACCTCACTCACAAGTAACCCAAGAAAATCAGATAAAAATGAGATAAAAATCACTCTGAATTTTTTCAGATCCCTGTATGCCCTGGGAGGGATGTGAGNGCCCGGGGCAGCTCGAGGGGCTCCGAGGAGGCTCCCTGTGAAAGAGCCATCCCTGCCCTTGGCAGCGGGAGCAGCAGCGTGTCCGGGGGCTCCCCCTCAGTGCATTCCCTGCCGCGGGGAGCCGGCTAGAGCGGGGATGCTCCCGCAGCTCGCTGTTCCCACAGGGTTGCCGTGCCCAGAGGGCAAAAGCCGGGGCGGCGTGGCAGGGGCACCCGAGCGCTCCCCCGGCACACAGAGCCCGCTATCCCCGAGCCCGGCCCCCTCGGGATGAATTCCCCCCCTGGGGCTCCGAGGGATGCTCAGCCCAGGGTGGGCCGGGCCGGGGGGATTAACTCGCGGTCTGGCCCGCCTTGCACGGGACAAACAGAACTGTTTTGTTTCCTGGACGAGCAAACCTGGAAGGAGCATGTTCTGGCCTCTCCACTGAGGTGTCTGGAGTGTGGGGGATTCCGGGGGCACGTGTGTGAGCAGGGCACAAAAACACCAATAAAGAGCCTCTCACTTTGCTGACACACAGCAGTGATTTGCTCGTGCTTGCTTGTGCTGCTTCTAATCTCATTTGTTCAGCTACTCTTAACTTCAAAGTGCTAAAATGGCTTTAAAATTATCAGTGTCAAAACCTTCACTTGGCTACCTGTGGGCTCAGCTTTCCAGAGCTGCTGGATCTGAGAAGGTTCCAGGGTGACCTCACTGTGGCCTTCCAGGATCTAAAGGAGCTACAAGAAAGATGGAGAGAGACTATTTCCAAGGGATGGAGGGACAAGGCAAGGGGGAATGGCTTTCCAATGCCAGAGGGGAGGATTAGATTGGATATTGGGAGGAAGTTTTTCCCTGGGAGGGTGGGCAGGCCCTGGCACAGGTTGGGCAGAGAAGCTGTGGCTGCCCCTGGATCCCTGGGAGTGTCCCAGGCCAGGCTGGACGGGGCTTGGAGCAGCCTGGGCTGGTGGGAGGTGTCCCTGCCCATGGCAGGGGGTGGGAATGGGGGGGCTTTGAGGTCCTTCCAACATGAACCATTCTGTTATTCCATGATTCTTGCCTGGGGAGCTGAGGTAGGCAAGCAAAGCAAGGGCTGATGTTCACCAGTAACTTTGAAGCTTGTTGGATTAACCCTCCTTGGCTGGACCCTGCCTTTGTCATGGCCTCAAGCAGACCCCAGCTCTGAGGTTGCTGCTGAAAAGCTGTGCTGAAGGAGGATGAGAAGAGCTTTTGGCTGGGCTGAGGACACCAGATAAATCCTCACCCTTGTCCTTCTGGCTCTGCCACTGACCAGAGGTGGAATGGGGGACACTGGAGAGAAAGTCCAAGTGAAAAAAAACAGGAACTGCAGTGGTGCTTGTCCCGGTGCAGAATTGTCCATGGTTTCTGTGAAACACCTGGGGCCTTGCAGACCTGCTCTGGAGTGTGGGGTTGCTGCGCTGTTATTAAAGTCCTGCCACAAACTCAGTTGAATAACATTCCCCTTGGAAAGGGTTTGTCCAGTGCAGTATTCCCAGGATGGTCAGTGCCAGCAGGGTTTTCTCTGTCTCTCATTGCCCAGTGCTGCTGGGATGGCAAAAATCCAAGCCGGTGCCAGCAGCCAGGCTGGGAACTGTCCCTTACCCGGCCTGTGGTGGCTCCTGTGGGGCTCAGCTGTGCCCATGGGGTGGGCAGAGCTCCCTGGCTGCCATCAGGGACCTGCTCCCTCTGTGCCAGTGAAAAACAGCCAAGTGCTGGGCAACAGCACTGGGAAACTGTCACGAAAAACACACCCCTTGGGTTTGTTTCTACCTGCTCTGAGTTGTTGTATCTGGACTCTGAGTCTGCTGCAGGTGAGCGGGTCATTAATCCCACTAATTATCCCACCCAATTCTCCCAGCAAGGTAGCTGGTGTGATGTGGGGCTGAGACCTCTCCCTGCCCACCTCCTGCTTTGCAAGGGCTTGTTCTGGGCTCATGTGAAGGCATGGTTGGAATGGTTTGGTGTGGTCTGCTTTGGGATGAAGCTCCCAACATTCAGCTCCACAGAAAATGAAACTGCTGAGATGCTGGAAGGGGAATGAATGTAGGGCTGGGTTTTTGTGCTCTCATAGCTAAATGGGCTGTGGGTCTTGGGAGTTTTGGTGTGGTGGTGCTGCCTGTGCGGAACACACAGTGAAGGCAAAGACTGATTTTCCCCAGAGTATTTAGTGGTGCCTGCAGATGTTCAGGTGCCTGAACACTGTGTGGGAATAAATACTATTGCCACAGAAGCACAGACTGGTTTAGGTTGGGAGGGACCTCAAGGATCATCATGTTTCACCCCCCGGCCTGGGACACTCCCAGGGATGGGGCAGCCACAGCTTCTCTGCCCAACCCGTGCCAGTTTCAGGTCTGCTCTGTCCTCAAACCCTGTCTCTGAACCTCCATCTCTGCCTGCACTCCGGAATCCTGCACTCTCTCATCTCACTGCCAGACATCCCCACCTTCTAAAATCCCTTGATTTTGCCAAAACTAGGCTTTGGCTTTTTTTGATGAAACAAAACCTAGGCCAGAGGGTGGGGCTGAGCACAGGTGCCCGGGGATGCCAGTGGTGCTCAGGCCGGCATTTGGGAATGCCGGGCACCTCAGGGTGTCACTGGAGGCTCGTGGGCTGCAGGGACGAGGCGGCCCCAGGGATGAGGCAGCCGCAGCTTCCACCATCCAGCATTTTCTTCCTAGTTTTTGGGTCACCTCCGCCCAACCTCTCCCCCTTGTAACACGAGCGTGGCCAGGGCCGGGAAGGAGAGCAGGAGCGAAGCCTTCCCACGTCTGCAGAGCGACTGCAGGTGACAACCCCAGCGAGCGCCCGGGAGCAGATGAGGAGTTTATGGGCTGTTAATAAACTGTAACCAATCGGTGAATGCCGGCGGGTTGTGTTCAAGCTGTTTGGGGCCACAGGTCCTTGGGAGAGCTTGCACTTGCTCTGCCTTTATTTCAACGTAGCAGGAACATGAAAGCATGTGGCAGACTCTTGATGTTTGTTACAGTGAATAGACATATGTCCCTCACACTAGCACGGAGAATATCTAATTAAGTCACACAATGCTGGCTTATACCCAGGGGCAGTCGCAAACAAGACGCTGTCACACTCTTAAGAACACAAACAAAATGAAAATTGCCTCTTTATACATTATAATGAATATGTTTTCAATGCATTAAAAGTTCATTTACTCCCAGGCTCTGTAGGACCGGGTGGATTTCAGCTAATATCATTTTTTTTTTCAGAAGGGTCGGTTTGGACAGGATTAGGGACAGGTTTGTTGATGAGGCTACGGAGCATTTTCCCCACAGGCCTGAAACAAGAAAGGAAATCTTAATTGTGTGGGGTTTGTGTTGTCTCAGGCAAATCCTGCTCTGCAAAGCCCCACCTCAGGAGTGACTTCTCCCTTCCCCAGGACACGCCTGCCAGGGATCTGTGTCTCCCTTTCTCCCATCTCCCCTCTTTCTGCACTAGGTTTTCCCATTCCTGTGGGCAGGAGGAGGTGACCATGAGGCTGGGTGGTTTGGGGTTTATGTCCTGCTCCTGCCAAGGTCTGTGAGCTTGTTTGGTGCTTGAGTAGCACCCAAGGGTGAGTCCTGATCTGATGCAGCTTTCCTGGGTAGCCTGTTCCCCTTC
Source organism: Scytalopus superciliaris (assembly GCA_013400415.1). Lineage (NCBI taxonomy): Eukaryota > Metazoa > Chordata > Aves > Passeriformes > Rhinocryptidae > Scytalopus > Scytalopus superciliaris. Next base: position 7,476 of record VXBX01008681.1, read on the forward strand.
CTACCAGAGCTCCACTCTCATTTAAGGCATTTTGACACCTTTACTGCATTTCTACAATTTAATTTCTAATTACGTTGTGCAACAGTTATGTGAGAAAGTCTGCAAGTGGTTTGGGGGAGAAATCAGTGTGATTTGGGGTGATTCCCACAGAGCTCCCCCAGGCCTTGGTTAGGGAGCAACAAGCCATTGACAGAATCCTGGAATCCCAGAATATCCTCTTCTGGAAGGGACCCAAAGAGATCATCCAGTCCAGCTGCTGGCCCTGCACAGGACACCCCAAGAACCCCACCCTGTCCCTGAGAGAGCTGTCCCATTCCCAGCACTCTGGTGAGGTGTGACAGATGTGCTTGGGGAGAGCTCTTCACTTGCAGCCCTCAGCACAGCCAAGAGCCAGGACAGAGCCAGTCCCTGGGGCTGTTTCCCTATTTTAAGCCCCCTGTTTTCTCTACTTTAATCCCTGAGTGAGGCCTGGGGGCTGCTGCAAACAGGGAAGACTGACGGGACACAGGTTGGAGCTTCCTGCTTTATGGTCCCCTGGTCACACCAGCCTGTCCCTCCACCACACAGACCAGTTTGATACAGAGCATCTTGCCCTGTTGTATTCCCAGCATATTTTATAGGGAACAGGAGATTCCCTGAGCCACCTTCAGGCACTTAAACAGGGGCTGGATTTGAGGGAGTGCTGGTGTAAGGCTCATGCAACCTCAGCCTTGGGTGGCTTGAACTGGTCATCCTGGAGAGTGAGGAGCACACAGGAAGGGTCCTGAAAGGGCAAATTCCTCCCCGTGGCACCTCTGCTGGTGCCTGGCAAAGACACAGACATTGCAGGAAAACCAATTCCAAACACATCCCAGTGAGCACGGGGAAGGAAGGGGCTGTAGTTACTCAGCCTCAGCCCCAAAGCTCACACAGTTCCACCCCCTGCCATGGGCAGGAGGGGCACCTATCCCAGGTCGCTCCAAGCCCTGTCCAACCTGGCCTGGGACACTCCCAGGGATCCAGGGACAGCCACAGCTTCTCTGGGCAGGTTAGAGAAGGTATCTCAAGAGCCCATCATTTTTTCTTCTTAGTGCAACTCCTTTCCCCCTCCACCTCCTGCTTTTTGTGCCCCCTGTGTCTGACAGGCTGAAAAGGAAAAGGATTCCCCCATCCCTTTTAGGACGCTGGCTGCAGGCAAAGTCCCTCACTCTGGTTTTTGTGTGCCCTTTGTGCTGGGTAAACCACAGAGACCCAGGAGCTGTCACTCGTCCCGCTGATTCTGGGGAGATGGGCATGGAGAGGGAAAAGTCTGGGTTCTGCCTGATTCTTGTGGGGCTTTCCCAGGTCTGGGCTGGGGAGTGGGTTTGGGACAGTGGTGTGCTCAGCTCCCAGCACTGCCCATTACACAGGAAACCTCCTCTCTGTGTCCCTTGAGCAGCATGAAAGGGTGCAATTCTTCCTTCTGGGGAAAAGGAGCAGAGGGTGTGGGGAGAGAAACTTCATGTGCTGTCCAGCAGAGCCCCAAATGAGGGCTGAGCGCGGGGGGTGGGGCTGAATTCCCACCTTGGAGGGGTTAATCCCCCACAGAACACACTGATGGCTTTTGTCACCCCAGCCACACTTTTTGGAAAGAGTCTGGAGTCTTCTCATCCCTCTGGGACACTCATCTCCAGACTCCTTCCCTCAGGCACAGACAGCCAAACCTTGCTCGAGTCCCTCAGGAGGAACAAAACAAGATCCCCCCCTCCCAAAACTCGGCTAATTTTCTACTCAAAAGGATTTTTCTTATAAAAGTGACAATTGCTGGGACTGCTTTTGTAAAACAGCAAAATCCACACACAAAAAAAAAAGAAAAAAAAAAAAAAGGAACTGTGTGTTTTTCCATTTATTTTTTTTTAAGCAGACAAAGAGGTGTATAAATGTGTCTTATACATATATGTATATGTCTTTCTGAAAATAGCATTTAACAAATGCCTTCTGCATCTGCAGAATCCTCCAACAATCCTGACACTGTGATCAATCTGCAGGCTGGTGATGTTTGCTGACAGTGATTGATTGATTTTTCCTGCTAATAGGATCAACATTGGGAATATATTAAAGTAAAAGGCACGCTCCCGACTCGCAGGAAACACCCCGAGTGCCGGGCCGGGTGCGATTGTATCGGCTGTGGCAGCGGGATGCAATGATTGATGAGAGGCGGGGGCCGAGGGGCTGCCCGGGAGAGGGGCCCGATCCCCCCCGGGGCTCTCCCCATGTGCATGACACTGGTGCCCTGCTGGGCCAGGGCCGGGCCGGGGAGGGACAATGGAGCGGGGTGGCCCGTCCAGATAACCCCTGCTCAGGCACAGGCTGAGATCTGACCTGCCAGTTCAAGGAGAGCAGGCGAAAAGCTGATGGGAAATTAATTCTCAGGAGTTTGTCAAGACATCTCCAACAAGTGAAGATAAATGGCAGAACAAAACTTCTAAAGCTAATGCCAAGAATGGGGATGAATGAAAAAGGGAAACACTCTTTTGCATTTACATCCATCTTTTAGGGTAAAAGCCACGGGGTAAGTTTGGGCTCTCGGAGGCTGAACCAGTGAGTGGTCACAGAGTCATGGAATATCCTGAGCTGAGAGGGAGCCACGAGGCCCATCCAGCTCCAGCTCCTGGGCCTGCAGAGACAGCCCCAAAAGCCCCACCGTGCCCGGCACTTTGGAGAGGGTTTTAAAAAATGAGAGTATTTTAGTAGTGCTTGTTAAAGCTCAGCCTGAGTTCCCAGCTTTCCAAATGAATAAAACATTACTGGCATCAATTAATGATCCATATTTGTAACCAGTTTATCTCTGATGTGTTGACTAGGACTGGCATTCATGTGCTTATTTTCTTGTCAAGAAATAGGCCTTGAATGAATGATCCGCTGAAGATTCTCCTTATTCTAATAAATTTTCCAAGAGAATGCTTTTCCTGGCAGAAGTGCCAAGAGGTTTTTATATACTTTTTCTTAATGAGCTGCCTTTTCCCCTCACCATAACTTATGATAATAACTTAATGTTATTAGAACTTAGTCTTATGAAGAAGACTTCATGAAATTTCATGGAAGATTTTCCTCATTTCTGGATACTGAAGAGAGTTTGTCTTTTTATTCTGGTGTGTGGGGTGTTTATACTTTGTATTGCCTGGTGATATAAACCCCACATCTCTACAAATTTAAAAAGTGGGAAAATTACAATACTTTTTTGTTTTTAAAGTATTTAGACCTCGCTCTCTTGAGAAAGGTTTTTATACATGTCCCATTGTCTACCAAAAAAAGGTTATCCATGTAATCCTGCATTTTCCTTGTTCATTCAATATTTAAAGCTGGATTCTTTCTAATGAAGCGAAGTTTGGGTGTTCTGACAACAAACCGGGATGGGCTTGAGTACTTTATGCCCTTTTGTAGAGGTGGAGCTGGCACAGGCTCATGGCCCCATTGCCATCATTAGAGTTCCTGTTTTCCTGTAATTTCTAGTAGGAATATTTGAAAGTTATTAAATTGAAACTTCAGTTTGGGTGATGTTGTGATGCCCAGAGGTTTGGCAGGCTGTGCCCAGGGGTTGCTTTTAACCTCCACCTGCCTGGCTGGAAGTTTGCAGAGCAGCTGGAGCCAGCCTTTGGGAAAAGCTCCCTTTCCATCTCAACCCCAACATGGGCAACCAGCTTTTCAGAGCTGGGGTTTGGGTGCTGAGTGTTTGTGGAGATGCTGGTGGGGAAAGGATGGTCCCAGATCTGTTCAGTGCTGCCCAGGAACAGGACAAGGAGCAATGGCCACAAAGCAAAACACAACAACTTCCAACTCAACACGAGGAAGAACTTCTTTCCACAGAGGTGACAGAACCTGGAATAGCTGCCCAGGCAGGGTGTGGAGTCTCCCTCTCTGGAGACATTCCAAACCCACCTGGACCTGGTCCTTTGTCACCTGCTCCAGGTGACCCAGCCTGGGCAGGGGGGTTGGACTGGGCAATCTCCAAAAGTCCCTTCCAGCCACAACTATTCTGTGATAACTCTCCTGAGACTCTGGCCCTCAGCTGTGCCTGAACATTCAGAAATTATCTGGGTAATGTTGGATCACAGGCTCGGAGGTCCCTGTCCCCACACAGAGGTGGAAACACCACTCCAACACAGGAAAATCAGAGCTCTGCTCCAAGAACTGTCTTGCAACACCAAATGAGAGCTGCCAGTACCATCAGAGGCCATTGGCTCCTGTCACACCAGTGCCCTGTGGACAATCCTCCAGGGGGTGGCTCAGACAGTACACGGGACATCAATCAGCCTTTCACCCCTGCAAGTGCTAAACCCAGCCTGTTTTCCAACAAAAGTCAAACAGCATCCCAGGGTTGTGCATCCCAGGGCTGTGCCACGGCTCTTGTCTCTAGAATGACACCCCAGTTACCACATCCAGCACCCTGTGTCTGGCATGGGGATATTACAGGGAATGTCCAAAGGGAGTTTGGCACCAGAATATCAGTATGAGGCTTTCAAGGGGGAAAAAAATGGTATTTTCTGCCTTCAAGCTGTGTAAGCCGTGCTTGTGAACCTCCCCCTGGTTTGTGTTACTGGGGAGAGCTTTGTAGCTAAAAAAACCCCACAATTTTCTGTGAGAGACTGATTTCAGAAAGCTGTTGAGGGGCATTTGGATGCTTGCTCTGAACGTTCATTCCAATAAAGAGGAAGGGAATGTGCAGCCCCACACAGAGGCTCTGACAGATCCCCTCCCACTGGACTGAATTGGCAGCCAGCAGAGCTGGTGCCCTGGTACCTCCCTGAGGAAGAGAAATGCCTCAGTCAGGGGTTTGCAGCAGATTTTGGGCTACTTGGCTCATAATTTTTCAGGCTGAAGAAATCTCCCGTTGAAATGGGACAAGAACATCAGGGGATAAATGTGGAGGAACTGACTGTGTGCCCTGATGTCACCAATCTTTCCCTTCCCCTGGGCTTCCTTGATGCCTTCCAGTTTCTGCCTAAAATGTGCTGAGAGAATCATGGAACGGTTTGGGTTGGGAGGGACCTCAAATCCCCCCCATTCCCACCCCCTGCCATGGACAGGGACACCTCCCACCAGCCCAGGCTGCTCCAAGCCCCGTCCAGCCTGGCCTGGGACACTCCCAGGGATCCAAGGGCAGCCACAGCTTCTCTGCCCAACCTGTGCCAGGGCCTGCCCACCCTCCCAGGGAGGAACCGAATGGTATTTTGAACATACATTTCCCCCCTCTGAGTCTGAACCCATCAGTCCTTGTGCTGTCACTGCAGTTCCTGGCTGCCCTTCTCTCCACCTTCTGTACCTGGAGGGGTTGGTGAGGAAAAGAAGGAGGAAAATGGAAGAGTGAAAGGGGAAGTGAGGAAGGAGAGAAAGAGAAGGGAAAGTGGGGAAGGAGGTCAGGGAAGGAGAAAGGGAAGGAGCGAGGGGGTGAGTGCGGCCACAGAAAGGAGCCGGTTCAGACTCTGGGATATACGAGCAGGGGCTTCCTCCTTCTGTCGGGACAAATCGTGACAGACCCGAGACAGCCTGAAAAAAGCAGAAGGGTGAAGGGAAGGGGCTGTGTGGCTTTCAGGAGAAACAAGGTTAAATTCAGAGGAACAGGGTTCAGCAGGACCCTGAGAATTAAAGTGACTGCTCGCGAGTGCAGGAGGGGCTGGGGCTGCAGGAGGGGCT
>VXBX01008681.1:29779-48064 GCA_013400415.1 Scytalopus superciliaris
AAAAAAAAAAGCTACTGAGCATTTTAATGACAAATAATCTTTGTAAAGGGGGAGGGGGTTTTTGCCTCAGCTGGAGATGGAGCTTATGAACTACAGCAGGTAGAAATAACTGCTGTATTACCTCATGTAATCTCTGCTATTCAGGGTCAGATTAGGCGTGAATGCGAGACGAAATAGACTTCTCTTTTAAACCCGGGACTTTGTCCCCACAACGGCTATTAGGCGGTAATTAGTTGTGACACAGAATTACCAGCAGCACAATAGCAACCGGAGCCTTACAAGTCCTTTGAAACGGCTTGGAGGAGCTGAATAGATGCTACTTTCAATTTTCAAATTCTGCTCAGAGGTGGGAATTGTTGCCGCCCCTCCCGTGGCTGCTGCTCCGCCGCCCGACACGGTTTGTCTGTCACACAGGGAGCCGGAGCCGGAGCCGGAGCCGGCCCCGATGGGGATGTTCCCAGCCAGCCAAGCCGCGGGTTTTGGCAGGAGGGACGAGATAACACAACTTCGAACTCGTTGGTGACTCCAGGCTCGTGTCCACAGGCTGGATGCTTTGAGGCTTCCGAGAGCTTTGAAGGGGAAATGAGACCTAACGAAACCAGTCAACGACGACGCAGGGCAGGGCTGGGTTTGCCCATCAGGTGGGCACTCGGGAGGCTGGCACAGCCCTTCCCACTGTTCCGACGGAGCTCTGCCAGCTTCCTGCCTTGCCCGGCGCTGGAGCAGCCTCCGAGATACTCGGGGTGGGGATCTGAACTGGGCATCTGTGACAGAGATTGCGGCCGGATGTGGCCTGTCTGGAGGTTTTAGAAACTGGAAAAGGAATACTGAGAGTTAATCTCCGTTCTTCTGCCAGCGTGGGGATGAAGGACCACGCTCGGAGTCTTCAATCCAGCCAGCAGCCCTGGGACAGAGTGCCTTCCCCGAGGCAGCGCTTTGCAAAGTGTTTGTTCAGCTATAACATGATAAATGGTTTCATTCCCACTTCCAGTGGCTCCTGTGAGGCGTCGTGGACACCGAATCCTAAGGCAAAAGGAAATCTCTTTCCTACCTGGCCGGTCCAGACACGTTTGCTTCACTCAGATGCCAGTGGTTTCGAGCAGAGGAGAAGGCAACCCTTAGGGTTTGGGGTGCTCAGGTGGTACCCAAGTGACCTGGGGCAGCTGCTGGAGCCGTCTGGCTGTGCCAGTGTAGTCCCTGTTCCAATGCAAAGCAGCCACTGGCCACACCTTGAGGGCTGTGTCCAATTCTGGGTCTCATGGAAGAGACACTGAGGGGCTGGAGAGTGTGCAGGGAAGGGAAGGGAGCTGGGGAAGGGGCTGGAGCAGCAGGAGGGGCTGAGGGAGCTGGGGGGTCTCAGCCTGGAGAAAAGGAGGCTCAGGGGGGACCTTGTGGCTCTGCAAGGCCCTGCCAGGAGGGGGGAGCCGGGGGGGGTCGGGCTCTGCTCCCAGGGAACAGGGACAGGAGGGGAGGGAACGGGCTCAGGCTGGGCCAGGGCAGGGCCAGGGGGGACAGCAGGAGGGATTTGTGCCTGGCAAGGGTGGTCAGGCCTTGGCAGGGGCTGCCCAGGGAGGGTTGGAGTGCCCAGCCCTGGAGGTGCCCAAGGCAGGGCTGGCCGTGGCACTCAGTGCTCTGGGCTGGGGGACAAGGTGGGCATCGGGCACAGGGTGGGCTCCCTGGGCTGGGGGGGCTTTGCCAGCCTCAGGGATCCTGTGATCTGTGATTCTGTGAATGTCCCAACCTGCCTGCTGGAGGGAACAACAGCCCCCTGACCTCCCAAGTTGGGGGTGGTCCCCATGCATTCCCTGAGGGACCCCTCAGTAATTGACATTCGATTAGTATTTATGGGATTGCTGCTACAGAAATGAGTTTATTTAATTTCCTGTGCCCTTCCCTGATGTTCTGTGGAAGCCTTTGCTACTGTCCATGGCCAAGCCACCCTGACAACCAGTGTTGCTGCTCACCCCAACATGCAGGAGAAGGAGCAGAGCCAGGAAACAGGTCTGAGGGCCGTTCTCCAGGGGCAGGAGCTGTGGGGAATGTGGGGAACTGAGAGCTCCCCGGGCTGTCCAGCAGCCTGGCCACCCCTGTGTTAGTCCTGGGCTTGGCCAGGGGAGCAGCTTCAGAGAGGTGTTGCTACAGTCTGCCCATATCTCTGAAAGTAAAACCCGCTCTGGTAAGGTCTGTGTGTTCCATATTTCACAGACAGACAACGTGAACACTGAGAGTCAGGCCCAGGAACTTGGGGCTGCTCAGCCTGGGGAGGGGAAGGCTGGGAGGAACCTGAGAGCCCCTTCCAGAGCCTAAAGGGGCTGCAAGGGAGATGAGGAGGGACTCTTCATCAGGAACTGGAGGGACGGGACAAGAGGGAGCTGATTTAAACTGGAGGAGAGGAAATTTAGGTTACGTATCCTTCCCTGGGAGGGTGGGCAGGCCCTGGCACAGGTTGGGCAGAGAAGCTGTGGCTGCCCCTGGATCCCTGGGAGTGTCCCAGGCCAGGCTGGACGGGGCTTGGAGCAGCCTGGGCTGGTGGGAGGTGTCCCTGCCCAGGGCAGGGGGTGGGAATGGGGGGGCTTTGGGGTCCTGTCTTCCCTGCCCCAAGCACAATGCTCGTGGCTAAAGTAGGATCCCAGCACCCTCCCACAGGGAAGGAGGGCACTCACCTGGGATCTGCTCACTGGCACCCTGGGATATCATCTAATGGTCACTCAGAGCCCAATGCAACAAGGAGACAAATTAGACCAGGCAGTTATATTAAAAACAGAAGACCAGGTTTTATTACCTTTCCCCACACCGAAAAGCACCTCCTTCCTGAAGCAGTCCTGGTGATTTCAAAGCCAAATTAAATCTCTTGAAAGGGAGAGGAACAAAACCAGCAATATGCTCTGGTACTCTGGGCTGTAATTTGTTAAATTTTCCACAGTAAATTAACAGAAACAAGGACCTTTGGTGTAAACATGTTGTGATAATTGAGATTTTTTTCCCCTTAGGTATCACTTTCACGAAATACCTGAAGTTTTGTGTTAATGAAGAGAAAAACTTTTAATATTTCTAGAAGGAAGGAAGGAAGNGAAAAGAAAAGAAAAGAAAAGAAAAGAAAAGAAAAGAAAAGAAAAGAAAAGAAAAAGAGAAAATGTGTTAAAGAATGGAGGTTTAAAATCCATATTTTCCTTTCTAGTGATTGGAAACCAACCTGCTCCTGCTGACTTGAGCAGGAATTTGCCCTCAGCCTCCAGGGAGGGGATCAGGCTCTCTCTGCTCTGCCAACCCATTTGCTTCCCATAAATGTACCCAAATTAACCTCAGCGTCTGTGGGGACTTGGGGTTGCTCCCAGGTGCCGTTGGCTCCTCTGGCTTGGAAATGAAGGGGGTTTGTTATGGACGGGGCCTGTTCCTTCCCCTTTGGGAAATGCTGCATTACCCCCAAAGAGCTGCAGCTTAAGGGCTTTCCTCCTGCTTTAAGCCAGGGTGTATGTCAGGCTCTGCCAGCCCTGCTCGGCCCTGCAGGGAAGGAACCATCCCTGGGCTGCCCAGGGAACTCGGGCTGTCTTGGCCTCTATCAACAGGTACTAAATGTGTCAAGGGCCGAAGGAAGAATTCATGGATCTCCCCTCAAGGGTTGTGTTGATTTATCTTCGCTATAAATCTATTTCTTTTGAGTGATCCGAAATTGATTTCAGGCTCGTTCCTCCGCTCCCCCATTTGGTTGTAATTTGGGATGTCAAGGAAATTGTGCTGAAAGAAGAAGATGAGCCGATATGAAAAGGGGTGATCTGTGCCATATGGGAAGAAGATGCTGGTGCGGGGGAGAAGGGAAGGAAGATGTTTGTCTGTACGTGTTTGCACATGTGCAGTGTCGGGCAGGAGGGGCTTCCAAGAGGAAAGGCAAAATCAAAGGGAAATCCTTTGCTCCACAGAACTGCCCCATGACAAGTTTGCAGCTTGGTCAAGACCATCCCTTGACTAGGGAAGGATATGCAGGCAAGGCTCCTCACGTGGGGACTTTAAGGATTTGCTGTGTGTGATTTTAGTACCAATTAGGGCCTTTTGCTTTCCGAGGACACATACACAGCTGAAAGGACAAACTGGATCCCTTCAGCAGGTCTGTCAGAAAATTATCTTTGAATCAGGTAAAGACTTTCTGACTTCTCGGTCTTTTTCATCTGGATTCACTCTGGATCAGAGGACTCTTTTCAATGGTGCCCAGAGACAGGATGAGGAGCAATGACCATAAGCTGAAACCTCTTCTCATGGAGGTGGCAGAGCCTGGAAGAGCTTCCCAGTGAGGCTGTGGCGTCTCCCTCTCTGAGGACATTCCAAACCCCCTGGACACAGTCCTGTTTCACCTGCTCCAGGTGACCCTGCCTGGGCAGGGGAGTTGGATTGGGTGATCTTCAGAAGTCCCTTCCAGCCCCACAGTTCTGTGATTCTGTGACTTCTGAAATTGGGACAAACATTTCAAGTCATCTTTTGCAGTTACATATCACTCAGATTAAAAGAGAGGCAGCCCAGAGCTTTGAGTGCCACATCCAATGGTTCTTTGGACACCTCCAGGGCTGGGCACNCTCTCTGAGGACATTCCAAACCCCCTGGACACAGTCCTGTTTCACCTGCTCCAGGTGACCCTGCCTGGGCAGGGGAGTTGGATTGGGTGATCTTCAGAAGTCCCTTCCAGCCCCACAATTCTGTGATTCTGTGACTTCTGAAATTGGGACAAACATTTCAAGTCATCTTTTGCAGTTACATATCACTCAGATTAAAAGAGAGGCAGCCCAGAGCTTTGAGTGCCACATCCAATGGTTCTTTGGACACCTCCAGGGCTGGGCACTCGAAACCTCCCTGGGCAGCCCCTTCCAAGGCCTGACCACCCTTTCCAGGGAGAAATTCTTCCTGATGTCCAATTTGAACACTGAGACCATTCCCCCTGTTCTATCACTTGCTGTCCAGGAGAGGAGACCGACTCCCATCTCACCACAACCTCTTCTCAAGGGAGTTGTAGAGACCACAGGGCACCTTTTCACTTGGCCATTAAAGGCACCTGAGAGGCAGAAAATGCCCCTCTGGTAGTGATGTTTGCTCCTGGAAGGCACATCCACCACTCTGCTCCAGGTCTTCGTGCCAGTAGTGGTGCAGAACAAGGTACTAAAACCCGTGAATGTATTGCAAGTTTGACCACAAAAGGAGGAAAATTTAAGGAAGTGATAACATTTGCTTGCAGCAGCTTGAGGAGCAAATCTGCAAGTGTCAGGTGGAGGTCACCTGGTTTTTCCCATGCCCAGCAGCTCCAGGTTCTGCCTGGACAGGACAGGGGACAGCTAAGGGACAACTCACTGGTGATGCCCACACTGGTACGACACGTGCAATTCAGAGCCTTGTGTGTAGTTGTGACCCAAGGGCTTTAACCCTCCCTCCCTCCATCTCCTCACCTGAGGGCATCTCAGGACTGAGGGCTGTTGTCCTCTCTGGGGGTTGAACACCTTGCTCTGCACTCCAGTCACACATCCTTTGGCTTGGCCGGGGTGGTGTTTGGTGCCAGACAGCTGGGGGGAGATGTGATGGTGGGCAAAGAGGGCTGAAGGCTTCCCCCTTTCTGGGCACTGTCATCACCTTGTCCCCAGGATGCCACACTCCTCCTGGCACAGGGAGCGTGACAGCCCAGCCATGGGCACGACTCCACCTCTGCAATGATGGAATTCCCTGCTGTGGGACAGTGGGAATAAAAGAGGAGACACTCACAGCCTGCACTCACTGCCAGGCAGATGAGCTCCAGGGCTGATAGTGTTGTCTTTCTGGACACCACATCATGGGTCCTGTGTTTCCAGGCTGGGAACAGTTCCCTAAGCAAACAGATTTGATGGACACACACGGTCTCTCCGTTGAAATTGCTCAGGCCCATCTGTTGAGATGGCAGAGTGCCCACTCCAGGTTGGAGACATGTTGGACACAGGGCATAAATACCAACTCACTGTGGGTTAACAGGAGCAGCCAGTGCAATCATCAAACACTGCCTGTCTCTCAGGGCTCCACGTCTCCAGCCTTGTCATCTTCTTCCCATCCCTGGCAGTGTCCAAGATGGAATTGGACAGGGCTTGGAGCAACCTGGGCTGGTGGGAGGTGTCCCTGCCCATGACAGGGGTTGCACTGGATGAGCTTTAAGGTCCCTCCCAAGCCAAACCATTCTGGGATTCCCTGAATATCACCTTCTGCAGGCAGCTGAGAAGTGTTCAGGCAAAGCCACCCCTGAATGAAATACATCCCTTTTCTGAAGGTTGCTCATGTGTCATCATCCTACTGTAAAGAATAAAATTGCTCTGTTGACTTCACTGGACGTTGGCCAAGGTTCCTCTCCAGAGCAGGACTGGTGCATGGCCACAGTTACACATTTTGGCTGCAGTAGGGGCATAATGATTGTGTTTTGTTAGAAATACCAGAAGTTTCCTCAGTGCATGGAGAGCCAGCAGTGCTGCTACTGCCATCATGAATTCCTTTGGCTTCCCTTTCTGCTCCTTGTGTGCCAACCTAAAGAATAAAAGCTGGGCTGCTTTTCCAGTGGGATTCCAAACAGAAAAAACATGTTCTTCAAAGTCCCCTCCCCTGGTGGCTCTTCCCTGGTGCAAGCTCTGCTTTAAAGGGCAAACCTGAGACACCCCCCCGGGCTGGTGTTTATTTCTGAGAAGGAATTCAAACCTTCAGCCACCATTCTGGCAACGCAGTTCATTCTGAAAGTGTCATTTTGAAGGCTGTAGAGCAGGAGGAGGGATGGCTGTCTGAAAAAGTTGCTCTGGCTTGGGCAGCCCAAATAAGTGAAGATCAAGCAAAATCAAACAGAATCTCTGTTAAACTGTTAGAGCCTTTCCAAGTAAATACAAGTATGAGTGATAACTGAAAATAAAGCTGTGGGCTGTTGGGAGGGGGGTGCTCCTGTCTTGCCCTTGTATTTACACTGTGTATATTGTAAATATGGTGTATTTATCAAGTGGGGTTTGTATCAAAGATGCTCAGCTTAAAATCCAGATAATGATCTGCCTCTGCAAAGATAGCTTTGATTTGATTTGATTTGGTTTGGTTTGGTTTGATTTGATTTGATTTGATTTGATTTGGGTTTTTCTTGTCCTTGGGGAAGGGTGAAAGCCAATGGCTTGGCTATGATTTCTCTGGAAATGCTAAACCTCTTGCTCATCCTTTTACTACTCCCTGCACAGCAAAACATGAAATTCTTTTAAAAAAGCCACTTTAGCAGCTCTTAGTATTTAATGCACAAGGGCATCACCTTTTTGCTGTTGTCAGCAGCCCCTCTTAATGCATCTGGTTGGGCTGTTTTGTCATATTGCCAGTGCATGGAACTTAAAACCGGGCCAGNGTTACATATCACTCAGATTAAAAGAGAGGCAGCCCAGAGCTTTGAGTGCCACATCCAATGGTTCTTTGGACACCTCCAGGGCTGGGCACTCGAAACCTCCCTGGGCAGCCCCTTCCAAGGCCTGACCACCCTTTCCAGGGAGAAATTCTTCCTGATGTCCAATTTGAACACTGAGACCATTCCCCCTGTTCTATCACTTGCTGTCCAGGAGAGGAGACCGACTCCCATCTCACCACAACCTCTTCTCAAGGGAGTTGTAGAGACCACAGGGCACCTTTTCACTTGGCCATTAAAGGCACCTGAGAGGCAGAAAATGCCCCTCTGGTAGTGATGTTTGCTCCTGGAAGGCACATCCACCACTCTGCTCCAGGTCTTCGTGCCAGTAGTGGTGCAGAACAAGGTACTAAAACCCGTGAATGTATTGCAAGTTTGACCACAAAAGGAGGAAAATTTAAGGAAGTGATAACATTTGCTTGCAGCAGCTTGAGGAGCAAATCTGCAAGTGTCAGGTGGAGGTCACCTGGCTGTTCCCGTGCCCAGCAGCTCCAGGTTCTGCCTGGACAGGACAGGGGACAGCTAAGGGACAACTCACTGGTGATGCCCACACTGGTACGACACGTGCAATTCAGAGCCTTGTGTGTAGTTGTGACCCAAGGGCTTTAACCCTCCCTCCCTCCATCTCCTCACCTGAGGGCATCTCAGGACTGAGGGCTGTTGTCCTCTCTGGGGGTTGAACACCTTGCTCTGCACTCCAGTCACACATCCTTTGGCTTGGCCGGGGTGGTGTTTGGTGCCAGACAGCTGGGGGGAGATGTGATGGTGGGCAAAGAGGGCTGAAGGCTTCCCCCTTTCTGGGCACTGTCATCACCTTGTCCCCAGGATGCCACACTCCTCCTGGCACAGGGAGCGTGACAGCCTAGCCATGGGCACGACTCCACCTCTGCAATGATGGAATTCCCTGCTGTGGGACAGTGGGAATAAAAGAGGAGACACTCACAGCCTGCACTCACTGCCAGGCAGATGAGCTCCAGGGCTGATAGTGTTGTCTTTCTGGACACCACATCATGGGTCCTGTGTTTCCAGGCTGGGAACAGTTCCCTAAGCAAACAGATTTGATGGACACACACGGTCTCTCAGTTGAAATTGCTCAGGCCCATCTGTTGAGATGGCAGAGTGCCCACTCCAGGTTGGAGACATGTTGGACACAGGGCATAAATACCAACTCACTGTGGGTTAACAGGAGCAGCCAGTGCAATCATCAAACACTGCCTGTCTCTCAGGGCTCCACGTCTCCAGCCTTGTCATCTTCTTCCCATCCCTGGCAGTGTCCAAGATGGAATTGGACAGGGCTTGGAGCAACCTGGGCTGGTGGGAGGTGTCCCTGCCCATGACAGGGGTTGCACTGGATGAGCTTTAAGGTCCCTCCCAAGCCAAACCATTCTGGGATTCCCTGAATATCACCTTCTGCAGGCAGCTGAGAAGTGTTCAGGCAAAGCCACCCCTGAATGAAATACATCCCTTTTCTGAAGGTTGCTCATGTGTCATCATCCTACTGTAAAGAATAAAATTGCTCTGTTGACTTCACTGGACGTTGGCCAAGGTTCCTCTCCAGAGCAGGACTGGTGCATGGCCACAGTTACACATTTTGGCTGCAGTAGGGGCATAATGATTGTGTTTTGTTAGAAATACCAGAAGTTTCCTCAGTGCATGGAGAGCCAGCAGTGCTGCTACTGCCATCATGAATTCCTTTGGCTTCCCTTTCTGCTCCTTGTGTGCCAACCTAAAGAATAAAAGCTGGGCTGCTTTTCCAGTGGGATTCCAAACAGAAAAAACATGTTCTTCAAAGTCCCCTCCCCTGGTGGCTCTTCCCTGGTGCAAGCTCTGCTTTAAAGGGCAAACCTGAGACACCCCCCCGGGCTGGTGTTTATTTCTGAGAAGGAATTCAAACCTTCAGCCACCATTCTGGCAACACAGTTCATTCTGAAAGTGT
Source organism: Scytalopus superciliaris (assembly GCA_013400415.1). Lineage (NCBI taxonomy): Eukaryota > Metazoa > Chordata > Aves > Passeriformes > Rhinocryptidae > Scytalopus > Scytalopus superciliaris. Next base: position 39,130 of record VXBX01008681.1, read on the forward strand.
CATTTTGAAGGCTGTAGAGCAGGAGGAGGGATGGCTGTCTGAAAAAGTTGCTCTGGCTTGGGCAGCCCAAATAAGTGAAGATCAAGCAAAATCAAACAGAATCTCTGTTAAACTGTTAGAGCCTTTCCAAGTAAATACAAGTATGAGTGATAACTGAAAATAAAGCTGTGGGCTGTTGGGAGGGGGGTGCTCCTGTCTTGCCCTTGTATTTACACTGTGTATATTGTAAATATGGTGTATTTATCAAGTGGGGTTTGTATCAAAGATGCTCAGCTTAAAATCCAGATAATGATCTGCCTCTGCAAAGATAGCTTTGATTTGATTTGGTTTGGTTTGGTTTGATTTGGTTTGATTTGATTTGATTTGATTTGGTTTGGGTTTTTCTTGTCCTTGGGGAAGGGTGAAAGCCAATGGCTTGGCTACGATTTCTCTGGAAATGCTAAACCTCTTGCTCATCCTTTTACTACTCCCTGCACAGCAAAACATGAAATTCTTTTAAAAAAGCCACTTTAGCAGCTCTTAGTATTTAATGCACAAGGGCATCACCTTTTTGCTGTTGTCAGCAGCCCCTCTTAATGCATCTGGTTGGGCTGTTTTGTCATATTGCCAGTGCATGGAACTTAAAACCGGGCCAGCTTTTTTAAGAAAACAGTATTTTTTATTTTTTTTTTTGCAAGTAATAAAAGGTTTGGGCAAAAAACTGATCAAGTCGCAACAGTTTCTGCATAAAATTCTCCCGCCTCAAGGCCGAACGTGCCTTTCCCAACGCGTGACCCACGGGGAGTAAAGCCTCCTAATTTATTGGAGGGGTGCTTTTCAGCCCGTGTTTTATTGGTAATTTACAATGCCCAATGCCCTCATATTCACCTTTCCCTCTTCTCAAGTAGGTGAACACAATGGAATTGTCTTGCTTGCAGAAAAGGGGATGCTTTCCCCGAGCACTGCCCATTCACTGGGGACCAGCAGACAACTGCCAGGAGAGCGGTGGGTGTGATTGTCAGCGCCGGGTGAGAGCCATTAACAGAATGGAGAGTGTCATCTTCAGAGCACAAATATTTTCCCTGGCCATAATACCCTCTCGAGGGGACCTGAAGTGGATCCGTATTGTCCCGACCCCACCGCCAATCATTTTGGGCTGCGCCTGCCGGGGTGTTCGGCGGGCGCGGGGCAGCCCCGGAGATGCCGCCGCTTACGGCCCATTGTGCTTTCCCCTCGGGCAGAGCATCCCCAGCCCTTCTCCAGCAGCGCCCGCACCCCAAAGCCGGAGGGGTAACACCCCGGGCTTCGTCCCGGCGTGTCCCGGCAGCGCTTTCAGCACCGGCAAGATTTTCCCCCGGCGGAGCGGTTTGGGTTTAATTCCTCCCCTGGCCGCTCTCCCCTTCTTTTTGTTCCCCTCCCGGCGGAACAGAGGATGGGTTTGTCGCCCTGAATCGGGAGGATTGTTTCACATCATCGGGCCATTCATGCTCTCCCCTCCCCTGTTGTAAAACACCAGCACCGGCCGGGGGAACAGTGGGGGCTTTGTGCGGCGCACGATACCACCCAGATTTTACCTCGGCCCTCGCCGGGCCCGGGTTTTGTTCCCCCTCAAAAGAAAGCATTTGCTCGGGGGAGGGGAGGGGGTGTTCCTATTGCTCCCACTAACACGGGGGTTAAAGGAAAGATTGATGGGAGAAAGTTCACCTAGAAAACCAGGATAAATTTCTGGCTGGCCAAGGCCAGTTGTTTCATTGTCCGGGGGCCATGTTTTTTGTTAATTATCTCTCACTCTCGCCTTTTATCGAGGAAACTGGCAGCAAAGCGCGGAGAAAGGAACAGGATATAGAGGTCAGCGGGTCCCGCTTGGCCACCTAGGTATTCCATTTGGAGTGCGGAGGGCGAGGGAGGCACAGGGAGAGCGCTTTGGGTGGGGGCAAATGGGGACCCTCACAGGAATAACCGGGGGTAGCCACAGCATTCACACCCCAAACTCCCACTCCTGCCTGCAAGCTGAAAAAAAAAAAGAAAAAGAAAAAGAGGGGAAAATAAGAAAAAAATAAAAAGAAACACTGGAAAGGGACTTTTTCTTTCTTTTTTTCTTCTTAAAGGGAGGAAAGTTGCTTCAAACAAGCCCATGTTGTCAAGGAAATAAACCTTAGTGAGGGGAGGCATTAAACACACAGCTGCTGGACTTGGCCGGCCCTGAGACACTGGTGGTAATGACAATGATTCTTGGTGGCAGCAAACCAGATCTAAACATAAATAGGGCTGCATGAAAGGAGAGGAAATGGAACAAAACAGTTCCTCGGGTACCACTGGCAGAGGAATAACATCAATTTCGATTAAAAAGCAAAAGAATTCTCCTGTTTCCACACATTAGTAAAGGCATGCAAATTCATAACTCCCCAACAATGTACCTTTGAAATGCAGCTGCGCCCCACAAACGGGGCCTTTCTCCCCGCAGAGAAGCAGGACTGTCTTAAGCAGAAAGAAAACAACTATTGAAAAAAGCCACCAGGGTCCCTACCAGTGGGGAGGGGTGCTGGGGAGAGGTGGAGGAAATGTGGTGGGTTTGGCAGATGCAGGAGGTCAGTGTTTTCCACAGAATGGGGCCTTCATATCTGGTGGTTCCTGAAAGAAGCGGCGCTTCCCGGGATCCGCCAGGTTGGCTTTGGGTGGCTGTTGGCAATGCCAGGAGTGTCCGGAGGGTTTCCGTGGCCTGGGGCTGGGGCTGGAGAGGTCAGAGGGATGGATGGGGCAGCACAGAGCCCACAGCCTCTCCCATCCTCCTTTGGGGGGGCTGCTCCTCTCACAGATGCCCCAGCCCTGCCCTGGATGGTCCCAGTAGCCGTTCCTCACTTCCTGCTGCTGGGAACATTCCAGAGGCCCCACCGGCTCCCTCTGCCACCCACCAGGGCTGTCCGACCTGCCACATGGTCACCCATTGCTGGGTGGACTGGAATTACCTATCATTCATAATAGAAAACATGTAAATAAACTGCACTGCACCCAAAATGCACATTTGGTATGAAATCAGCAGAAATGAAGCCTCGCTTACTGGGCTGTTTGCTCTGTCTCTTAAATCCTTTATTCTAGATGTAGTGGGGCTCCTTGAAGGGGTGTCAGCCAGCTCCCCAAAGAGCAGCACTGAACACTTGCTGCTCCAAAATACCTGCCAGAGGTGGCTGGAACTGACTGCAGGGTGCTCAGCCCCATGTTCCCACAGAGGCAAAGCCCTTTCTGGAGTGCAGGGGGGCTGGAGAACCCATGGAAGTGTGGCTGGGGCTCCTTGCTTGGTGTGTGAGGGTGCCTCCTTCTCTCACTTTGTTTTACAGGTTTGGGAGACCATTCCCACTAATTCAATTCCATCCTGGCTGTGCCAGCTCAGTGGACAAATAGAGGATGTCAGAGGTTTTCTGCTCCCCATGCAGGCTGCAGGCTCTTTGAAAAGGTAGGTATGTCTTGAGTTAAACTTGTGGGGACTCTGGGAATGGAAGGGCCCAAAATTTGGCTCATTTTTTGCCTCCTTGGCTGCCTCACGCTCTTTGCAAACCCATTCCCAGAAATACTCACTATGGGATTTATCTTCTTCATTCGATGGAAATCATTTGTGAAGGGGACAAGGCCACTGTCATGAAACACTGTGGCATTTATACCCAGGGAACAATACCAGAATTATCGGTCAACGATAAAAATAAATGGTTGTCTGTTGGTGAGTCACTGCTTTTAAGGCCCTAAACTGATTGAGAGCTCTTGCCTTGTCTTACTGTCCACCGTGGTGACAGTTGGGTGGCCGACTGGGCCCGTGAGCCCTGGCAACATCTGAGAGCTCTTCATTAATTGGCAGCTCTGTTGCCCTTGCACGGGTTGCCCGTGCGGGGAGAGGCCACTGTGGGAGCATTGTCTGTGCCAGCGGCCAGGCTGGGCACAGGGCAGGGACGCCGTGCAGGGAGGCACAGGGACCTCTGCCCGGGGCTGCGTGGGGGGCAGGCTGGGGCACTGCCATGTAAGGGAGGTATCAAGCCATTAGAGTGTCCAAAGGAGGGCACAAAGATGGGTCAGGGCCATGAGGAGAAGCGTGTGAGGAGCATCTGAGGGCACTTGGTGTGTTCAGCTGGAGGAAAGGAGACTGAGGGGAGACCTCACTGCAGCTCCAACTTCCTTGGGAGGGGCAGAGGAGGGGCAGGCACTGGTCTCTGCTCTGTGGGGACCTGAAGTTGTGTCAGGGGAGGTTTAGGTTGGGTATTAGAAAAACTTCTTCCTCCAGAGGGTGATGGCACTGAACAGGCTCCCCAGGGCAGTGGGCACAGCCCCAAGACTGCCACAGCTCCAAGAGCCTTTGGATGATCCCCTGGGGCACAGGGTGTGACCCTTGGGGATGGGCCTGTGCAGGGCCAGGAGTTGGACTCAATAATCCTTGTGGGTCCCATCCAACTCAGCACATCCTGTGATTCTGTGGTGCAGGGACTTCTGTGGAGCTGGACAGGGTGGTGGGACCAGCAAAGACATGTCCTGCCTTGGTGCTGACCAGAGACCTGCACTCACAGATGGCAGGACCTGGCACTGGGGACTATCCCGAGCTGGTCAGAGGAAGGATGTCCTTCAGCTCGAGCCTGGCCATGGGAAACTCAGAGGTGCTCTTGAAGCCATTTGAAGAACGAAATGATGGATTGGTCCATGTGTGTCTCCCTGAAATGATCAAAAGAGACCTTCTTATGTCATCAAGTGATGGGGCTGGAGTGGAGTGCAGACCCTGTGCTGGTATTGCTGAGTCTGCCCCAGGGCTGGTGTCCCCCCATGTGCCTGAGTCTGCCCCAGGGCTGGTGTCCCCCCATGTGCCTGTGTCTACCCCAGGCCTGATGCCCCCTGGCTTTCACTCTGACCAACCCTACAGCTGGTGAGAGGAGGAAAGGGAAAACTACTCCCCAGGACCACAAGCAGCAAAGCGAACAGGCTGGTCTGCCCACGCCCGGCTGGCCAAAGAGCCGCATTTCTCCCAGATAAACCCTCTCCAGGCGTGAGCACTGCCCTGTCCCCACAGGAGGGGGGAAAGCGGGTCCCATCAAGCCGCGGGGGACGCGAACAGGGACAGCTTGACACTTGTGTAAGACAGGGTCAGGCCACCGTGTCGTGCCGGGGCTCCGTGTGCCGGCCGCCTTCCCTGCCAGCGGCAGGATGCGAGTGACACGGTGATGGGGACCCTCGGGACAGCCCACCTGGCTCGGTGTCTGCGCTCTCCGGGGGGAGCCGGCGCTGCCGCGGGAGGGGACGGGCCCCGCTCCCACCGGAGCGGCAGGACTCGGCTCCCCAGGGCGGGCACCGAGCCTTGGCCGGCACGGGAGACGAGCCCTGTCATCTTGCGGTAGTTTCTTGTCCGCGGCGAGACAGGAGAGCTCACTCGGTCTCCTCATCCGTCTCCTCGCAGGGTGTGAGGGGACACCCGGGAGGGGACAGGCAGAGTCACCTCCCCGGCCGGGCTGTGCCAGCAGCCCCTGACCACGGGGATGGCTGGAAGGGAGGAGGAAGAGCTTCACCTGCCCCAGAAACGAGAGTTCTTAAAGACCTCTCGTCACAAACGGTGCAGCTCCTGCGTTTGGCCGGTGTCACCTTCTGTCAGGGACCCTCTTGCAGCTCTGGCTTTAGTCACACTCTTTACCAACTGTGCATATGTTTGAATAACGTTTGAGTTTCCCTTGCTCTTGTTTCTCACAAAGTGCCTTTGCTTTGTCACAGCGTGTTGGCTGTCCGTCCTGTTTCCCTGTTTGTGATGGCACCTCCGTGTGCTGGGTGGGCTCCCGTCAGAGAAGGAGCCTCTCGGGGGTCCCCAGGGGTCTCCAGGTGGAAGGGGGGTGTGTGCCAGAGCTCCGTGAGCTGATCCATGGCTAAGCCTGGACACGAGGTGAAATTCGGGGGAAGCATCAAGTGTCTGGAAACTCTGCCAGGAGGGGGAGCCGGGGGGGGGTCGGGCTCTGCTGCCAGGGAACAGGGACAGGAGGGAACGGGCTCAGGCTGGGCCAGGGCAGGGCCAGGGGGGACAGCAGGAGGGATTTGTGCCTGGCAAGGGGGGTCAGGCCTTGGCAGGGGCTGCCCAGGGAGGGGTGGAGTGCCCAGCCCTGGAGGTGCCCAAGGCAGGGCTGGCCGTGGCACTCAGTGCTCTGGGCTGGGGGACAAGGTGGGCATCGGGCACAGGGTGGGCTCCCTGGGCTGGGGGGGCTTTGCCAGCCTCAGGGATCCCAGGATTCTGAGCTGCAGTTATTTACCTCCATGGCAGATGTGGTAAGTGAGCTGTGAGAAGCTTTTGCCTCCCTGCCCAGCCAAGTGGGATCCTTTGGGATTAGGTTGGTGATCCTCATTGCTCTGCTCTTTCTGGGTGCTGTTTCTTTCAGTGGGCAGAGGGAGCATCTTCTGCACAGAAAGAACATTGGAATAAAACTTCACTTTGCATTTCTCTTTGTCAAGTCCATGTATTTCTTTATTTCTGTTTCTTAAGAAATGTTTGAATTCTCTCTCTTTGAAAATAAAACTGCTTTGTATCAAGAGGAAGAACCTGTAAGTTCAGAAACAAACAAATAAAAAAATCCTCTTGCATTATCTTTGATTTTTCCCCCTAAATTATTTCCTATATTGTATTTAATATATCTTGGACCATCTTTCGTCTCTTTCTGGAAGACACCCCTTCATATCTCAAATGTTCTCTGCATGGGTAAGTGTCATTCCCAATCCCAGAAACTGCCTGTTATACACCCATGGTTTTGATTTCCACTTGGACAGGGTGGGAGCACCTTCCTGTTTGTTTGCAAGTCTGAGGCTTAAATCTCATAAGGTTGGGATTTGTTTTCTGTTTTTTTAATGTTTTCCTTTATTGTTTCCAGAAAGGTTTCAGAGAAATTGGATCTGTTCTTTCCTCAAAGTTAAAATCAGCACAACAAACTGACATGAAAGACTGGAGAGGAGAAAGGCAGAATAGTTCATATTATTAATTAATATTAATAGTTATTAATAAAAGCTTATCTGAAGGCTCCCTGCATCACATAGGCTGAAACCTCTGCACATAAACACACATGGAGGATAAAACAGAGAGCAGGAACCTTTCCTGAGAGACCAGAAAGGCAAAACATCATTGTCAGAAATTGATTTTGGAATTGTACCAGTTCCTTCCTTCTTTCCTTCCTTCCTTCCTTTTCTTTATCTCTTGCTCTCATTCTATTTGTCCATTTCTCTCCTTTTGCATTTCTCTCTCTCTTTAATTTTCCATCTCTTCTTTTCTCACTTTCTGTTTTCTTTCTTCCTTGCTTGCTCTTTCTTTTCTGTCTCTCTTTTTTTCCCCCTCTTTCCTTCTTTCCTTCTCTCTTTCTGCCTCTTTCTGTCTCTCTCTTTCTTGATGCCTTGCTTAAACATACCCAAATAATCAATGTAACTGTATTTCAACAGTCTGGAAAGTAATTTCTCTTTATTTCACACAAACCTGTATCATTTTCTAGAATGTTTGGGAAACTTGCCAGGTTTCTCTTCCTTGGTGACACCCAGGACTGATGTCAACACAGAGAGTAAAGACATTCCAATTCGAGTGTCATAAATTCGCTTCTTTTACTACTTCCATCACTTCATTGTGCGCCTTTTAAGCTAGAGAGAGACCTGAGTGGTATCCAGCACAACCTGATTGTGTCCTTGAACACTTGTTTGAAACCAAGGAAGTGCTGTGCAAATACTTCACCAGAATTTCCATTCTCCCCCTAAACGCTCCCGTGCAGAAGAGATTCAGCATATTTGCCTTGGCACTTGAGTGAGTTTAATGTAGCTCTGAGGCTTGAGCAGGAAGTTTGCAGCTGCACTGGCTGCTCTGTCTTCAGCAGCCCCCAAAAGCCCCGCAGCAGATAGCATTTATCTGGGGTTAAACCAGGCCTTTTGTGCACGAAAAGTACAGCACGGAATCCAAACGACAAAGTGCAGCTGTAAATCTGCACCCGAACTACTCCGGGAGTGAACAAACCTACACCCTGTCATAAAGAGAAAAATCATCTTCCCTTAAGAATAGGGAGATACTGAGAAGTCTTAAAGTATATTAGAGCAGCTTAGAGCTCTCAATGTGGGGGAGAAACCTTGTATATTATCCACAGTGCTAAGGAGATTATCAATGGATTTCACTCCCCAATCCTTTTTACAACACCCATCTCATTAGAATAAGTAATAAAGATGACATCACAGAAAGGTCTAATTGATCAAAAAGAGCTCCCTTTAACTGTGTCCAGATTCACTCCTGCATTCAATACCATTTTTTTCCCCCCAGAAATTCAGCTTTGCCTTTGATTGAACAGTTGAAAAGTTTTAGTATCAAATCAAACTAACGTTGTTATTATGCAAAGCTTCCCCCAGTATTCTGCTTTGGTAAATGACCTCTATTAGCATGCAGATTGACTGGGGATTACCAGAAGGTTTCCCAAAATAATCATCAGAAAATGTCTTTCTAAGGGCTCCTTCCCCCTGTGCCCGCCGGTCCCTCCGGCGCCGGCCCCTCTCCTTCTGCTGCAGAGGGGCTCCCCACAGCCACCCAGCACGGCCCACGCCCGCTTTGCTGTCCCCAGATGGTCGAAACGCTGTTGTTTTCTCCAGCCACGCTCTGAATAGGGCCTGGGATTCCCAGTGGGAACAGCCAGAGAAATGGTTTTGTGCGAGCCAGCAGGAATTTCCCCACAGATGCCCCCACAGCCAGGATTTCGCTCTACCTGACTTGGGGAGCCTGCGAGGAGCTGGGCTGGGCAGGGAAAGAGAGGGTGTTTGCTGTAGGTGCACTCTGTTATGTAATGTATGTGTCTGAATTACCCTGTTCCTCTTGTAATCAGTCTCTTCTGAGGAAAGAAGAGAGAACAGGCTGAGGGAGCTGGGGGGGCTCATCCTGGAGAAAAGGAGGCTCAGGGGGGACCTTGTGGCTCTGCAAGGCCCTGCCAGGAGGGGGGAG
>VXBX01008682.1:0-26445 GCA_013400415.1 Scytalopus superciliaris
AGTGTTACACTTGTCCACACAGAGAGGTTCAGGAATACACATTTATGCAGGCAGAGATGAGAATGAACTCACTACCTCGTGTTCCAGAGGTTCCACTTTGCTGTGGCTGTAGTTATGGATTTCTGTGGATCGCTGTGCTCTGTGCATCCCCCTCCAGTCTAAAGGTTTTTCTGTTGTCCCATTGGAATTGGATTCACTGTCAGAAACTTGCCTTGTTGTTTTAAACCCCTCTCCAGAGTGTCTACAGGGCACAAGCTGATATTTTATTCAGTTTAAATGTGTTCTGGTTGAGGCAACAGCAGGTTTCAATGGGCTGCAGGGATGAGACAGGGGCTGAAATAGGTCCAGATAATAATTTTTCAGAGAATCATAGCATGGTTAGGGTTGGAAAGAACCTTCTAGATCATCTTGTTTCAACCCCTTAGCTGTGGGCAGGGACATCTTCCACTAGACCAGGCTCAAAGCCCTGTCTAACCTGAGCTGGAGCAGGACAGAGAAAAATCAACCTGTTCAAAGCAGATTTGCCAGGTTTAAGATTTATTTGATTTCAGATGGAAACAGAAAAATCTCCAGTGTTGGTGTAACGCTGCCAAATTATAACTGACGGTAAAACACTCATTTGCAACAGGATCCTGAGAAACTGCCCATGATTCCTGGAGTGGAAAACCAGGAGATATCCACCCGTTGTGTAATTTTGAGAGGTGGCTGTCCAGAATCTGTGGGGCTTGGAAGGGCTGGCACACATTATGGATGCAAGGGCAGGGAGTGGCTGTTCCAGTGAATACTCTGCTTTATCTTACCAGTACTTTGCTCAGACCAAAGCCATGGACATCCCACCCCCAACATTCCCACCTGGAGATACATCAGGATATTCTGGACCAATCCAATTCAGATCAAACTGCAGTTAAATCCAAATTAATAAATAATGGTGGGTCCATGTCCCAAATTTACCAGCGCAGTCCCAGCCTGGCAGTGGGATGTCACCCCCTTGGCTTGGAGCATTAGTTTATCTCAGCTGTTTGGAGAATCATAGGATGGTTTGAGTTGGAAGAGACTTTCAGGATCATCTTGTTCCATCCCTCTGCTCCGGGCAGGGACACCTTCTGCTAGACCAGGTTGCTCAGACCCCCACCCAGCCTGGTCTTGCCCAACCAGGACAGTTTTTAACCTTTATTTTATCTTCTCCAAACCCTTGGAAACTTTACCACTCCCCCTTGTGAGGCGGAAATCTGAGGTGGGAACAGGAAGAATCTGCCTTTATCTGCTAATTTTCAAGCTTATGCTCCCCAAGGTAACTTCTGCTCCCTCAGGAGCTCTGCTTTTCCCTCTCGACTGCCCAGGGCTGCTCCCTCCTAAAGATTAAGGTGCTCCATGTGTTTCCTCCTTCCAGAATTCCTTGGAATGGACTTGACAATTGAGCTGCTTTACTTGGTCACATTATACTTTGCACTGCTCCCTAACTGTGGTTCAGTGATCTGTTAAAATTAATTTCGTATTAATTGTTTTAAACCCGACAGCATCCTGTGCTGCTCTGGGTGAGCAATCGCCTTTCTCTGCTGGGAAATAATTCTGGCATTTCATTTGGAAAAAAGTAATTAACTGCATGGGTATGCTTAGCTGAGTAAGTCATTACAATCTCTGACTTATGCAAATGAAGCTTGTTGAAGTACAATTCCAACTGAGATAACCCCGCACATACACAAAGTTTTAATTTGCACAGTCCGGCGGAGTATTCGTGGGCAAATAAAAGCTGCTCGTGGGTTAATCTGTAAATCTCTGGTGCATAATCAATTTCCAGGGGGGAGGGAGCTCGGGATGCAGCAGAGGCTCTTCCTTGGCACATCCTTTGATGGGGAACATGATGAATCCACCGGTTCAGACATCCCTGCGCTCATTTTCCAGCTGCTCTAGCACGAAACGTGTTTTCAGGGTCGCTCTCCTCATATTCTGCCACCTTTAATTATGATGTTTATGGTGTTATGAAAACAGGTGACCATACCCATGGATTTTAGTAGTTTATTACTGGGTTTCAAGTCACTGTCCTGGACTTCTTTTTTTCCAACAAACTTTATATGTGTGTTGTTAATTTCTTTTTCCCTTCTTTGTCACTTTCCTACAGTTTGTAGCTTTTCTCTCTGAGAACAGATCATTAACATGCAATTTCTTGGCCAGTTTAAGATAAAAAGATGATGCAAAGGCTAAATATGCACTGAAAAAAAGAGCCAGGAAACTATTTCATAGGATCATTAAACACCCTGAGTTGGAAGGGACCCACAAGGATTGTGTCCAACTTCTGGCCCTGCACAGGATCACCCCAAGAATTTTTCCCTAGCAAATTATTTACCTGACCCAAATGTGCTCATTTATCCTGAAACTTTTTGGGAAATTGGAGAAGAAAAGTATTAAAACAAGGGAACAAGTGTCCTCACTTTGCTCTCCACAACTGATGCTGAACAGACTCAGCATTAGGTCAGGTTGGCAGATAGGGAACAGAAATTTCCTATTTGGAAGAATTATATTTTATTATAAGGATCTGACATCTCTGAGTTTGGAAAACCCTCTGCTAGGAGGTCAAAAGAGAGTTCCTGTAGGACTTGATTTATCATCCTCTGGGGTGGTAATTTGGTGGGACTTAATAATTTTCCTCCTCCCTAGTGATCGGGAGTTTGCACATCTTAAACTCCTGATTGATGAATGTGGCTCCGGATACGAGAAGGGATGAGCCCTGGGATGGAGGAGGTGGAGAGATGGGGAGTGAGAGATATCTCCCTGGGAGAGCCAGGCTTTGACAGGGCTGATTAAAGGAGAAATGGCTTTGGAAGCAAGAGGTGAGTGGCTCCGACCAAGCTGCTGCTTCATTTAGAGAGAGGGCGGCTCCGAGGCTCTCCCAGCAGCACAGAGCTGCTCACAGGAGCTGTTTGATGTCTCTGGCTCGCAGGGAGCTGCCAAGTGGCTTGGCAGCTTGGAAAGCCCTTCTGCACTCCAAGAAAGACGGGTCTTTGCAGATGCTGAGGTTTGGAAAGGAGGAATCAGTCACTCCCAGCAGAGCCAGCAGGCTTGGTTTTCAATTTCCTCTGGACGTGGCACAACGTCCACCTTGTGTATATAGAGCTGATCCACAAATTATTGGGTCAGAAGTGATCACAATTAGTATGTGGGGTCATTCAAATCTGTAACAGGTCTGACTTGCTTAGGATTAGGTAAATAACAGAGGGAAAAATAAACATTAATAGTAAAACTGTTTTAAAACTGTGACTACTGAGTTGAGGGATCCAACCTGTGCAGAAAGACTTAATCCATAGCTGGGTGTAAGTCTTTCTCGGCAGGTTGGAACTAATTACTGAATTGTCATATGGAACACATTTTCAATTTATGTTTTTTTTAATTTGAGTGGTAAACCTTCACCTGAGGATGGAGATAGGGAAGGTCTGGGTCTCTGCTCCCAGGAGAACTGAATATTTCTCCTGGTAAAACCATCCCAGTTTAATTAGTGAGTACCAGAGAGACTTTCTTCAGTAGCAGAGAATAAACCACGTTTTGGTCTCAATTGCAAATGATTTAACAAGGAAGGATAAATAAAAGAGCACTTCTCTGTGACCTTTTCTTGCCACTTCTGCCTGTCTGAGGAGATGAGGTTTGGGGAGGGAACCTTTTTCAGCTCAGACAGGGCCTGGGTGGGTGATACCTGCAAAGTGTGTGTTCTCTTCTCTCAAACAAAGGGAAAAAACCAGAGAAAATACCGAATCTGTGGAGGAGAATTTGTCTCTGGCAGTTCCCTTCACCTTCGTTAGTTCCTTAATGAAAGTTTTTCAACTCGGTGTCAGGCAACAACAACAACGACAACAACAACAACAACAACAACAACAATAACAATAAACCTAACAAAAAAGGAAAAAGTTGTTTCTTTGAAACAGAAATCCTGTTACAAGGTCGAGCAGAGATTGTTGTTGCCTTAATAAACACCTCAAATTGCCTCTGATTAATTCTAAACAAATTTCAGGCTCGATAAGTGATTTCGAGCAAGTGCTGTTGACACATTGAGCTGACGGAGATTAAGGGGAGAAAGAGAAGAACAACGGGGTGAGATTAGAAACTCTTTGTCACACAGAGCAGGACCCTGCAGTGGAAGGATGACACAATCATTTGTCATGTGCTGGAGGCGAGGGGAATGAACAAGGGTTTGTGAGGAGGCGGCGGAGTTTTGGAGCTGCTCAGAAGGCCAAGGCAGTACCAGCCACAGGAAAAGTAAAGGCTGGGGCAGCAGGAAACTTTGTTTGGGTTGGTGGGAATGGGAAAAGAGCGGCAAAGCATTGGAAACTTGTGGTGCAATTGAATCATGTGTGTAAATGTGTGGTAGGAGGGACAATCAACTGATCTGTGGGACCCACTGGTGTAAATTCATAGAATTATGAAATGGTTTGGATGGGAAATGTCCTTCAAGATCTTCTACTCCCAAGCCCTCTGCCAGGGGGAGGGATAGGAGATCAGGAGGGGGATTCTCTACCCCTGGGACTCAGAGACATTCATGTCACTGCCAGCCCACGGCTTTCCTCAATTCTCCTTGAAAAACCCTGGCAAAGAGGTGGATTGGCCACATCTGTAAAGCTGGAAGTTTGTTCCCCATCCAGCCCCGCTGAAAGCAGGGAAAACACCAAATTCTCATGTTCCCAGAGAGGGTGGATTACAAATATTCTTTCAGGATAGAAGAATTGATTTGAGGTGATAACTGGGAAGGATCTAAGCCCAGTTAGGAGCTGTTTCTCATTGGAATCATCCATTTTGAGGGAAGGGCTGCTCTTCCTCCTCTTTTCTCCCCCTTTCTCCCACTCAGTTGCTCCGAGCTTGGCAGGGACAGGTCAGTCAGTCCGTCATCACTAATCCTTGGATATCCAATGCCCCCATCATGGAAAGGGATGCCACCCACTAGCCCAGGTTGCTCCAAGCCCTGTCCACCCTGGCCTGAAACACTTCCAGGGATGGGGCAGCCACAGCTTCTCTGGACAACCTGTGCCAGGGCCTCCCCACCCTCCAGGGAAGAATTTCATCCCAATATCCCAACTAATCCTGGTGTCTTTAAAGCCATTCCCCCGTCTCCCTTCTCCTCAGTGTCGTACCAGGAGTGCATTTTGAGTCCAGGGAGAGTCATGGGAATACAAGACAAAGAGTGGTTGTATCCAGCAGGCGTTCAATGTTCTGGTTTTCCTGCCTGGCAAAGGGTAACAAGGATTTCTCCCTGTCCATGGCAGAGGGGTTGGAATTAAATGATCTTTAAGGTCCCTTCCAACCCAGATCTTTCTATGATTCTGTGTTTCCGTGATTTATCAGAGCCAAACACAAGAGTGATGGAACTGGGGAGCAGCTCTTAAGTGGCCTAAAAAGAAAGGAAACAGATGGAGTCAGAGTGGAAATACCCAAAAGGCTGAAGGGGAGGGAGGGAAAGGGGTGCTGTTGCTCAGGATATTCAAAACAGTCCAGATATATCCTGGGAAATGGCTGCAGGGAAGGAGCCTTTGCTGCCTCTCAGGTCTCAGTGTCCTAGAATTTCCTTCCAGCTCACATAGTAGGGAATTTTGCATATTCTGGGAGACAACAGAAACAGGGCTTTTTTTTCAAAGTCTGTAAATGTATTTTAGTCTAATAAAATTACATAACAACATACTCCTCTCCCCCACTAAAGGACATTAATTGCAACAACTTATTTTTTATGAATCTCTTAATTTAGGCCTTTACCTATTGACAGAAATCCCACAGAAATCCAGATCATCCCTATTAACAGGTGGGAGATGCTTCCTAATGACCCCCACACTGGGTCTGATATGAAAAATTCTGATGAAAATTTATTCTTCACTCTAAAAGCAATGACTTATTCAAAAGGAGGAGATGATATTTGTGTGCAGGCAGGGAGGGGGGGCCTGGATGGAGTTGCTGGGACTGGTACATTTGAAAAATCAGCTCTTCAGGGCAACATAAATAAATATAGCAGAACTCTGAGGAAAATAAAATAGCATGAATCATAAATCAAAGCACTGTAGTGGAGCTGCAGAGGACATCACAAATAGATAGGATAACAGAAGGAAATATTGGCTCAGGCATAAATAGCTCTTAATAAATCATCAGCCAACAGGAGCAGGGCAGCAGAATCCTCACTGGAGATAATGACAGCTGGAAATGTCCTGCTGGTGCTTTTGCATTCCCTGCGTGCTCAGTCTGGAGTTCAAGGAACATTCTGGAAACCTCTTTGAGTCCTGCATTCAACAGGAACGCCACAGAGAGGAAACCAGTTTCCAGTCGAGTTGGGGTCTGTCTTTGGGGTGACTGGTGACAATGTGGTCTTGAGAAGACCCACCTTTAGTGCTGCCTCCAGCTCTGGGGTCTCCAGCATAGGAAGGACACGGAGCTGTTGGAGCGAGTCCAGAGGAGGCACCAGGATGGTCAGAGGGATGGAGCAGCTCAGGGGAGGAAAAGGAGGAAAGGCTGAGAGAGCTGGGAGTGTTCAGCCTGGAGAAGAGAAGGCTTTGGGGTGACCTAATTGTGACCTTCCTGTACCTGAAGGAGCTACAGGAAAGATGGAGAGAAACTTTTTTACAGGGACCTGGAAGGACAGGACAAGCTGGAATGGCTTCAGACTGTTGAAGGCAAGTTTAGAGTAAATGTTAGGAGATAATTCTCTACTGTGAGTGTGGTGAAGTTTTGGAACAGGTTTCCCAGAGAAACTGTGGCTGCTCCACCCCTGGAAGCGTTTGAGGCCAGGTTGGACAGGGCTTGGAGCAACCTGGTCATGTGGAAAATATCCCATAGCAGGGGGATTGGAACTGGATGGTCTTTAAGGTCCCTTCCAACCCAAACCATTCTGTGATTCTATGAATACAGGCCTTAAAATCTGAAGCCATTCCTGTGTTCCCTTGATTCTGCCTGTTGCAAATCTATCCTAGTGATCCCAGTTTTTCCCCATGCATCTTTCCCCAGAGCTAGCAAAGAGTCTGTGAAGACATGGACCATATTGGAGCAAGCTGAGAGAAGGAGACCATGTACCCAGACTTAGACTGTGATGATTCTTAACCTCAAAGAGACTGGGAAAAACAGAGGATATCAGCTTTCAGTTCCAACTTCCTCAGGGAAATCCAGCCCTGAAATATCCAAGGGAGTGAGGAAAAAAACATGACATATAATCATGGAATAGTCTGGGTTGGAATCATTGAGTTCCAACCCCCTGCCATGGGAAGGGACACCTTCCACCAGACCAGGATGCTCAGAGCTCCATCCAAGCTGGCCTTGGACACATCTGGAACAAGAATTTAATTCTTCATTGTGGCTCCTTCTTTCAGGGAGTTGCTGGTGGATATCTCTGCCCTGCATGAGGCAGGTGGGCACAGTATTTGAGTACACCATGTCCTCTGCTCCCAAAATCAGCGAGGCATTGTTGTTGTGAAGATAAAACACGTGTAAGACGCAAGGAAAGGAGGAAAAAAAAGATCCGTGTTGTTTTGCAATCAGTTTAGTGGGAAAAAAAAAAGAGTAAATAAAGATTAAAACTCCTGTACTCTGAATTTTATCTGCCTTTTGATAGAGCTGTCAGTTTTTAACAGCGCTTTGTTGCTTAACAAAAATGATAAGGTCGGCCATGAATTTTAATAAAACAAACAACAGCACCAGGACTGATTGGATTGTTTTGTTGCTCCATTTTGTCCCTTAACCTTGAGGAAAATGGAATGGGGATTAATATGGAAAAGCATTTTCAACCCTGCATGTGAATGTAGAGGCATTTTAATAACAAGCAATGCCAAAGTTTCTGCTGATGAATAGCTCCGATCCTTCAGCCTGGTTGGACTATTTAGAAAACCATTAGCCTGTGAACAGGCCACTTACCCCCACGTTCAGGGTGTTTTATGACCTCAAACACAAATGTACATTTAAATGCCTACAAGCCGTTCATCACCCAGGGCAAATCCCAGGGTTTCGTTGGAGAACACCGAGTTTCCCAAAGAGAGGAAATAAAACAGGGCAGCCAAGGTGAGATGTGATTGTGTCTGACAGTGTTAAGTCCCTGCCTGGGAGATGGATTTACAGGGTTATTGGCACTGTCATTGATAGGAAGCCCTTGAAGGTTTCAGACTCCAAACTGGAGCAGCTGCAGGAGAGTTGATGCCTCTTTTTTAAGGCATTCCTGAATATTCAACTCAAAGAATTGTAGTGACTGTAAGTTGTATCCAGAGAGGGGCAACAAAGCTGGTGAAGGGTCTGGAACATAAATCCTTCAAGGAGCAACTGAGGATGCTCAGGTTGTTCAGTGTGAAGAAAAGGAGGCTTGGGGGAAATCTTATTGCCCTCTACAGCTCCCTGACAGGAGGTTGTGGTGAGGTGGTGGTGAGGTGGGGATTGGTCTCTTCTCTCAGGTGATAGGACAAGAAAAATGGCCTCAAGTTGCATCAGGGGATTTTAGGTTGGATTTTAGGAAGAATCTCTTCACTGAAAGGTTAGTTAGGCATTGGAAGTGACCAGGAAAGTGGTGGAATCACCATCCCTGGAAGTGCTCAAAAGGTGAATGGATCTGGCATTTCACAATATGGTTTAGTGAACATGATGGTGTTCAGTTGAAGGTTGGATTTGATGATCTTGGGGGTCTTTCCCAACCTTAATGGTTCAATGATTCTAAAGATGTGTGTGAGAGGGGTGATGAAATCCTTGGGGCAGTGAAACAGCCAAGGCAATTCACTCTGCCAATGTCAACCCCTAGGAAAGACCGGCTGGCCACCATGGGGAAGGTGGAATGGTGGCCATCAATGTGGGGTAAGAGGACTTTCTCACTTTAGACTGTTCCACCACCCTGGCAGTGGAAGGAACTGACCATTCACATCCTTGCCCTTGAAATTCAGATGTTACACTGGACTTTAAGACCAGCTCCACTGGTCTGTGAGGTCAGAAGTTGTTTTGGTTTCAGGTACAAGACCAATCCACCCCATAATTACTTGCATGGCATAATTTCTGCTGTGAACAAATGCTATGGCTGGCTTTGCCTTGCCTGGGGGTAGTAGGTCAACTTCTGGTGTGGAGTGACCAACCTTGGAAGTGTTCAAAAAAATATGTGGATCTGGTACTTGAGGACACAATCCAGTGGTGAAAATGGTGCTGGTGCTACGTTGATGGTCAGGCTTGATGATCTTGGAGACCTTTTCCAGCCTTAATGATTCTGTGACTGGATGATGCTGTGATGATTTCTGGATCTCCTTGATAGTGATGGAATCAACAGGAGCTGGATGTCCTGGAGGACACACCAACTGTGTGTTCAAACCATGCCAGGACCTCCTGCCTGTGACTCCTACACTTAGAACAGTAACCAGTTGTCCCTTCTTTCCAAGGGTGTCCGCATTTCTGCTTTATGCATCTCAAATCATAACACAACTGTCATTCCCAAGGTGTCAGCTGTCCTGATTGCTCGCTCTTTAAAAAAGACTTATTTCCCAGTGGGAATATTAAGATAGAGTTCCTCAGATTTCCTTTGGCAGTGGTTGCTTCTTCTTGCCTTCCACCACTTTTGGAAGCCGTAGGATTCCCTGGAGTATCTCCTGTGATCCATCACAGGAGTCCTCACAGGGAGCATCCTAGCCTTTAAATATAAAGCCTGAACAAGCTGGGCTGGAGGAATTGTCTGTACCGAGGCAATTCTCATCATTATCATAATGGGAATCAGTGGTAGGCAAAGATGTCAAAATGTTACAGTGGAAACAGCGGATCAGTGCCAGGAGGGGGGAGATGGAGCACCCCAGAGCCGTGTTTGTTAGGTGACAGCAGCTGAGGGATGTGACAGCCTTGCAGCAGGAGTGTGGGAGACTCCAGCACAGCTGAAGGTTGGGAGCTGTGCCAGCTTGAGGCACCAAACTACAGAGGAGACACCTCTGGAGCAAAGTGCCATTGCTGGGAGGCTGCATCACTAACAAATGGCCACCAGTAGGCCATGGTGATGGTCAGCACAGCTAAACCTGGCCTTCTAAAGCCCTCAGAAATGGCTTTATTGCACTGCTCCTTCTCCTTGGGTCGTGGTTGGGATGGACTTGCAACGGCTGAATTTCTAGGGAGAATTTCTTCTTTTTGGAGCAGTAGATTAATTTCAGGACAGGGTTAGGCTGGTGAAAGCAGGAGGCTGAGATGTCAGAATAGGCTGGAGATCAAGCCAACATCCACATAGGTCTGGTGAGGGTTTCTGTACTTGAGTTATTCCCATGCACCCTACCCTGAGTGCTGCCTCCAGCTCTGGGGTTCCCAGCACAGGAAGGACATGGACCTGTTGGAGCAATCCCAGAGGAGACCTCCAAGGTTATGAGAGGGATGGAGCAGCTCTGCTGGGAGGAAAGAAGGAGGAAATTTGGATTGTTCATCCTGGAAAAGAAAAGGCTTTGGGGTGATCTCATTGTGGCCTTCCAGGACCTGAAAGGAGCCAACAAGAAAGATGGAGAGAGACTTTTAAAAAGGGTCTGAGGTGACAGGACAATGGGGAATGGCTTCTCATTTACAGAGAGTAGGATTAGATTGGATATTAGGATGGAATTCTTCCCTGGGAACGTGGCGAGGCCCTGGCACAGGTTTCCCAGTGAAGCTGTGGCTGCCCCATCCCTGGAAGTCTCCAAGGCCAGGTTGGACAGGGCTTGGAGCAACCTGGGCTAGTGGAAGGTGTCCCTGCCCATGGCAGGGGGTGGAACGAGATGATATTTAAGAGCACTTCCAACCCAAACCATTCTATGATTTTATGAAATTACTTACTGGATCCAAAGGCTGGACAGGATAATGGAACTGGGGAGCAGTTGAAGAAAGGGCTGGTGAGTGACAGAACCAGGTTTGGTTTAAGACAAGCAGGTGGTGATGCTGTAGTGATTTAGGTTCAAAATGTGGCATAAAAGGCTCAGCCTAAAGGCCATGCACAGCTTGTGGAAGGAAGGTCTTGATGGGAGCTGGTTGGAGGCACCTTCTGGGTAAACTCTGAACCCTTTGCTCACTTTAATAGATTTTACAGATGCACAGCAATACAAGAGGAAAGAAAATATCTGTGACTGTCTCCTCTTTTCTAAATCAGAGACTAAGCCATGGTGTCATGGAAGTGGCTCCAATGCCTGCCTGGTAAAGCAGGCTCAGGGCACACATTTCCTGTGCAACTCTTATCGTCACTCGATGCAGCATCTCCCAGGCTGGAGAGCTCTGGGAACAGGGAGTGCAGAGAGTGTCTCTCACAGAGTCATTTCCTTGCCAAAATAAGAAGCAGGGCTCTGCTTTGTGCTGCTTGGGTGGATTGTTTTGTGCTCTGAAGGCAACAGCCAAATAACTCACTGCACCAGCAGCCCAGCAAGAAGTACACAAAATTTTATCCCAAGCAGCCACAGTGGGTGTCTGTGTGAAAATCTGGGACCTGTTTCAAGCCACCTAATCCCCTGGATGGGAAAGGGGTGCCAGTCCCAGTTCCAGCCTGTTTGCTGGGACAAATGGGAATGTTTGCTGCTTCTCCCCCACCTGCTGCAAAAAAACCAAACCAAAACAAAATAACCCACAAAAAACAAAGCAGGAGATGGAGATGTGCTTTGCTTGCTGATTTTAACAGGGCAGAACATGAATACTAAATTTTTCATCTCTGCAAATTTGCTTTGTGCCTCCCACTACCTTTTCAGCAGCTGTGCTGCCTCCATCACCTCCCAGTTCCAGTCAGGAAAAAAGAGAAAATGAACAGTTTCTTGTCAAATGGAGTTAACAGGCAAAGGACCCTCTCAGGCCATCCCATGGCACAAGGGACTTCACCTCAGGGTTCAGAAAAAAAAAGAACAATTAAGAAAAGATATTAAAGAAGTTTATAAAGCTGTTTATTTGCTTAGAGAAAGCAGGTGAGAAAAAAATTCTCTCCCCAGTTCAAAAACTGTGGATTCGAAAGTGGCAAATTCAGAGCAAGGAAAACACTTTGGGTCTTCCCAAAGCCTTAGCAAGCTGTAGAGGTCTTTGCTGTGGGGGTACACTTAGAGGAGCTCACAAAGAAATGAGGCAGCTCCATGGAAGGAAAGCAATTTAGATCTCTAAATTTCAAAGGTAAGGAGGCTGGATCAGGATCTTCTCCACACTTTGGAAGCTGGAAGAGCACACTGATGAGTATCACAGTCATAAAATACCCTCAATTGGAAAGGATCCACAAGGATCATCAAGTTCAACTCCTGGCACTGCACAGACACCCCAAGAATCCCACCCTGTGCCTGAGAGTGCTGTCCAATGCTCCTGGAGCTCTGGCAGGTTTGGGGCTGTGCCCACTGCCCTGGGGAGCCTGTTCAGTGCCCGACCACCCTCTGGGGGAAGAACCTTTTTCTGATATCCAGCCTAAACCTCCCCTGGCATATTTTCATGCCATTCCCTGGGGCCTTGTCACTGGTCCCCACGGAGAAGGGATCAGTGCCTGCCCCTCTTCTTCCTCTCCCAAGGAGGTTGCAGATCATGCTGAGTCTCCCCTCAGTCTCCTCTTCTCCAGCTGAACAAACCAAGTGTCCTCAGCCTCTCCTCACATGGCTTCACCTCCAGACCCTTCACCATCCTCACAGCACTCCTTTGGCTGCTCAAAGCAGATGTGGAGCTACATGGACCTGTGGATCCACTTGGTGTGGCCACTCAAGTTTCCATGTCATGTCACTGTCTGTTTCTGACATCGTTTTGGTGGACCTGGCCCTCGGTGCTCAGACAGCAACAGCACATCCAAGACAACATTTTATTTCTCATCACATACACAATGTAATTTATATATATTAAGACCAGGCTGGATGAGCAAACTGGTCTAGTGAAAGGTGTCCCTGCTCATGGCAGGGGGTTGGAACTGGGTGATCTTGAAGGACCCTTCCAACCCAAACCATTCCACGACTCTGTGATTCTCTGACTCCCTACAAATAAAGAAGCCTCCCAGGCCTACACCTGAAAGCAGATTTTTGCTGGTTTTGCTTTGGGTTGCAGCTTTTAATTCTGAGTGTGAGTTTCCCTTCAGATGTCTCATTAGCAGGGTGACATCTTATTAGATCAGAATGTTCAACACAGATTTCTTTGTCTCCACATTGCTGTCATCTTGTGTTTTGTCAACCCAGCTGATGGATCAGCCTGTTCTGATCTGTTACCCTTTTATGCAAAGCCATTATTACTGTTTTCTCTCTTCCTTGCTCTTTTCTTTTTCCTTTAAGGCAGTAATAAAAAATAAATAAATAAAAATGAAATACTGAAAGTATAAACTGTCTTTATGACTGAGTGATTTCCTTGCTGCATTAAGCAATTTCTTTTGTGCCAGCACCTCTCATAAAAGCTCAGGATGTTCTTCCTGAGAGCTACTTTGCCATGATCACCACATGCCTGGCTGCCTTGTTTTTTGAAACAAGCTCATGATTATTGATATCCAGGATTTTTCTTCTCAGCTTAATAGCCAGGAGGGGGGGTCAGTGCTTTGCAAATCAGCTCTGCCTCGATAAAACAACTTCAAGCAGTTGCTGTGCTGTAAAATGTCACTGGGAGCAGAGCAGGGAGGAGGGAGGGCCGAGGGCAGCAGCATTAAGGGGGGAACTGCTCCAGTGCTGCAGGAAAAATGGGATGTTCTCCCTTGCAAGGGGGCTGGAATGTGTGGAACAGCATAAGAGAAGGAAGGGGAAGAAAGGGCAGAGGGAAGGGATTCCCAGGGTGCAACAGAGAATGTCTTTCTGCTGCCCTTGATTCCCACTTCGTATTTGACCCAAAAATAATAAAATCATAGAATGGGTTGGGTCGGAAAGGCCCTTTAAAGGCCATCTGGTCCAACCCCCTGCAGTGAGCAAGGACATCTTCCACCAGACCTGGTTGCTCCAAGACCTGCTCAGCCTGGCCTTGAGCACTTCCAGGTGGAAGATCCATCCTCCCAGGGATGGGGCAGCCACAGCTCATCTGGGAAACCTGTGCCATGGCCTCCCCACCTTCCCAGGGAAGGATTTCATCCCATCATCCCATCTAAATCTACCCTGGCAGATGTTGGTTGAATTGGTGGCCTTTCCACTCTTTTTAAAGGTGACTTTTCTTTGGACTTCAGAGGTGTGTCCGTGTCTTTTTCATGGGGCACAAATCCACAGAGCTCCTGTTTTCACTGAAAATCCCTCGGAAGCTGTTCCTGACACAGGAATGTTTCCTCATGGCCCCTCTGCTGTAGCTAAAATGGGATGAAAACACCATCCAAAGGCATCAGTTCAGTCAAGGCTGCAGTGTTTCAGCAGTGAATATTCGCCTGGGGAAGGATGGCTTTTGCTTTGAAGACCTGACAATTTACTGAGAGAGCAGCTACAGCCTCATTAGGCTCTTCATTTGTTAAATAAGGAACAGAGGGATTAAGCAGCCTGCTGGTAACAAAGCCAGACTTCTGTGCTAAAGCTTGAAATGTCAGTTCAGAGAGGATGAAAATATCACACCAGAAGAGTTGTGGCACCTTGCAAAATGCAGTCATCAACATGACATGGAAGGCAACGAAGCTGAGAGGGAACTCGTGCACTTGGGGGAATAACCAAAATAACTTGTCCTCCAATATCAGGGCTCGTTCCCTGGAACCACAGAGGAAATGAGATCTGAGCACTGTCCTGGAGAGGGTTTGGTGAGGTGTTTTCAGGAGAATTCAGGAGATATTCCTGCCTTTGGACTGATAAGATCCCACCTGGCTTAATTGTGTGAGCTCAGGAAGACAAGCTCAGCACTTCAGTGAGCAGAACAAAGCCAGCGGGGGAACATCTTTTATGAAGAGACCTTGGGCAGGTTAGAAAAATGTAGGCTGAGAGGACATTTTTCTTTATCACAGTTTTAAAACAGCTTTAAAAGCTTCAACAGCACAATTTTTAATCAACTAGCTGTTTTTAGGCAGCACCTGCAGAATCCCCTACATAAAGAAGGCAGAGAATGGGTTGAAAGCCATTGATCTAATAAAGAATCAGAGAATGTCCTAAGTTGGAAGGGACCCACAAGGATCATCGAGTCAGCTCTTGGCCCTGCACAGGACAACCCCAAGAATCCCACCATGTGCCAGACAGACAGTGTTGTCATAGAGAAAATGAAAGGAAAAAAAAAGAATAAAATTAAAAAGAATCAGGCTTAAATTTAAGAAATAATTAGAACAAGAAGATCATGGANTTAAATATATATTTATATACATATATGAATGTAAATGGCCAGCCACACAGATCAATACAGACAGAAAACACAAACCAAAGGAATCCAATTAAAAACCATCCATTTAAATACACAGCACTCCCAGAAACATGAACAGCACCGATAGATTGATCCTGTTCCTCTTTTTCAGCCAACCAGGACAGAAGTTGCTGCAGGAATATTCATGCACAGAACATGGGTTTCTCCTGTANAGAATCAGGCTTAAATTTAAGAAATAATTAGAACAAGAAGATCATGGAACAACCTCCCAGCTGGAGCCAAGAGAACCAGATCAGCTACAAGAAACAAGCCCAGGTCATGAGAGTTCTCTTGACTATTGCACAAGCATTTTCTGATTGTACCATAACTGGGATTTTTTTGTTTTGTTGTTTTGTTTTATTTTGCTTTTTCCTCTACAAGCACTTTTATGGTCCCTGATGTCTGTTCTGGTCTGTTAGAGGTTGTTAAATCCAATAACCCAATATATGAGAAGCTGCTGTAGTACCACGTCCCCAGCCAGTGGTAAAACTGAGCACATTTTCCAGGTGGATGTCCCCCAATATGGTTTATTTTATNTTCCAAGAATCCCACCCCGTGCCTGAGAGCGTTGTCCAAATGCTCCTTGAGCTCTGGCAGGTTTGGGGCTGTGCCCACTGCCCTGGGGAGCCTGTTCAGTGCCCAACCACCCTCTGGGGGAAGAACCTTATCCTGATATCCAACCTGACCGTCCCCTGACAGAGCTTTGTGACATTCCCTTGGGTCCTGTCACTCTTCATGAGAGCAGAGATTGGGGCGGGGGTTGACCGGCTCAACCCACAGCGCCCAGTAACCCCTGTAGAGCAAAGCAGCCCCTCTTGTCCCCTCTCTCCTCTCAGTTCCCTTGCTTTCTTCCACCCAAGTCATGCTAATCCCTCACTTTTCCTGGTTTTGGCCTTTATAATCACAGAATCATTAAGGTTGGAAAAGACGTTCAAGATCATCAAGTCCAACTTTTTATCCAACACCACCATTCCCACTAAACCCACATGAAGTGCCATTCCACCCAGTTCTTGAGCACTTTCAGGTATGGTGATTCCACCACTTCCCTGGAGCTGTTCCCGTGCTTAACCACTCTTTCAGTGATGAAATCTTTCCTAATATCCAACATGAGCCTCCCCTGGCACAACTTGAGGCCGTTTCCCTTGTCCTGTCACTTTTTGAAGGAGACAAGAGGCAGATCCTCTTTTTCTAAACAACCCCGAGTAGGTCTCATGTATTCTCACAATACCATTAAAAATATCTCAGATTAAGTTTATAAAGTCCAAATCCTCTTCTGCTTTCATCTCATAGTAAAGCTTTACAGCCTTTATGTCCTCTTAATCTGCAAGTCTCTGTATTTCCTATTTGGGATGATGATCTGGTAGTTCTCCTTAGGGAGAACATGCAGTTCAGGATGTTTCCTTTGAGCTGATCAGTCTGCTGGGATTGCTCCATCTATTTTCATTCCTCTGACCCTCCTTAGGATTTGTGGTGTGTTTGTGGAGATGAACAACTTGCACAACGCAACGTGGTCATCTTGCAATTTGCCAGTGGAGCTTTTTCCATGGCTCATGGATTAAGGGTTATGTCTCTTGGAGAAACGGGAGATCCAGCTCTCTGTATATTGAGATATTCCATGACCTCTTTCATCCTTGTAGGGTCACTTCCCTCCTTTTAAAATCCACTTGGGATCATGAGAAATGGCAACAAGAGTGAAAGAAACAGTGATGGCTGGGGATAAAATTTAAATTTTCAGGTAAGGTTATTCCATGGGTGTGATGAAGCTGCTGAAAGCTGATAACTCCAATAATGAGGGATGGAGATGGGGAATGGTGAGAACTTGTACCTCACAGCAACTTTGAGACCTTTGGGTCTCAAAATATAACTATTTTATATGTGTCACAAATGCAACTTTATCCTTGGAAAGGAGACAGTGAAAGTTCACTGAGTTACTGCAACTTTGTGCCACAACAACTGGAAGAATCCCATATGGATTTGGAGGTCATTGTCATGGAAAATGAGGGAAAAGGTTAAGGTTATGGCAACAGCCAGAGCTGGAGCCGAAAAGGACAATAATAATATTATGGGAAAAGGCAGCCCGTGTGCTCTGAGAGCAAAAGCCCTCAGGTCATTTCTCACCTCCAGTGAGGAATCTTCTCCAGGGCCGTGGTCTGAGTGCCTGTAACCAACCACGATTCCTGCAGTTTGTGGGCTTTACTTGGGAGTCATCTGGGGACAAGTGCACAGGAGCTGGAAAACATAATTATCAGAGAGATTTTTATTCAGGAGACTATGCAAAGTTAAAAGTGCTTTGCTGGAGAAAAGGAAAAAAAAAGAAGGGAACTTAAAGGTCATTTAACAACCTGTCTGATAACAGAGAAATGTTCTCACTTTGCATAGTGCGGGGCTGGACAAACTTGCCTGATTATTATTTAATGCCACCAGCTCTGAGAAACTAAAATCTCCCATACTTAAATTTCTGTTTTTCACAAGTAATCACAGTGAAGCGAGGCATATTTTCAGGTTAAAAAAAAACTGCAGCAGCTGATGATGGGAACTGTTCACATAATGAAAGTGTAGCAGTCGGTCTGTGGAAGATTTCACACAGCCAAAAGCACCCTGAAAAGGTTATTATTACATAGGGATGCAGATGTCAAAATTAAGGGAGGGACAAGGGCAGGATAATTAGGATTTAGCTCTCCTAGTTTTAGCTTTCTGAGGGAAATACTTCCAGTCAAAGCCAAGATAGGAAGGGGTTGATATGGTTATATATTCAGGCTTTATGCCCTCCCAAATCCACCTGGAGCCTTTGGAGATGCTCCAGGGAATCCCACACAGCTTCTGGTTGTGGGTCAAGGAGGGCACAGGCTCCTGTGAGGTCTGTGTTGTGCCAATCAGCCCCATTTGTCCCATGGACAGCCTAAACATAACCCCAAAGTGTGGGAAAGGGTCCAGAACTCACTCCAAGAGATGCATCCATCTCTCCAACCCATCCTGGGCACCTTTCTGTGGGAATTGGGGCTCTGACCCACTGTAGGAGAGGGGTGGTGTGGGTCAAATCATCTTATCCTACAGTAGGTGTGATTTGGTTGTTCGGAGCTTTAAATTCCACCATCTCCACTATTCCCCATTCTGTTAATTATCCAGGACCTAAGTGTGTCCTTCCAGATGTCCTGGTATTCCCAGACAAGTCTCCAGCTGCTGCTCAGGAAGGATGTGAGTGACTTCAAGTTCCCAGCCCTGTGTGGATGTCTCAGAGCATCCCAAACACCACAGAACACTCTGTGTGAACAACTAGATGGATTTCTCAACATGGGTTTGTTGCCCACAAAGTATGTTCAATGTCTGCATCATGTTGCAAACTGCTGAGTTTGGGATTTCCCTTATTGGGAATGTATAACTGAGGAAAAACTGGCCTCAAATTCAATACACACATTTTAAAAAAAAAAAATCCAATGTTCATTTTTGTTGATTTTAATTTTTTTTTCTCCCATTATTTATAATTAAGTCATAAAAAACCCAAACCAAGCAAGAAAAAAAAACCCCAAACCAAAAACAAACCCTAAAAAACAAACCAACAAACCCAACTTGTGATTTTTTCAACAGAAACTCAAAAAAACCCTTGACATTGAAATTTATTCCTATTTTCAATCCATACATAAATAAATTCCTCTATAAGTTCAAGAGTTTGTTTGCTTGTTTGTTTTCCCTTCCCGGAGCTTTATGCATTCAAGTTTATCACTGCGGGGTCGCAGGAAAGTCATTTTTTCCTCCTTTAATCCCTTCAACTAAACGATGGGGAGGCAGCACTGAAGGCACTGAGTAAAAGGCACTCACTAATATCATTAGCATGTGAAAAGGACTTGTCAGCCGGGAAGTGATGCCAGTTCTGTCCCCGTGGCTGCAAATATTCCTGCTCTGCACCTCTTGGTTTTCACGTGCTGGGCTGAAGTTGCCATTTCAGACAAACCAGGTGATTTATCCCTTTTGTGTCTATATTGATTTGAATGTCAAACTGGACAAAGATGCATCTGGAACAAATATGACTGAAGAGCAGGGAAGATTGAGATATGGATGTCGTGGGACATGGATATGGGAAATCTCTAGTGCTTTATGCTTGGAATTGTGCTGGGCATGTTTATAGGGGTGTGGACAAACTGGCTGGGGACAACAGGGAGCGAAGGTCTCCTTTACTCGGGTGAGCTGTGTTCTAGGGTTATTTTAGGGTGAAATTCTTGATTCAGGCACTGCTAATCATCCCTGAGAAGGAGATTTACACTTATATGCCATAGAAATATGGAATGGTTTGGGTTGGAGGGGACCTTAAAGCCCATCCAGTTCCCATCCCCTGCCATGGGTAGGGACACCTTCCACTACGCCAGGTTGCTCAGAGACCCATCCAACCTGGCCTTGGACATTCCCAGGGATGGGACATCCACAGCTTCTCTGGACAATCCCTGTCAGTGCCTCACCACCCTCACACTCGAGAATTTCTTCCTTGTATTTAATCTAAATTTACCTCTTTTAATTTCAAACCATCCCCCTTGTCCTATCATTCCATAGAAATCCTCCTAGAGGATTTTTAAGCTTAGGATTAATTAGGATGTTCAACAGATTTTTTTTCTGGCCATGCAATTTGGAGTTGACACGACATGAGATTGGAGGACAGTGGGCAAAATCCATCTGTGTTTTGCCTCTAAACAGCTGGTGGTGCAAGGAAATGTCAAGTCCATTGCAAAGCAGGACAGGTCCAAGCTGGGAGGAGATGGAGAAGACTCTCCCAGTCATTCAGCTAAAAAAACTGAAGACAGAAGAGGTCCTGACTGAATTTTGCTGCCCAGAATCCCCTTGCTCCCCTATTGCCTCCTCCAAAATAGAGTTGTCATCAGGAATGTGAGGATTCCTATGGAGAGATGAGGATCTTTATGGACAGAAGTGCTGCTGGGGGTTGGTGAAGAGGCTGCAGGGTGAAAAGGGGCTGTTTAGTGTCCCCTGTGGGTGACACAGCCACAACTCAGCACCGAAGGGACTGACATGACTTTGGAATTCATGGAATCATGGAATGGTTTGGATTGGAAGGGACCTTAAGGATCATCCAGTTCCACCCCACTGCCACAGGCAGGGACACCTTCCACTACCCCAGGTTGCTCCGAGCTCTGTCAAACCTGGCCTTGGACAATTCCAGGTATGGGGCATCTACAGCTACTCTGGACAACTGTGCCAGGGCCTCCCCACCCCCACAGGGAAGACTTTTTCCAGACCTTGCCAGTCTGTACTGTGTTTTGAGGTCCCAAGTCTCTTGGCACAAGTTTGTTTTCCTCATAAAGCAGATCCTTGGGTCAATGTGAAGGTGCTGGAGGACAGGACTTGGCTGAAGGAATTCATCTGTACACATTTCACTTGGCTCTCAGCCATCACATCTAATGATTCCTTTAATTTTACAGCATTAGCAAAAATTATCATGCAAAGGATATGCCAAACTCCAGTCTCCAAGTAAAATGTTCTTGATGTCTCTTCTGTTATACAGGAATTGAAAAGGACACAGAAAGAGCCTCACACCTCTGACCCCCTGCCCAAGCTTTGCACAGTCTGCTGTTCACCTCTAAAATGAATCTCCGTCCCTCTAAAGTGAAAAAGTCCAATTAGTTTTGTACACTGAAGTTGGTGACCAGCAAAATAAGCATTTGAAGGAGGCTCAGCTGTTCTCTGCCATTCCCTCAGAGGGATCAAAACACCCTCTGGGGAACGGGATCTGGGTTCCCCTACAAGAGGTGTGAAACCCCAGTTTCAAGACAAGAATTGAGCTCAGCTACTTTGAAGCTTAGGGAGAAATGAGACCAAATTTCCTGTCTGTGAGGGGAACTCTCAAATATTGTGGTAAATCCCACTATAACACCACAATTTTCCTTTGGGCGAGGCTTAGTGGGAATGCCCATCCTGTGGATCACGTGCATCACTCCTTACTTCATCATCAGACACCAGGTCCTTTTTCAGTCCATACTCTTACATCCCTTATTCCTGGAGAAGACACCTCTGGGAAGAGAGTTCAGAGATGATACGATTCGTGGAATCATTGAATGGGTTGGGTTGGAAAAGACTGTAAAGATCATCTCATTCCAACCCCCTGCCATGGGCAGGGACACCTCCCACTAACCCAAGTGGCTTCAAGCCCTGTCCAACCTGGCCTTGGACACTTCCAGGGATGGGCCAGCAACCTGTGCCAGGGCCTCCCCGCCCTCCCAGGGAAGAATTCCTTCCTAATATCTCATCTAAACCTGCTCTCTGGCAGTTTGAAGCCATTCCCCCTTGTCCTGTCACTCCATGCCCTACACAGGTGTGATCACAAGGAGGGAAACCGAGGCCTGGAGCAACAGGGATTTGATCCTGTGGCTTGGCAGGTCTGTGGGTAAGAAGTGAAACCTCAAAGCTGCCTTTTGTGCACCATCCGGGAACCATGCTCTTCACTTCTCATCTCCAAGTGAGAAATAGCTTGAATTTCAGCTTTAGTTCCTCTCATAATAAGAATGAGAAAACTGAATCCTCAAAGCAATTGGTTGCCATCGATGAAAAATTAAAGATTAAAATGTGTTTGGGAGAGATTAAAGAGCCTGGAGTTCCTGTAGAGAAACTCTGTATTCTTCATAAACTCCCTATGGATTTCAGGGAAGGAGGAAAAGGATGGATTGTGTCAAGGCATCAGGATCTCTCTAGCTTGTGAGGGAAGGGAAAACACAGAGATGAGTGTCTGGTTTTACTTCACAATCATCTTAGTCAATACTGAAGGATTATTTGGAACAGCTGGACACTGGATAAGGGGGCTCTTCCTTCAGGTGAACCCACTGAAGGAGATCCACATGGGTGTGGAACATATGAGGGTATCTGAGATATCTGTACAGGGCTCAGAGCTGGACAGGGCAATGGGAGACCCGCTCCCCTCTGGAATAGTACCTGGGTATCGGGAATTATCCTGGGACATCATTAACAACTCTAAACAGAATCAGAATTATCCCTTCCCCTTGTGAAAGGGACTCACAAGGATCACCGAATCCAATTCCTGGCCCTGCACAGGACAAACCCAAGAATCACTTCTGGAACTACTTGAACTGAGCAGCAAATTCTTCTCTCCCTCGTAGCTGCCCTGGGTTGGCATTAGTGAGTTCATGCTCATCTTCAACCTACACAATGATGAAGCCATTTATTGTCATAAACCCTCACACTTTGCAACTTTAGCAAGCACAGATTGGACTTGCCTGGTTTGGCAAGAGTTGTGCAAGGGTGAAGGAAGGTCTGGTGGCTTCAGGGCAGTTCTGATCCTGGGAGTGATGTGCCATGAAGCCAAGGGCGGGCTCAGCCCAGCTTGTTGGGTACCTTGTCTCAGAGAGGACACCTGGATGGGCCACGTGCAAGGTGCTTCTCTGCAATGACATTCAGATCAGGAAGGTCCAAAACCCCACATTTTCCCACCCCAGGGATCACAGGTCACTGTGAGAATTACAAGGGTTATGACTAAAGGCATAAAATTCCATCTGTGATGAGTCACAGTGAGAGCAAAGGGAGGGAAACCACTGCTTGGGTCATTAGAGCTCAGCAAAGGGTTTGTTAAACCTGACTCCTGGTGACCCCAGGAAAGGAGCTTTGCTCTGAACCAGGGAGCATGCAACACCCCCAGGAGCCTGAGATAGGAGAAAAGATCCCCTTCTAACTAAATCTGGCTCAAACACAAAAAGGGCAGAAGTTATAGAATGAAAAGAGCACTGGGATCACTGCTGGCAGCGAGTAAAATTAAATATAAAATAATAAATAAATAAAAGGAAATAAAACAGATAAAATGGAAAGCAACGATACATCCCAAGGGACAAGACATGTCCACTTCCCCTGTGACTCCCACAGCAGGGTGATTTCCCCGCCACACCCCAGAGGTTGGAGAAAAGGTGTCACCCCGTGTTTGCAGCTCAGCCTTCAGTGCTAGGTGTGGTTTGCCTTTGATGGCAGGACACAGGCACCTGCCACAGAGGCTTTCCAAAGGATCTCCAAAGGCTGGGATGGGCTGCTTTCCTGCAGGAAAAGGGGATGTCACCTTCCCAGCTTGAAATGGTTGGAACCAGTTTTGTGCTGAGGCACCCAGAGGTGCAGACAATGCCTGTAGAGCCACCAGGGAGTGTTCAACATGTGCATAAACAGGGAATTATTCACGGGAATAAATAGCAATTTTATGGACAACATGCAAAGGTTCTAAACAAGCATCCAAAAGTATTTCTCCTTGTTTTTCACAGGTCAGGGGGGCTCACATCCCTTATGGGGGTGCCAACACCTACAGTGTCAGTGACACTGAACCATCTGTCCTGCCAGGGACAGTGCCAGTATATCCACCTGAATATTCCAACAGAACATTCCAAAAGGGGACAGGCTTAAGCCTAGAAACCACTTGGCCTCGTTGGCATAACATCTTTTGAGGTGATCACTCCTGTCTTTGGCCACAACTTGTATCTTCAGGTGATGATGTCCCTGATCTTTCCAGGTCCAGGACATTATACAGACCCAGGCACTCAGCCTGGGCCAGGAGTTGGACTTGATGATCCTTGTGGGTCCCTTCCAGACCAGGATATTCTGTAATTCTCTATAATTTGAAAAAAAATCAAGCAGGACAAGAGAACCTCCATGTTGAGAACTCTTGGTGATATTAATTGCTGTTATCAGCAGATCTGAGTTCTGGAACTCCCTCTGCCCTTTGTCATTTCTGAAATTTATGTTCTTCAGATGGAGCACAGCCCTGATTTCCACGTCCCACTGCCCAAACCCCCATGAAGTTTCCTGTGTCTTATTCATTTGGATTATATAGCAAAGCAGTACCTGTATTTTATACTATTTTTCTGCAGAGGAACCAATGGATTTCTCAAAAATAAACAGCAAACCAGTGTAATTTTTGAGCTTTTCTTCCCAAGATGACAGAAAGCAAAAGGGTGCCTTTCTCTGACATGTATTGAGAATGCAATCATAGCAGAGAGATGAGCAGAGCTTAGATCAGGTCCTTGGTGAGCTGGAGTTACTCATGCAGAGCACTTGTAACACATTTAATAGCAATAGAAAGCACAAGTCCTACAGCAATGGTGTATTACCAGGGACGTGAAACAAGATATTAATTATTTAGAGCTACATTTTGAGAAATTGAGTCCTTTACCCTCTGGGACCACCATCCTCACTCTCTCAACTTGCCATCAATTCATTCCCCAGATTAATTCAGAGCATGTTTCTCCTTCCCTGACACTGCTTTAAACTGAGAGAAGGTGCATTGCTGAAAGCAGTGGAATTAAATTGGCCATGCAGAGATGTGACTAAGAGATGAAATAGGCTCAGCTATGTCTGAAAATTGATATAAGCCCTGAAGAGTTGAGATTATTTTGCCTGAATCTTTATTTTTCACTGAAAAATCAGAAATCATCAGGATACTTTCTGAAAAATGTTTATTACACTTTTGGACTAAGCTCCTTTTTATTTTTGTTTTTCCCTTCCCTTCCCTTCCCTTCCCTTTGNGGTGCAGGGTGTCCCTGCCCTTCCCTTCCCTTCCCTTCCCACTTTGTACAAACCCTTACAAACTGATTTTCCAAGAGAGAAGAGGAGAGGAGAGAAGGGAACTACTTCAGTTGGAAGGGAATTCTTAAACACTGACAGTCTTGGCACATCAACCACCACTCTAGGAATCTGTCCCAGTGTTTGACCATCCCCTCAGTAAGGAAATGCTTCCAAATGTCCAGCCTTAACCTGCCTGGTGCAGCTTTGACTCATTCCCACATATCCCTGGATCCCAGTGAGAAGAGCTCAGCACTTCTTGGGACCTATGACAGATGTAGAGGACCTGACACTCCAAGCTCATCTC
The DNA here is from genome assembly GCA_013400415.1 of Scytalopus superciliaris. Classification (NCBI taxonomy): domain Eukaryota; kingdom Metazoa; phylum Chordata; class Aves; order Passeriformes; family Rhinocryptidae; genus Scytalopus; species Scytalopus superciliaris. Next base: position 25,046 of record VXBX01008682.1, read on the forward strand.
CAAGGTATGTTTTTGCTGTTTTTTTTTTTTTTTTTTAAATAAAAGAATCACAGTGAAGACTAAATTGTCCCACAACTCTTCAGTCCCCATTGCAGGTCAAGAGAGAGATGTGGATACCCTTCAAGCTGCTGACAGTGCATCTGGGCTTGCTTCCTTCATGCTCACCAGTTGGTGCTTTGACCCTCCACTAATCCTAATGTTAAGGTACTTTTAGATCGTTTTAGTGGTGAAATGTTGTCAAAATAGTCTGTTTAGGACCTTTTATGGGATAAAAGCCAGATACCTTCAGTATGGGTAAGAAACACTCGTATTCCCTCACAAAACCTTAGAGCTCTAAGAGCTCTTTGGCATGCATCTCCAAACCTTGTTACCCACATCTCCTGGGCTCCATTAGCCCAGGTCTCCCAGCACAAAATCTGGGACTGTGGGAGCTGGAGACAGAACAAGCTGATGGCTCCTTCAGTGTCTGCAGGAGCATCTGGCAGTGGTTTCTGTTTGCACATGGCTCTTTGCCTGAATTTGGCTTATTGTGATTTATGTAAACACAGCAGGGAGAGGGTTTGTCAGCTACGCAGGGAAATGGCTCATCAGTTTGGCTTCAGGAAAAACACACCCAGGGGAGGCCTGGAATCTCCTCACTTCCATCTTTAAGGTTTGCAAACAATTCAGTCCAGAGAGTGAGTGCACCTGTACCAGGCAAAATCTAATTTAGCACAGAAAGCCCGGGCTTGCCAGGGTCAGAGTGTTCCTGGTGAGTGGAAAACAGCCAACACACATTCCTCTGGAGCAGGTGGGAAGGATGGGTTGGGAATTAATCAACTGGGCTTGGATGCACAAGCCTGGGTTCTGTCTAGAGAGACATGAAGATTTAGCTGCTTTGGGGCTCTAGGATGTACTCGAGGTGTTTTCCCTTGATTTTTGGTGGCACAATTTTAATTTTAACTGAACTGCTCTGTTCCTGAGGGTCCTTGTTTGTGTCACATCAAGGAAGAGTGGCTGCCACCAAACCCAGGGAGATGTGAGATGCCAGAGGTGCTGGAATCCTAAACCAGAAAGAGTTACTAAGGGGCAAAATAATGCTTAGAACTTTTAAATCAAGGGTAATAAAAGAAAACAAAGCAAAAGGAAAATGAAACTGGAGATGATACTGATTTTTACTGAAGGACTCTGTGCATCATCACTCCCTCCTCCCCCTCTTTCCATTCCTGCTCCAGCTGCAGCCATGGAGATTTATGGATGCACACATTCCAATTTGCTTTATGTTTTGTCTGGAGAAAGACACAGCTGTAGAGAGCTACTTTGTCAGGGAAATGTCACATTGCACTTAATTGCCCGATAAAGAATGACAAGTCAGGAACAATACCATTAACATCCTCAATTTTCACTTTTTTTCTTCCCCC
>VXBX01008682.1:26475-46699 GCA_013400415.1 Scytalopus superciliaris
GCCCCCCCCCCCCCCCCCCCCCCAATATATAATTTAAATTTTCTGAGGTTTGGGTTTAGAGGAAAGACAATTGTGTGTGATTCTCAGTGACAATATTTCAGCTGAAAAACCACCCAGTGAAATGTTGCCATCCCCCCACGCTTTCCCTTCACATCACATGATAATAACCCTAGTGGACTCACTTCCCACTAAAACATCTGCTTTGTGCTTTGATGGGCAAGATGAAATATGCATAAAAATTAATTTGGGCTGTAATCAATTGATTAATGGGTTTAGCAGAGAGAGCACCTCTGCCCTGGAGACAGGCTGAGAGAGCTGAGGGTGTTCAGCCTGGAGAAGAGAAAGCTCCAAGGAGATCTTAAAGCCCCTTCCAAGGCCTAAAGGGGTTCCGAGAGAGCTGGGAAGGGACTTTGGACAAGGGCATGGAGTGATGGGATAAGGAAGGAATGACTTTAAGTTGAAAGAGTGTAAGTTCAGATGGTATATTGGGAAGAAATTTTTCCCTGGGAAGGTGGGGAGGCCCTGGCACAGGTTTCCCAGAGAAGCTGTGGCTGCCCCATCCCTGGAAATGTCCAAGGCCAGGCTGGATAGGGCTTGGAATAATCTGGGATAGTAGAACAAGATGGTCTTGAAAGTCCCTTCCAAGCCAAACCATTCTATGTTTCTATGATTCTGTCACTTCTGGAGGGATGCAAAGGGAGGGCACAGTGTGTGACCTTGATTTGTGTTACCACCAGAAATCTCTGGGAAGGAAACCAGACTTTTAACAAAAATCACCTCCTTTAGAGAGTGGGGAAGGGGGAACCAAGAAAACCCCCAAATAACCTCACTTAATTCTTCTGTAAGAATCTTCCACATAAAATCACACCCTTTTCTTTTCAGCTGCTCTGCCATCAGGATATCTGGACTCAAACCAGAGGATTTCAGGATTCATCAAAGCCTTCATAACACATTTTCCATTCATTAATGATTATCCATCGGCAGCTACTTGAGATCTGGGTGTTAGGTGGGGTTTTAATCCATTTTATTCCTCCTGTTACATGTGAGTCACAATAGGAGAGCGAGAAGTCACCTGTTCACAGAGGTGAGAGGAGATGGCTTTGCTTGAGGAAAAAAGCTCCCGGGAGGTTCTGCAAGGATTGCTTCCAAACATGATTTGGTTTCCAGCAGGTTGCTCGAGGCAAAGATGAATTTATTGGTGGTGAAACGGGTGAATGATGCAAAGACTGAGGAGGTGGTTGGGGTCTGTTCCAGGAGAAGCCTGAGGAGCTGCTGATTATCACTGAGATGCAGCACAACTAAACAAAAAGCATGGGCCAGTCTCTCTTTACAGGTGTTTGAGCCCCTGAGAAAACCTCACTGGGTTTTGCAGTTGGAATCACAAAATCTTGGAATCGTTAAGGTTGGAAAAGATATTTAAGATCACAAGTCCAACAGTCTACTCACCACCACCATTAAAGCACGTCTCCAAGTGTCACATCCACAAGTTCTTTGAACGATTCCAGGGATTGTGACTTCACCACTTCCCTGCCCAGCCTGTTCCATTGCTTGGCAACCCTTTCAGTGATGAAATTGGTCCTGATATCCAACCTAATCCTGCCCTGGCACAACTTGAGTCCATTTCTTCTCATCTGTGCTGGAAAAAAACATACAGCCTTGAGGAACCTGCTGAAAACCACCTCACATTTGGGACCAATCCCTGCAGAACATCCTGGGAGCTTTGTTTTCCCTTTTCCATTCATTAATGATTATCCATCGGCAGCTACTTGAGATCTGGGTGTTAGGTGGGGTTTTAATCCATTTTATTCCTCCTGTTACATGTGAGTCACAATAGGAGAGCGAGAAGTCACCTGTTCACAGAGGTGAGAGGGGAAAAACGCTGAAGTAAAACCCTGTGGATAATGGGCTGGAGCATTTTGTTCAGCCATGGGAAACATCAGTCATGGGAAATGCCTGTGGGAGTGCTGAATACATAATAGCTGACATTTCCAATGCTGCAGGAATTGTTTACAATGGGGTTTAGGCAGCTCCATTTGTTTTCCTAAGAAAAATGTTCTTTCTTGGAGCTGGAGACTAATACCGGGGTGTCGGGGCTCTACACGTGCCCAAGAAAGTTTGTTTGGTCAAGAATCAAACCACATTCTGGTTTTTGGGTTTATTGCAGCAACACAGATTTTGGAGAGAGTCAGACTGAACTGTAAACGTTTCACTGTGAGTCTTCCCAACGGTGCAGCCACCAAAATGTGTGAGAGAATCAGTTTTGCGACCACAACATCGGCATCTTTGCTGAGGAAAAAAGGAATATTTTAACCTCCATTTCAAGACATTTTCCTGGACTTCATTTCCCTCCTCAAATTTTTCAGTCTCAATTTTTAGAAGCCGAAAATAAATTTATTTTTCAATTTATTTTTTATTAAATGAGCAGCTGCTCTTTTCTAAAGTTAACGGCAACTATCAATGAGTGAATGAAAATGTTTGTGGAATCTGAGGGGAATTCCTGTCTAATGCTGATGAGTGGCTGCTACCATGGAAATCTTCTGTTGGGATACCAGTATACGGACTAGAACAATCCCTCTCCTCTGAGGGACTTCATAATACCTATGGAATATTCCACTCTTCCTTAATCCAGATAGATTATTTAACATTTTTACAGCCTGAGATGTACAGGTGGGCACTGTCTCCACAAGAGGAATTTAATCAGCAGGTAAATAACCATAATCTGAAGGATGTCACGAATATTCCATGGCTTAAAATGGGTTTATGGTTGGATTTGCTGATTTAGGTTGTGGATTTGTATCATTTGGGGCATTAAAAGTTTGAGAGCTCTGCTTCTTTCCTCTTGGATGAGTGTGAATTAACACAAGAAATCCAGCCTAGACAGTGGCTCCTGCAAAACTTTTCATCAAGCATTAATGACCTGGTTTTGTTGGATTAACTGGACCAAGGGCAAAAGGCTTCTGCCTCCCATAATCTAGACGTTGGACCACTTTTGTTTCTCCTCTTTCCTGTAGAAGATTCCCATGTAGATCTCCTTGTCTTGTCTTCGTGTCATCAAAGGTGGGTGACACCACCCCCTCCAAAGAGGAAACTCTTCATTCCTTTGCAGACTACCTAAATTTCCACTGTCTTGGAGATTTTGGGCTCTGGATCCTGAGTGGACAAAGGTGTCTCTCTAAAATCCTCAGGTCAGCTGCCACATCTGCCAGTTCTCCCTTCCTTGTCCAGGTTTTTTGCTGTTGAACATCACTGGGTGCAGGAGCTTCATTGTTACTCAGAACAAGGTGCAACCAATTTCATGCTGAGCACGAGCTCTCCAGTGAGGGAAGGAGAAGGTCTTAGATCACCATCCCTGGAAATGTCCAAAATAATGTGTGAGGACGTGGCTTAGTGGTGAATATGGTTGTGCTGGGTTGATGTTTGGACTTGATGATTTTAGAGGTCTTTTCCAGCCTTAATTACTCTCTATTCTTTGAGTCAGGCTGGGCTGGAAGTGGTAATAGAATTGGGTGTTGGATAAGGGGAAAGAGGTGATATGGGGAGGTATTTTGGAGGGTCAGGTTAAACAGAGGACAATAGTTTGGGGGTTTAGGATGCTGCTTTGTGTTTTTGAGGTGTGGAAGTTCCTTGCTGAGCCCATTTTTGTCCCTCTGCTCTGCAGCACAACAGGCCACCTGATGTAAGGGCTCAAAAGGGGCTTAGAAAATGAGGGAGAGTGACTTTTTACATGGACAGACAGTGACAGGACAAGGGGGGTGGGGACAGTTTTATACTACAAGAAGAGAGATTTAGATTAGACATTAGGAAGAAACTCTTCCCTGTGAGGGTGGTGAGGCCCTGGCACAGGTTGCCCAGAGAAGCTGTGGCTGCCCCATCCTTGGAATTGTCCCCAAGGCCAGGTTGGACAGGACTTAGAGCAACCTGGGATAGTGGGAGGTGTCCCTGCCCATGGCAAGGGCATGGAAGATGAACCTGAAAGTCCCTTCCAACCCAAATCATTCTGTGATTCTGTGTCAACCTCTGTTCCCTCCACAGGAGCCAATCTCTGCATGGTGCCAGAACTGGATCCAGAGCTGTTCTGGGATGCAGAGACATGGATACAGGACTCATCCCACTTTCTGACCTCTCAGGTCGGGAGGTGTCATCTCCTTTGCCAAAAGTCAGTGTTGCCCCATGGGGCTTCTGAGGTCTGGCCTGATCCCTTTCCCCTCCTTGAACCACACTGTCATTCTGAGCCTCCAGGCACTGTTCAGAAACTTTATTAATAAAACCCACACATTAATGCAGAGCCATGTGGTGTTCAGGGGAGCTTTTCCAGGACTCCCACTGCCCCTGCTGAAAGCCTGGGGTTGTGTTGCTAGGCTGCTCCCATTCCAACATTCTGCCTTCTCTTTGTTTTGCTGCTGCAGTTTATATTCATAATTTTATTTATATGCATTTTTTTGGCCAGGTGCTCTATTCCAACCTATTAACACTTATTTTGTGTTGCTGTCAGTGCCATAGAACTGTTTGATTGAGATAAAGGGTTGTAAGGGCTTTTATTATTTTAATTTCAGGGTTTTTTCTATATTTTCTTTGCAAATATCAGAGTGAAATCCATTCTCAGGACGGACATTGGTTTTCCCAGAACAGGTGGGAGTCGAAGAATTCATGGAAGGCAACAGAGTTATTCCCCTTTGTGGGATCTCTGTGTGGTGCCACAGGCAATGGTTTAATCAGGAAAGACCTTGCGGGGTGACTGGTGGAGGAAACACCAGTGCCTTGGACCTCGAGGATCCTCCAGCAGAAGGGTCTGACTTCAAGGGCTGTGGGACAGAGGAGGAATTTCACTGTGTCCCTGAACCAGCACTAAAGTCTGGGAGAGATTCCAGGCTTGGCCCCCCAGCAGTGACATCAGCTCTGAGCAGCCTGGGCTGGTGGGAGCTGACCCTGCCCAGTCCCAGTTGGAACTGGAAGCTCTTTAACATCCCTTCCAACCCAAACCATTCTGTGATCCTATTTCCAGCTCCATTGTGAGGGACCATGAAACAAAGACTAAACATGAGTGTCTTGAGCTCCTGCACTCAGAGTGTCTGCACCTTTTAAAACAAATTCCTGGCCCAGCTCTGCTGCCCTGGTAGTTTTTCATCAACAAAGTGAGGCACTGCCAGCTCTCATCGTTTTACTCAGAGCCTCCTGATGATGGTACAACCCTTAAAGCTCTTGAGCTTGGTCCTGTGTTGTTTTGTGATAATGTCCACTTTCATAATTTCATAAAACCCTCACACAATTGCCACGACAGTTTTCCTGGATGTGACCTGTCCGTGCTCAAATGGATCAAACTTGCAGAACAAGGAAAGGCCACAGAGATTCCAAACTGACAAATTTAGATGTGGGCAGCTGAAAGTGAATGAGTTTGAGTTAAGCTTCTCTCAGTCCTGAAGAGCTCTTCCTCTTTCCAGGTGGCTACAGACAGGTTTGTGAAGCCAAAGAAAGTGATTTCTCTCTCTCACAGACCAAATAACTTTCCTTTTTCTTTGGGTTCCTGATTGTAGAATTGCCTTTCACTCTGTTCACTTGAAAATTATAATTTTCTTTTAGAATAAAAATCTATTCAAAAGAAAACTTTGTGAGATGTAGAAGTGTTTTTAACTGCAACCAACCTAACCAAACAAAATACTAAGGGCACGTGCCCCTTGTATGAAATGTGACACAAAGATAACAAAGTCACGTGTCCAGACTGCAAAATAAAGGCACCACAAAGTGTAAAGAAAGCCCTGAGGAGCCTCAGATTTCATTTTTATGTGTGGTTGCACCTTGCCCAGTGCATTCCTTTTAGGAGCATGTGAAAAGGGACAACTCTTGAACAAATCTCAGTGTCCTGGATCAGCTTCTTTATTGCAAAGGTAGGTTGGGAAAAGTATCCATGAGGGAAGCTGATTTGATTACAAATATTGCTGTCGTCTTCAAGATGTGGGGAACTGACTTCAGGACTGAGTCTGAGTAAATGGTAAGTGAACACTTACCAGGCAATGTGCAGACACGATGAGAAGAAGACATCCCTCCACAGATTTAAAGGGATGGCGGAGAAAAACACACCAAACTTGCCCACAAGGCTATTTCCAAGTCTGAAAACTCCAGGGACCTACATAATCTCTCAGCCCCTGTCAGTGTTTCCCTGGAAGGGAGAGACATTTAGGAGGGAGCGAGGTTTGGAACAATGAAATGTCAGTGGTGACGTTAAAGAGGAAACAAATATTCCCAATGGATGCTCTGAGGAACTTGGCTCTGGGTCTGCACAGGGGTTTTTCTCCCCTCATCTCCTTTGTTGTTTATCATATTTCCTTCTGGATGAACATCTGCAGAGGCAGCTCCTGAAAAGTCAAGAGACATAAAGATCTCATGGGCTTCTCTTAGGCCAGGTTTAATTGCCACACTCACTGTTGATCACAGGTTTTGTGGCTCCTCCAAGGCAAGACACTGGTTCCCGTAAGAGAACCAGGAGTGACAATTGCCACCCTTCAGACCCTCAGATGCCAAGAGGCTGATGGATAAATCAAAACAGGATGTCAACAGGTTGTTAGTTCAGGATACTCTTACTGCTGCTGTAGGGGAAAGGTTGGAAAGTGGAGGAGCTCCAGACAACAGCTTTGAAACCGAAGCAGAATCTCTTGCACTTAAAGCTCTCACTGGGAAGGGATGCCTTGGCATAGTCCTGATTCCTTGGTCCTGTTCCTTCTGTTCTGTCAGACCTTTCCAACCTCCTGCAACCACTGGAGCAACATGCTTAGGAACTTCCAAGCCCTAATCGATGAATGGATCCATCCCATGCATGGGTGGATTCCATGGAAGGATGAATCCCATGGAAGGATGAATCCCATGGAAGAATGAATCCATGAATGGTGATGAAGCACCTGCCTAAAAAGAAGAACTGGATTTGGATTTTCCTGCCTGTGTGCTGAGCATATGCTGAGCTCAGTCTTAGGGATAATCTAAGCCAGAACCTTGTAATAATTTCTGCTAGAGCTGCCCCATGCGTGGAATCATGGAATGGTTTGGGTTGGAAGGGACCTTAAGAACTATTCTGTTCCAATCCCCTGCCATGGGCAGGGACATCTTCCGCTATCCCAGGTTGCTCCAAGCCCTCTCCAACCTGGCCTTGAACACTTTCAGGGACAGAGCAGCCACAGCTTCTCTGGGGAACCTGTGCCAGGGCCCTCCCACTCTCATAGGGAAGAGTTTCTTCCCAATGTCCCATCTAAACTTACACCCTTTCAGCTTAAAGCCTTTTTCCTTTGTCCTGTCAGTTCCCCTTGCCTGTTCTCCAACACAGATCTTTGCAAAAAGTCCCTCTCCATCCTTCCTGCAGTCCCCCTTTGGATACTGGAAGGGGCTCTAAGGTCTCCCAGAAACCTTCTTTCTTCAGGCTGAAAAGCCCCAGCTCTCTCAACTTGTCCTACCAGGAATTATATCACCAGTACAATATTAAAATATCCTTTGAGTCCATGATTAGACTTGAAAAGTACCAGTGGCAGGAGAGAAGCTGCTCAGCTCACATTAAACTCACTCAGAACTGAAGGAGTTTAAGAGCAACCTGGTCCAGTGGAAGGTGGGCAGGGTTTTGGAACAAGGTGATATTTAAGTTCCCTTCCAACCCAATCCATTCTACAAGTCTAAGATTGGTTTATTAATAACAGCTAATTAAGCAGCAGAAAATGAGCCTCGCATTCGAGACTGGTATCAGCAAAGCTCCAGATAAACTGCACCACACAGATGCTCAGTCACTGCCCCCCCCAGTGAACGAAGGAGAGAATCAAAAGGGTGAAAGTGAGAAAACTCATGAGCTGAGATAAAATCAGTTTAATAATTTCTCCATTAAAGTCCTGTTTTATGGGTTTGCTGCTTTGCCTCTACCTGTCCCTCTTTGCCCACTTCGTTAAAACCGGGCCATTAAAAAGTAAAATAAAAGAGATGACTCCCAAATTAGATAATAAAGCTGAGGCCAAGCAGGTCATTAGTGGCTATGAATTTTTTATGTCCGTGCCATTGATGTGATTGAGCAAGGTGGGGAGGGAAACTTTGCTGAAGGACTGAGCACTCAGTTGGATTTAGGGTAACAGAAAGTGCTGATCCTTGCTGGAGTCATCAAAAGTGACACACAGAACAACCACACATCTTTCAGAAGACATTCTGCTGATTGCAGAAGACCTGGGGCAGAAAGAGATCAAACCTCAGTGGTTTCCAGCTTGTATTACAAATAAGGGCTTGTATACAAGAGGTGCATCAATAGTTTTTCCTGCTTCTTTCTTTGCCCTCTTTCAAGTGATAAACTGGAGTAATGGAGGCAGAATAAACACCCCCTTGGGTTAAATGAACCCAAACCAATCAACTGCTTTTGTAAAAATAAACCTTCAGCTTGGGTTGAGCGAGGCAGTTATTCAACCTGGATCAAAAGCTTTTTTTTTGCCCCTTAATGGTTTGTTGTTTGGGGCTAAATTTCTAAATTAAATATTGCCTGTGAGGAAAGATAAAGCATCTCATCACTACAGAAATCCTTCTTTTCAGCAGAGGAATTCAGCTGTTAAATGGACCTGGATTGTTTCGGTCCAACAGTTCTCAGGAGCAAAAGTGCTTAAGCATATTTATTTTTTTTATGCATTAGTGTCAATTTGCTGCTTTTTTTTTTTTTGGGGGGGGGGCTCATCCTGCTCTGCTGGTATTTTTGAAGCTGCTCGTGGTATGTTTTCTCTGTGTAAATAAGTGTAGTGTAAAATCTACTGTAACCCTGGATAGGAGGCAAATGTAATAGTTCCTGTACACACACTTGGGTAGGACAAGTGGAAAAGGCCCCAAGTTGCAGCTGGGGAGGTTCAGGTTGGATATCAGGAAAAAATTATTCCCTGGAAGAGTAGTCAAGTGTTGGAACAGCATGCCCTGGGAAGTGATGGGACCTTCAAGATCATTTCAATCCAAACCCCTGCCATGGGCAGGGACATGTTCCACTATTCCAGGTTGCTCCAAGCCCATCCAACCTGGCCTTGGACACTTCCAGGGATAGGGAATCCACAACCTCTCTGGGCAACCCTTTCCAGTGCCCTCACAGTGAATCCTTCTAATTTGTCTCTAAACCATATAAAATAAACCAACTCCAGACCACAGTAGTCCATGCAGACCAGAGAAGACACATGGACTTGCTCTGTTTCACTCCTGATATGATGTCTGCACACTTTGACCTCATTTTTCACAGAATCTGCTGACCTTTACAATGACTTCGAAACACCTGCCATGGTTATGTATGTTCTGCTTTTCTTATCCATGGACACTGTCCTAGGAGCGAGTCAAACCACTGTTGCACTGCAGCATTCAGCACTGCAAGGCAGGAGGAAGGACAAAATCCACATAAAAACAGAAATGTGGACCTGGGGATGTGTAGGATTGTTTCCCTTCTGCCAAAATGGATGAGCAAAGGCAGGCTTAACTAGAATTGCATCCAGCCTTTAGTTTATATGATCCATCTTCACCCCCATCAAGGGAGGCTTTTTCCTGATGAGTAGGTTTAAAATGCAGAAGGCTGAGAAGCTCTAAACTCTTCTGGTCTCTTGTTAACTCATTGCATAGATCCTGTTACTCATCACCACACAGACTTGAGGTGAGTGTTAATTGAAGCATCACTTAGTCCCCTGTTATTCTGAGAGGGCCACATGCCCTTATCTGCCTTAACCAGGAATCTGCAGTGACTTAGATCATTAAGCAGAGATGGATTTTATATATAAAAAGCCGTATCTCACATCATTAGTGTTCAAATCACCCTTCCACATTTTATTTCCCTAAATAAAATGATTTGGAAACCTGCAACAATAGGGTTTGGCTGCGTTGAAACCTCACCAGGGAGGATTAGAGGGAATAAAACATGAGGGGGAGGATCAAGAAGGCTAGAAAAGATGGGAAGAGGAAAGGAAATATGGAAAATAATTACACAGCACCCCTAATTCTTCATTGTGCCACCAATATTGCTTGTTCTCAGCAAAGATGAAGCTCCACCAGGTTGGAGGTAACAGAATCAGAAGCAGAGAGGGACACGAGCTGTGGAGCACAGACATTGTTCATACAAACTCAGTGAGACTCTGGCAACTCTTTGTAGAGGAGTCGTATAATTACTGAGGTCAGGAGGGACTTCAGAGGTGTCTGGACAAAGCCCTTGTCAGAGCAGGACTAACTTTGAAGCAAGAGCCAAATTCAGAATTATAGCAGGTTGCTCAGGGACTTTTCCAGTCAAATTTTGAATATCTCCAAATATTAAAATACCTTATTTTTTTCTGCTGTTTCATTTTTCCTCTGGGCGAACAAACCCAGATCTTGCAAATAATGTTACTCTGCAAGTCTAATTGCTCTGGGAAGTACTTGGCCACTGGAGTCATAAGGAAAACAGTTGGATGTGTGGATGAGACAAACCTCAGGAGATGGGATGATGCAACCCTGTAGTCTTCAGTACTAATGGAGTTTTTTCATCTCCCAATTAAAGATTATTTCCTTCTTCCCTCTGCTTGTTCAGCATTAATTATTCAAAATGCTGCTGGATTGCCTGTGACATCCAAGAACCTGGATTTTGAGTGCCCACCCTGAGCTCTGTCAATCTTCTTTCAATTAACAAATGCCAGTCTTTGGGATCAGTTCCAGAAGTTTCCTCTGCATGGCACCAACAGCCTCGAGCTTGGATTTGAGCTCAAATTCACATCCTTTAGGTCAGATGGAGTGGCCACAAGGTTGTTTTCATGACCATTTAGCCATGGTTATCCAAGGGTGGGTGGGTGGTAACCTTCCCATCTGGACCATCAATGAAGGCTTGAGGAACATCCTGAGGTCTGGAAGTCCCTGACCAGGCAATCAAATTGCCCTCCAAACACAAGATGTTAGTATTTCTGTGAAGGAGATAATATTTGTAAGAAATTCAAGGAACAGTGGCTGGCTGTAAAAACAACAGCAGAAAAAAAGTGTACATCTTTCACAGGTAATATAATTACTTGTCAAAGCCACTTGCCACAGCAGGAAAGAAAATTTCAACCTGGAAATCCCTAAAATAGAACAGGTTTTAAAATGTTCAGCTTTTGTTCTTATTTACTGTTCTAGAGATGAGAGGAAATGTTTGTTGAAACAGGATTTATGCACAAAGACGAGCTTGATCATCAGTAATGACCTATCACAGAATGATGGAATGTTTTGGGTTGGAAGGGACTTAAAGATCATCCATGGGCAGGGACACCTTCCAGTAGACCAGGCTGCTCCAGGCCCCATCCAACCTGGCCTTGGACACTTCCAGGGATGGGGCAGCCATGGAATAACTTGTGCCAGGGCCTCCCCACCCTCACAGGGAAGAATTTCTTCCCAAAATCTCATCTAACCTTGCCCTCTGGTAGTGGGAAGTTGTTCCACCTTGTCCTGTCACTCCAGACCCTTGTTCAAAGTTCCTCTCCAGCTCTCCTGGAGCCCCTTCAGGCTCTGGAAGTGGCTCCAAGGTCTCCCTGAAGCCTTCTCTTCTCCAGGATGAACAGCCCAACTCTCCCAGCCTGGGCTTCAGCCACCTCATTATCATGAGACATCCAAACTACCAAATGAGTTCCGAGTGAGCCACCTAAAAGCAGAGATTTCTGCTCAGCCTCAGACGAGAATTCTGTGGGAGGTGTGGCCCTGCAGAAGGTCCCCCACAGGATTCCTCACAAAATTCATGTCCTCTTACATTTCACTCCAGAATCACAGAATCATGTAAGTTGGAAAAGACCTCCAAGATCATCGAGTCCAACCTGTGACCCATCCCCACCTTGTCACCCAGCCCAGAGCACCGAGTGCCACGTCCAGTCATTCCTTGAACACCTCCAGGGGTGGGGACTCCACCACCTCCCCGGGCAGTCCCTTCCAATGCTTGACAACTCCTTCCATGAACAAATTCTTCCTGATGTCCAACCTGAACCTCCCCTGGTGCAAAGAAATTGTGCTCAAACCCACTGCTTTGTAATTAATAACCAAACTGCATTGACATTCCAGTGCCAGCTTTGAGATTACTACAGGGCAGGAGAACACCATGAAAATGAACGGCAGTTCCCAAGGCAGCTGAGGCCCTGAGGACTGAGAGAGTGCAATTAGCAGAAGGGAAATACTCACTCAGAATCACCCTGTGCTACCAGTGGAAGCAGCAAGGAACTGGCCTTGAAGAGCATTTGGGATGCCAAGGAAGTCAAAGGATTTGTTGGATTTTCTGGGGAGTTGGAGAGGCTGGAATCCACCTGCTCGTTTCACATCATCACCAGCCAGTGCTGCTGGTCATGGGGCAAAAGGTTTCCTTTAGGAATTGTGGAATAAAGACCATCTTGTTCCAACTCCCTGCCAAGGGCAGGGACACCTTCCACTATCCCAGGTTGCTCCCAGCCCTGTACAACCTGGCCTTGAACACTTCCAGGGATGGGGCATGTGATACATGTGATAGAATGCGATAGAATTTGATTGATAGATTTGTTTTAGCATTAATGACATGTCCATATTTCAGGATTTCTTCTCAGATTGTTTCTCCTTTGTTCAGTGGATTCTCAATCCTCTCTTCTTTCGTGTGTCTTTCTTCACAGACAAGGCACTTATTTTCCTCTTGTACTCAGAACTGGGGAGGCCACACCACAAATCCTGGGGTCAGTTTTGAGCCCTTCATGGCAAGAAAGACATTGAGGGGGTGGAGAGTGTCCAGAGAAGGGAACAGAGCTGGGGAAGGGTCTGGGAGTACCAGGAGGGGCTGAGGGAGCTGGGGGGGCTCAGCCTGGAGAAAAGGAGGCTCAGGGATGACCTTCTTGCTCATTCCAGGGTTCTATGATATCCCTTTTTGCTTTTTGAAAACATAAACACAGCAGAACAGAGCAGGAAACCTCCTGAATGTGGCAACATTGTCACAGTGTGGTTGGGCTTCCTTTGCATGGCAAGAGCAGATGGAGAGGGCAAAGCCAAAATCCTCTTTCGACACAGGTGGAAAATCCATCCAGCACATTAGACATGGAAACTGGGAAGACCTTCTGGAACCAACACTGAAAGACACAGGGAGGAAGATTTATGTATAATAAAAAATGGTAGGTGTTGTGCTACTCAAACCTACAGGTGTTCTAATACTCATTGAATCCTCCAGAGCTTGTGACTGGCTCTCCTAAATACCTTAATATTGGTTGGTGACAATAAAAACACCTTGATCTGCACATTGAGGGACAGAGAGGATTGTTTGGCTTTTAATAAGCATGAAGGAATATTATTTTAAGATATTATGGAGAATATTGCTATAGCTGCTCACAGCATCTTTTCTAACTCACTTTGCTTCCCAGTGAATTGGCCCTTGTTAGTCAGGCTCCGTTGCTGTTCTCATGGTTAAGAGGAAGCAGAATTTAATACTGGTCAGCTGTTAAGTCTCTGAAAGCTTTTTAATTCCAGCAGCTGGTCATCCAGACACATACAGCAGGATATATCCTTTTTATTTAGTGAAAAAGTCTGACTGGAAAAGGAAGAGATTATCTTCTTTCCCTCCTGGAATCCCTTGCTCTGGGTGGGTGATCATGGCCTGTGCTGACTCATCTGAGAAAAATAAAATAAAATAAAAAATAAAAAAGGATAAAAAGAGGCAGAGAAAAAAAGAAAATAACATAATAATTAAAAACAAAGAAAGAAGCAGTGCCTGCTCCTGATTCCCAGGGAAATTTGGTATGTGAATTCAGACCTGTGGCAGCCCATTCATCACTGTCCCTCAGAGAATTGCTGCAAACAATGGGAGATTGGGGCTGCACCGCTGGGGATAAAGCCATACTCGGCTTTATGACAGGGTTTTCCAATAGAAATCCAAAACCAGGCTGCTCAAAGGACACAGGAAAGGAGACAGGAGCACAGAGTGGACTACTGAGCAGCTCTCAGCACTGGCAATCATTTGGGGATTTGCCAGTTTTCCTTTTCTGTGAGATTTACTTTTTGCTCAGGGAGGAAACTCATTGGCAGGCTGGAAAAAGTCCCATGGAGGCCACAAATGGGTGAGGGAGCAAAGGAAAGGGATCAAGGATATATTGGAGCAGATCCAGAGGGGGCCATAAAGACAAGCCAAGGGCTAGAGCCCCTCTGCTCTGGAGACAGGCTAGGAGAGCTGGGGATGTTCACCTGGAGAACAGAAGGATCCAGGGAGACCTCAGAGCCCCTTCCAGAGTCTAAAGGGGCTCCAGGAGAGCTGGAGAGGGACTTGGGACAATGGTTGGATAGACAGGACACAGGGGGAATGGTTTCCAACTGCCAGAGGGCAGGGTTAGATGGGATATTGGGAAAAAACTCTTTCCTGTGAGGGTGGGCAGGCCCTGGCACAGGTTGCCCAGAGAAGCTGTGGCTGCCTCATCCCTGGAAGTGTTCAAGGCCAGGTTGGACAGGGCTTGGAGCAACCTGGGCTAGTGGAAGGTGTCCCTGCCCATGGCAGGGGCTTGGAATGAGATGAACTTTAAGTCTCTTCCAACCCAAATATTT
Source organism: Scytalopus superciliaris (assembly GCA_013400415.1). NCBI lineage: Eukaryota > Metazoa > Chordata > Aves > Passeriformes > Rhinocryptidae > Scytalopus > Scytalopus superciliaris. The sequence goes on from VXBX01008682.1 coordinate 40,972, forward strand.
CCTTGAGTATTCTTCTGGAGATAAAGTACAAGCACCCAGAGTTGTGCCTGTGGCCTCCTGTGTGTCCCCAGACACTCAGAATTGCTCTTCTGGAGGCATCTGGGGGGACTGTGCATGGAAAAAAACACGTATGGCCCTCATGGAAACCTGGCAATATTCCCATGTGGACATCATAGAGTTTTACACAAAGTCTTCAAGGTGAGCCTGGGGAAAAGAAGGCTTCTAGTTGGAAAAAAGCAACAAATTCTGGGAGATTTTGATGAATAACAGCCCGGTTAAAGCCGCCTCAAGGAGCAGTTCTCTTAAGGAGATGATGAGGCTGTTAATTGCTGAATGCTGATGTTAATTGTAGATGTTAGCTGATGAACTACACCCTGTGACAGGGCAGTGACTTCCTTAAGAGCCTCAGCTCTGTGGAAATTGAACCACAGGCACAGCCAAGACTTCCCTTGGGAGAGCGCTGATAAACTGTACAATCCACCAAGAATTAATTGTGTTCCTGAGGAGTCCCGATAACAGCAAAGTGCTGACACTATTTTTCTTTGCTTTCAGTGGAGGAAGATTCTGGTTTTCATCGCAGATATGTCTCCTCTTTATTTCGAGAGGGTATCAAGAGATTTAGATAAAGGCAACCTAAAACTTCATTTTGCCAAGTCATCTTGACACCAAAAAAAAAGGTGTTTTCAGGCTAATCTGTCCTACTGTTCTACTGCACAGCATATTTTTGCACTTTTAGGTGAAATAAGAATTGGATTTGGGATAAAATGAGTAGAATTTGGACATCCTGAATTACTTCAATCAGTGGGGAGACCCCACTTTATTACAGACTCCACTTTACTATAGATGTGTTTAGACAGTTTGTATGTGGCACGTGATCCTTAATTTTTAATTCTTAGTTCATTGAACCAGGCTGAAATTTTGTAATGGCAATAAAATAAAAATAAAATTAAAAAAAAGTGCTGTTTCAAATTATAAAATAATTAAATACACTTAAACTTGAAGCCGCTCTGGCAAAGTGTAATAGCAAAAGGCCATTAAGTGAGCTGTCCATTTATAGAAAACATAAGCTATAAAATTCATTTTTAATGGGCTGTTTCCATGGAAATGTTCTTTAGGAGAGGGGTTTTATAGTGTATTAAGCAGCACAAGGAGTTAAGCTGACTGGAGTGGTGGCTGTAATGCAGAGGTTATGGTTTGTAAAAAATTGAAGCTGTTAAAAGGTTTATGGCCAAGAGAGTGAGGAATAATTCAAAACCCTTTATCACTCACCCAGCAAAATTGAGTGTTAAAGCTCAGCACACCTACTGAAGTGGAATCCCCTCATTAGCTCGTTACCCAAATGTCTCAGAAAGAGAGAGAAAATCTGTTCGTTGATTATGGAGGTAATAATAATTATAGGTAATTTGTACATCCTCATTGCATTAATTGATGGAATCTTGAGGCATTTTTAAAATATTAATTAAATAACTTGCTCTGCGCAGTAAAATTGCTGTGCACGATAAAACCTTGCTTTTATTTGCCACTTGCTCCTTCTGCCCAGACCTAATGATTGTCATTTAGTGTTGGCATTTCATTAACGTGCTGCTGAGACTCTGATCCAGGCAGAAGTCCATGACTGAGGTCCACAGTTAGTCTGGTCCGTGTCCCAGGGACTGGAAAAGTCAGGTAAGAATGAAAAAGACTGGGAGAAAAAGCAGAGGCTCAGAAAGGGAGAGGCTTTGCCTCTTGTTGTGAGGCATTTCTTGACAAAGATGTCCTGGGTTCGGTCAGCAGGTCTTTGCCAGTGAGTCACAGAAACGTGGAATGGTTTGGGTTGGAAGGGACCTTAAAGGCCAGCCAGGTCCAACCCCCTGCCATGGGCAGGGACACCTTGCACTACCCCAGGCTGCTCAAATCCATCCAACCTGATCTTAGACACTTCCAGGGATGGGACAGCCACCATGTCTCAGTCTGAGAGGTCTAAGACAACATGGTCCAGGGAGAGTTCAAGGCCGAGTTAGATGGGACTAGTCTAGTGGAAGGTGTCCCTGCCTGTGGGAGGGGGTTGGACCTGGATGGCCTTTAAGGTCCCATCCAACCCAAACCATTCCATGATTCTATGTCAGAATTCCCCTCCATTTTGGGACAGAAGGCCCAGAATTGGGCAAAAGGAACCAGGAGGTACTGAAATGTATTTATAATTCAGCCTGGCTAAATCGGGCTCTGTGTGTAGAGACACAAGTAAAATTAGGAGAAGCTTTTCATCTATAAGTTGACTCTACTGCAAAGACCAGCCACAACAACATTTTTGAAACTCTCAGGAGCCCTGAAATCCTGGCACAGCAGGAGCCTTCCCTTCTGTTCTGTAGGACTGATCAGCTGAATAAGGATGAGAGTTTGCAGCTTCTTTCAGCCTCCACATGCTCGTTTCTCCACAGCTCAGTCCTGTGGGACAGCTGTCCTCACACTGCACAGCAGGAATTTCATCCGGATGTCAAACTGCCAGTGGTTTTGCAAACAGGGGATCTGTTGGAAATCCACGGGGAGGTTTCATCAAAGCACATTTATCCAGCACCTTCCTGCCTCCAGCCTGTTACAGGGGGACCCACTGCCATGGAAAGAGCTGGAACAAATGACCCTGCTTTCCTCCTGTAGTCCTGGGAAGGGGTTTATTTGCCAGCCAGCTGGCCCTTGCTAATGAAAGGTTGTTACCAATGACCCAGGGGCTTGTTCAGACAATTTTCTGATGTTTCTTTCTGTTGTTTCTTTCTCTGGCGCTCAGAGAAGCGGAAGAAAGTTGCATTTTAATGCAAAGTGACAATTCATAACTGAGACCATTTCTTTCTGTCAGGGAGGGTAAAGAGCCAGGAAGAGCCTTCAGGTCTGCACATGCCCAGCCACAGAGGAGCTCTGCTCTAATGTCACTTCTTGTCCCTTCTCTAAGTATGACATGGATCCATTTGTGGAGCTCAAGTGATGTCCTGGCAGCCCCCATCCTCCCAGAACCTGCCCTTTATGGCCAGTTATGTCCTGAAGCCTCCAAATCTGGGCTTTCATGATGTTCCACCAGCAGTGCCTCAGTTTTAGACACATCTTCAATGATTTTGAGCAGTTTAGTACACACACACACACACACACACACATAAGATTTTATTTCAAAGTGTTTTAAAGAGCTTTCTTAACCTGTTTGATTTCCCTCTCCATTTAAAAATGCTACAAAATATATTTAGTGCTGGGTTTTGTGTCTGCCCAGCAATATCCCCTGAATATTGGGGCTAATTCTGGAAGAAAGATTTGGGGAGAAAGCAATGAAGGGTTTGTTTGGGTTTTTTTTGGGTGAGGATTCACAAGCACAAACACAGACAAATCTCTTCCACAAACCTTCAAACAAGAAGTCAGCCAAGTGCTAAAACATCCTGGACTCCATGGCTTGAAAAAATACCCCAAAATAGCAACCACCACATTGCAGCATCCCTGTTCACTCACTCTCTGCTGTAAGGGCTTGGTGCAGTAGATGGTGAAGAACAGGTTCAAGGTGGAATGAGGTAATTCCAGCCCTGTGTCCTACATATTCCCTGTGCATCCATCTCAAATGTCTAGACTTCGTGCTTGGAGCACCAACACTGTGCCTGGGAATAGCTCGGGGTATACTTTGAAAGATCTGGGACTTGTTGGCTGTCTGGGCCAAGTCTGGGCTTGATTTATGCAGGTTCAATATGAGTTTAACCCGTGAGAGAAGCTGAGTGTGCTCAGAATTCCCGCCCTCCGAGACTCCCAGAGCATTGTCCGACCTCAAGGCTCTGCACAGCGATGTGAGCAGGGGCAGAGCTGGGCTGGAGAAAGGGCTGAGAGCCAAAATCCACCAGCAGGGTCGATGTCCTCAGTGTGTTCAGGGCTCTGATGGCCTAAGGACATCCCTCCAAGGTGTGTCCTTCTGCTCAAGGTGACCCAGAGCCATGGGACGCTGGGACACAGCCATGACTTTGGCTGTTCACACTGACTTTGTTATCACCATTGCAGTAATTCTACTTCAATATTTGCTCTTTCTATGAGCAAAAGACTTTGTTTATTGGTTTAATCTGTTTTTCAGTAGGTTGGTCAGGTAGTTTGGTCACTGAGATAAAGTTAAATGTCTTTGCCTCCTTTTCTTGTCCTTGGTTGTGGTTCCAGACAGGACATTTAACACTTCTAGCTATAAAAAAACAAGAGAAAATAACTTTATTAATCGGATTACCACAAAAAATGAAGAAAAAAAAAAAGAATAAAAATAAGAAACGAAACAGGATTTTGAACCACCTTGGATAATACAGGAAGTTAAAGTATTGAAAAGGGAAGAAAATGACTTCACAATGGGATCCTCTGGTCTGGTTCCTGAGTTTAGAAGTTCTTTGGTGTGGATACAGCAAAGAGAAATAGAAGTAAAATATCAGGAAGGGAAGGAAATGGCTTCAGAGACTTCATGCCTCACTGGAGAACCAGGAATTGTGGAGGGAGAGCCAAAGCTTGGGAATCAAAGCAAGCCTGGGAATTAGAGGGCTGGAAAGGTATTTTCTCTCAGCAGAGAGATGAACACACAGGAAACCAGAATAAAACACCTGGAGCCACTGGGACCATCCATGGAAGTGAAGCTGTTGCCTGGTAATGACTCAAATGAAACCAGCAGTTTAACTTCTTGTTTTCATTTTCCTTCTCATTCATGTACTGGATTTTTAGCTTGTGTATCAAAAAAATAACATAAAACAACCAGACAAACAAACAAAGAAACAAACAAACAAAAAAAACCACCAAACCACCAATAATACTAAAAAAAAAAAAAAAAAAATCAAAAATAATCAAAATACCCCAAAACCAAACCAAAAGCACATGAAAATACCCCCACAGAAATATTCAGCTTATGGAAACCACCCACTCAATTCACTGTTGGGCACAAAATCCCAGTAGGAAGGCTTAGACCTGTTGGATAAACCCCCCAAGGCACCATCTAAAAACAGCTGAGGAGAGAAAGGATTGTGCAATTCTTCTTCTGCACAGGGAAAAACACCTGAGGAAAGGGGGAAATGGGCAAGTCAGGCTTTTATACAGTGGACGGGAGGAGGAGATGCTTCCCTGTATCCCTGCTTTTTCCACAATCTGTGTGGATTGTCTTGGACAAAAGGTTCATGGAACAGGTTTGAACTCAAAGAGGAGCTATTTAGATTAAATATTGGGAAGAAATTCCTCCCTGTCAGGGTGGGGAGGCCCTGGCACAGGTTGGGCAGAGAAGCTGTGGCTGCTCCATCCCTGGAATTGTCCAAAGCCAGGTTGGACAGGGTTTGGAGCAACCTGGGCTAGTGGAAGGTGTCCCTGCCCATGGCAGGGGATGGAATAAGACGATGGAAATCCAGCAAGGAAAGGGTGAGTCAGAACCATCCCATTCCTTCCTCTGGCCTATAAAAGCACGGATGGCTTTGGGCCAAAGTGAGCCACGGTGCTGAGCGGGTATTTAACACCCAGTAAATCTCTACCTGCAGTAGGAAAAAATCCAGACCCCAGATTTTCACTTGCTCAGTTTAGTTAAAAGTGTTGCAGTGACCAGCCCTGGAACTGCTTTGGGGCTTGCCAAGCCATTTGGCATGTGCTGCTGTCCTGTCTTTCATCTCAAGTGCAGCTTTTTTATTAATAAAGGCTATAAAATATTCCTTTTCTTTTATGGCTGCACAAATATTCCTATCACAAAAAAAAAAAAAAAAAAAAAGGCTTTTTCAAAAAA
>VXBX01008682.1:54140-66111 GCA_013400415.1 Scytalopus superciliaris
TCCTGTCCTGTCCTGTCCTGTCCTGTCCTGTCCTGTCCTGTCCTCTCCTCTCCTCTCCTCTCCTCTCCTCTCTTCTTTTTCTCCCTCTTTCTTTCTCTTCTTTCTTGAGGGATGGAACTAAATGGTCTTTGAGGTCCCTTCCAACCCAAACCATTCCATGATTCCACGATTTAGCAATTGCAGGAAGTCTTTGGAAACTTACAGACAAGAAAAGACCTTCCTTTGGGGTTCCCTGCACAATTCTCCCAGGATAAACCTGGGATATTTGTGTTTGGCTTTCCTGGACTGCCAGAGGTTCACAGCAACCTCAGAGGATGGATAAGAAGATTTGATGATCTTTCAGCTCCCTTTCAACCCAAACCATTCTACCCATGTGCATATTTACACAACCTGCTCTCTTTACTGGGGCGATTCCGTGACTGCAGATCCCAGAGCAGATAGTGCAAGTGCACAAAGAAGTGAAGTTCCCCCCTATCCCCTGTCCTTTGCACCCTGCAGGAGACAGAAAGGAGTTAAGCTTCACTTCTGGAGGCAAAAAATATCCTTCTCACATGAAATGTTGTGCAGGAGGAACCTGAGCCCCATGGCAGGAGAGTGTGACGGGACAAAGGGACAAACAGGTGACCTTATCAAACTCGTAGAGTCATAGGATGGTTTGGTCTGAAGGGACCTTCAAGGCCATGAAATTCCAATATTACTGAAGTTTTAGAATATTCCCCCATGCTCAATGTAGTGATGAACTTCCTCTTCCTCTACAAAAGTAAATTTTCCTCTCCTGTTAAATCATCTTATAAAACACGGACAGGTCCAGGGCTATCCAATGTTTTCTTCATGCAGAGCTGCACAAACTGCCCTAAACTCTCTATCCCTCTACTCTCCCCTCATGTGACCCTATCTAAAGTGGGGGCATCCAGGTCTGGGGTCCTAAACACAAGAAGGGCCTGTTGGAGCAGGTCCAGAGGGGCCATGAAGATGGTCCGGGAGCTGGAGCCCCTCTGCTCTGGAGCCAGGCTGGGAGAGCTGGGGATGCTCAGCCTGGAGAAGAGAAGACTCCAGGGAAATCTTAGAGCAGTTCCAATGCCCAAAGGGGCTCCAGGAGAGCTGGAGAGGGACTTTGGACAGGGGATGGAGCGACAGGACAAGGGGGAATGGTGTCCCAATGCCAGAGGGCAGGGTCAGATGGGATACTGGGAAGAAATTCTTCCTGTGACGGTGAGGAGGGACTGAGATGGATTTCCCAGAGAAGCTGTGGCTGCCCCATCCTTGGAAGTGTTCAAGTTCAAGTTGGACGAGGTATGGAGCAAGCTGGGCTAGTGAGCGTGTCGCTGCCCATGGCAGGGAGTGAAACTGGATGGTCTTTGAGGTCCCTTTCCATGGTTCTGTGATTCTGTAATAAACTGCTGCAGTTCAGTGTCAGCTGAGTGCAAAAGGACGTGAGACAGCACGGCTGAGATGCTGGAATGTGCTGCAGGGGCTTGTTAACAGCACAGCTGGCCCTGACTGGGAATGGGCCACCCCAGGACATGCCCACTGAATTATATTCCATTTAATTCAGCAGGAGGGATTTTTATCTCCCAGGCATTAGAGATGAGGTTTGATGTCAGGAGGAGCATAACCCTGTGACGATGAGCTGCACAGAGATCAGTAATTCCAGAGATCTGCAGCCCTGAGTGCTGAGAGTGCAGTAACAGGCTTGGTGGGGAGCTCTTTTATCTTGTTTGATTTTGACTGAAGTGTGAAACCACTAACTCAAGTAATTATCATGCATCCCTAATGGCTGGCTGCATTTGCAGCCTGGTTTTCTGATGAAATCAAACACAGGGGATACACCTCAGGAGATTTTTGTCTTATCCCCCAGGACCTGGTCATCCCTTTTGCTGACCTGGTATGGGCAGTGGAACTGATGGCCAAAGAAGTTGTGGCTGCCCCATCCCTAGAAATGTTCAAAGACAGGTTGGATGGGGCTTGGAGCAACCTGGGCTAGTGGAAAGTGTCCCTGCCCATGGCAGGGGGGTTGGAATGAGATGATCTTTCAGGTCCCTTCCAACCACCAGTCGACACTAGCGGAAGAGGTTTGAAGCCTTTAATGCCCAAGTTGCTTTGTGAAATCCCTGTCTGAGAGAGGAGAGCACTGTATGCTTTGCAGAGAGACAGAGCAGGCAGCCATGGGGTGGGGGGAAAAGGTAACACAGAAAGCAGGAAGGAGTTTGCAAGATGGAAAAATTATAGGGAAACCAATAAGGGTGAGTTTTGGATCATACCAGACTGGGGAAGTTAAGGAATGGTGTTGGAGAACTGACAACCTGAGCTGTGGTACCCAAGCTGAGCTCTGGGTGTGTGGGATGATGGGCAGTGAATCTGCTGGGGGACCTGCAGGAAACAGTCACTCCATCAACAACCCGCCTAGCTCCTCTCTGGATTCTTCTCCCTGACTTTCCACATGTCATCAACACAGTTCACTTTCAGGATCTGCTTCTGGGCATGGGATCTGATGGCCCTACAAGGCTTTTCCAGCTGCAGAGCACTTCTGACAGCTGATATTTTCCAGGCAGCTGAAGTTTCCCTAATTTTCTCCTTTTTGCTTTCTCCAGCAGAGCACGCAGGTCAAACTAGGAATTGTTCTTTATCACGAGTGGTCTCGAGAGGGAGTGGAGGTCAGGTGGTGGTGAGGACATCCAACCACACACACACACACACACCAGTCCATGCAAAACCAGCCCGTGCTGGGTCTTTACACACCTGCAACATTCCCAGGCATGGATGAAAATCCTGTTTTTTCTACATACTCATCACTTACAGGACACCAACAGGCTGGAAAAGTTCCTCCAGGCTCAGTGCACTCACACACACAGACACTGGGTGTTTGCACAAGGCCACAGCTGCTTCTTCTACACAGAAATATTCCTGTTTCCTCAAAATATCCATGTTTTCCCTTAAAGCCACAGGCACTGGACTAGCCCATGCACTGGTGCAGGTGACTGAGCACTCTCTTTTCTGTGTCTGAGTGGATGAATGTTCACAGTTTATTACAAAATCATAGAAACACTGAATTGTTTCAGTTGGAAAGGACCTTAGGGAGCATCTTGTTCCACCACCCCCCTCCCCCCGCCATGGGCAGAACACCTTCCACTAGCCCAGGTTGCTCCAAGCCCCATCCAGCCTGGCCTGGGACACTTCCGGGGTGGAACAACCCTGGAATACCTAAAATACACCTGAAATATAATTCAAATACAGATATTACACTAATTTTTGAAGCAGCATTAACTCTTCCCACAAACTTTGCCAGGTTTTATGTGCAGAAGCACACAGAGAACACACAGGAAGATCCCCCAAAATACGCTCTCCAGGCACCTGCACAGAATGATGCATTTGTAGGCACATATGTGAGGAAAACTTGAGTTTCTGGTGTTTTCCTGTGATGCCTGTCACCCCCTCAGCTCCATTAAACAGGAAAAATCCATGCTTCCCATCTCATCCATCAGCCTAAAGACAGAGCCACTGAGCTGTCACTCCCCAGACTGTCCTGTGGGTCACAGAGGGCTGGAGGGATGAATTGCTCTGTGTGACATCCTGCTTTGGACACACATGCCCTCTCTCGGCATCCACAACATTCCCTGCTCCTCTCTGGCTTCTTATGATTATTTTCCTTTTTCGTGGGACTTGTGTTTGCTCCTCTCTGTGTTTCTCAAACTGGTTGTTATTCCCTCTCTCACATTCTGGGTCCAGGTTGCCTGTCATCTGACCCTTCTTGGTCTCCAGCATCCCAAACACGTGTCAATATCAAGGATGTCAGGAAGTGTGGAAAGGTCAGACAACCACACAGTTCCCATTAATTTTCTGACTTCTGAGGCTCAAGAGCAGCAACAACAAAAGATCTTTTCAGCTGCTGCCGTAACAAAAGCCTGTAAAGATTTCTGCTGCCTGTAACACTCTGACCCTGGAGCTGCAAACTCAGGCTCAGCCAGGAATTTTGCTTTAAAATATACAGGGTTCTTTAGTACCTTGAGATAGAGTCCAGGGAATCAGCCACAGACTTGTTCCCAAGGGGTATTTTGATTGATAATTTAGGGGAGAAAATAAGGGAACCTGGCAAAAGTTCAAAAGGGTTCCACACAAGCCAGACAAAATGTTGCACAACAATATCAATCCAGCACACAACACTTAAGTCAAAATCCAATCTCTCCACAGCACTTAAGTCAAAATGCAACCCCTCCAGCTCCAGGCCACCCAAAGCATCAAGAAAGGAGCAAAGAAAGAGAAGCAGAGGGAGCAAGAAGAGAGAAGGAGAAAGAAGGAGAAACAGATCCTTCTGGAATCTTTCTCCCAAGTAACAAGTGATGGGACAAGAGGAAACAGTCTCAAGTTGCCCCAGGGGAAGCTTGGATTGGTTATTAGGAAAAAAATTCTTCCCAAAAGGAGTTGTCAAGTGCTGGCACAGGATGCCCAGGGTAGTGGATGAGTGCCCATCCCTGGAGGCATTCAAAGGATATATTGATGTAGCATTTGGGGACATGGTTTAGTGGTGGCCTTGGCAGTGCTGGGTTAATGGTTGGTCTTGATGATCTTAGAGGGCTTTTAGAACCTGAATGATTCTATGATTCAGAAAAAATTTCTTCACCAAAATCGTTGTCAAGCCCTAGAAAAGGCTGCCCAGGGAAGGGATGGAGTCACCATCGCTGGAGGGATTTACAAGATGTGTTGATGTGGCATTTGGGGACATGGTTTAGTGGTGGCCTTGGTGGTGCTGGGTTAATTTTTGGACTTGATGTTCTCAGAGAGATTTTTCAATTTAAATTATCCTGTGATTCTGATTCTCTAAAGGGCTCTGTGTGGGTTTGGCATAGAGCGTGTTGAAGATCTCACCAAGTAGCAGCTACAGGGTCCATTAGCTCCACATCTTCCCTCTCCTCCTCTGCCACTGACACATCCTGCTCTGTTGGTGTCCCCCACGTCCTGTGAAGGAGGGGTGGTGGCCACCAGATGTGCTGTGCCAGGGCTGGGTGTGACAGATTTGGAAATGGGGGTAAGAAGAACATGTGGAAAACTTGTCCTTACAGGAACAATCCTGTGACACAGGAGAGTCCAATTTTCATACGTCATTTTTGCTGACCTCCAAAGCTGACTAAAGGTCATTTGGCTTCCTGGGTGGATTCTCTGCTGGAAAATTTCTCTGTGCTCTCACTCTGAATGCCCCCAAGTGAGGACACACATCAGTGCTCAGCCATCAAGGACAATTCAGCAGAGTCTGGGAACCAGGAGAGGAGGAGTCAGGGACTGAGTCACCTCACCTGGACAACCCCAAAAGAGGAAAGGTGCTTGATTTGCACCAGAACGCATCCCAAAAAAGCAGAGGAAGAGCCAAACAAGAGGCAGCCCAAGGCCAAAGTGTGCAATCAGATGTAAGAACAATGGAACAGGGACGGAGAGAGGGGAGGAGAGAAGGATCAGAGTCATTTTGGGAGAGATATGGAAAAGCAAGGGAAGGATTGTAAAGAAAGCTTATCTTGTTCCTGCCTGTTCTCCCACTGCCGATGGGATTATGCAAATGAATCATTCAAGTAGATTTCCCTGGTAATTAAAAACTCTGCTCTTTTTAATTAAACTTTCCCTCCAGACTGAGGGGATTTTTTGTTTTTAGTTCCCCCTCAAGAAACTAATCTTTACAAGGCTTTTTTTTTTCTTTTCTTTTCCCTCCTCTCTTCTCTTCTTCTTTGTCTTCCTTTCCCTTCTCCTTCAGAATTGTCAAGGCCCATCACGAACTCACTCGAAAACTGAGTTAAACAAGAACTTGCTGGAGAAGGCAAGAGGAGGAAACTTTGAATCCAGGTTGAGGAGGGAAATGGGAGTCAGGCTTTGGAGCATGGGAACTGCTCTAAGGGCTTGTGCACAGAAGCAAAAAGAAAATATCAGAGGAAATCCAAAGAAAGGTAGGATGGAGGAAAAAAAATAATGAGTTTGAGTTCTTCTGACTCTTGAGATTTGTCTGGGAGGAGGTTTGCTAGTAGATATAATTAGGAGCAAAGCTGTAATGAGCTTGAGGTGCTTGAATATTTAACTGTGGGTCATGGGAAAGTGACAGGGTTAAAGCAGATGAACAGTTCCTGCTTACCATCACTTCCCAGCCTTTTTGTGGATCCATTCCCAGAAGCTGACGGAATCAGAGAATAACCTGAGTTGAGAGGGACTCACAAGGATCATCAAAGTCCAGCTCCTGGCTCTGTACAGGACAGGACGAAGAATCCCACCATGGACACAAGGGCTGCTCAGACAGGCTCAAATGTCACATTTTATGCAGGCTCTCCTTTATCAATTTTCTTAGGATGTGCTGTTTCAATGAGTGCCCCATAGGCCATCCCTCCTGAGGAATTATTTTGCTCCTTCCCTTCCCTGAGCAGATCCCTTCGAAGATGGAAGGGCAGAGAAACAAAACAAGACAAGAAGGGCAAAAAACCCCAGGGACTGAGCAACCTGGTCTAGTGGAAAGTTCCCTGCCCATGGCAGGGAGTTGGAGCAAGGTGATCTTGAAGGTCCCTTCTAACCCAAACCATTTAATGATTCTGTGATTCCACCTGCAGATTTTTAGGGATTTAACAAGTAGTGGCCAAAGGAAGAGTGATTGCCCCCCTCCTCCCAGCCCTGCCAGCCCTGGAAGGTTCAGACAGGCTTCCTGCTCAGCCTCACTTGCTGCTGGAAGAGGAGATCGTAACTGTTGACCCACCTTTCTTCTCTGACCTGGTTTTGATGCCCTGAGTGTCTGTAGAACCTCAGAGAGAAGCCCTTGTGGCCCATCAATAAAGGCCTTGAGCCCTTTCTTCACCTTGGTACCAAAGCTGGCCATGCTCTGCAATTTCCAGGGAAGGAATTCCCCCTAAGAAGTCTCATCCCTTTCCCTGTACCTGTTCTCAGTGCTGGGCCAGCTTCGACTCCGCTCCAGGCTGAGATCATCATGCAGGGAATAAACTAAGACTTCATTAAAAACAATCTTACTTGTATTAGATCAGATATTGAGAAGAGATTCTTTGCTGTGAGGGTGGTGAGACACTGGACCAGGCTGCCCAGAGGAGTTGTAGACTCCTGTGTGGGTTCTTTTTCAGCTGAGATGAAGGGAAGAATTCCACCTGAAAGCAAATTGCCCAGCATCCTTCATCTTTCCATGGATTGCTGGTTGTTCCCATGGCTGCAAAATAACATCTGAGCCCTGTGATGTCTCAACTCAGCTCAGCACATAATCCCTCTCCACACAAATTCTGAAGTCCAGGTAACTCCATGAATGTCTCTGCACCCCTGGTGGGAGCACTAAGGGTGAGTTGAGGTCCTGGATGGTGATAACTCCAAGACACAACCCTGAAGAAGCCAAGACCTTCTTGCAAACGTCCTGAGCTCTGCTCTCCTCTTGGAAATTACAGCCTCTCACCAAAGCCAAAGGAAGATCCATGGGAGACCAGCCACAGCCAAGTGCTCCCTAAGGAAAATCCAGTATTTCCATCTTCTGCCTCTTTAAATCTGCATTCTCTTCCCATCCCAGGGAGGTAATTTTAGCCTTGATGCTTCATCTTCACAATAAAAAGGCTCCTGTTTTTAAGTGCTACACATTCATCACTTTCTTTCCTTTTTTAAGGAATTTTCTGGTTTAACCTAATTTATTTTTTAAGCAATGCCTTGCACACGCAGATGATGCAGAGCAGGGAGTGTGCAAATGTCCACAGGCACGATGTGAAGTGGCAGACAAAGACTGGAGGAGCTGAATTGTCAGAAAGCTGATGGTGCTTTATTTGGCAGCATCAGATGCAATTAATAATTAGGCACATGTGGATCATATCCCATGGAGTGAATCAGAATCAGTGCTCCATGGATAAGCTGGTATCAACCATAGAATTATGGAATGGTTTGGGTTGGAAAGGACCTTCAAGATCATCTCAATCCACCCCCTGCCATGGGCAGGGACACCTTCCACAATCCCAGGTTGCTCCAAGCCCTGTCCAACCTGGCCTTGAACACTTCCAGGGATGGGACAGCCACAGCTTCTCTGGGCAACCTTTTCCACTGCCTCACCACCTTCACAGTAAATAATTTCTTCCCAAATTCCAATCTAAGCCCACTTTCTTTGTTTGAAGACATTCCCCCTTTTTCCTGTCACTCCATGTCCTTACAAGCTGTTCCTGAATTAACAGCTCAATATTGAACTGTTCAAATTTCAGTTTTCACTGTTTCCCTTTCTCCAGCCCCATTTGAGGTAAATGGAGTCATGGAATCATAGAATATCCTGAGCTGGAAGGGACCCACAAAGATCATCCAGTCCAGCTCCTGGCCCTGCACAGGACAATCCCACCCTGTCCCTGAGAGAATTATCCAAATGCTCCTGGAGCTCTGTCAGCCTTGGGGCTGTGCCCACTGCAGCTGGGGAGCCTGTTCAGTGCCCAGCCACCCTCTGGGGGAAGAACTTTGTCCTGATACCCAACCTAAACCTCCCCTGGCACATCTTCATGTCATTCCCTGGGATCCTGTCACTGTCAGAGCAGAGATCAGTGCCTGCCCCTCCTCTGCCCCTCCTGAGGAAGTTGTAGATTGGTGTAAATCGTATAATGGTCACGCAGATCAAACCCAGCTCTCTGGTAATCACCTCGTTTCTAAAAAGTTTGATGTTTCCAGGTGTAAGAACCTAAGGGGAGAGGTGGGAGGTTAAAGCAAGGTCATCTTTTCAGTGTGGTGCAGAAATTCTTCTGCAGAGACTTCAGGGAGGAGTGAAATCCTGCTCCAGTTTAAGTCAAACAACAGAGACAACACCATTTTTGGCAACAATTGTCAGGTATTCAAAAATTTCTTTACAATGTTGAAAAGGACAGAATGTTTCAAGTACTTCAGCTGAAATTGCCTCTTTGGAATTTATCCCATTCTTTTATCTGAAGAATTTATTTTAAGAACTCAAAAAAAAAAAAAAACAACCCCAAAAAAACAACAAAAAAAAACCCAACGAAAAAACACCCCAACACAGAAATAAACCTCAAAAAGCAAAACATTGTGTTCAGATGCCACTGGAACAAACCTCCTTTTCAGCCAAAGTTTTCTGTGTCTTTGTTTGAATTTCTCAGCATTTCAGGGGACATTCAATTTCAGAATGGTAAAAATCCAGTAAGTTCTGGAATTTCACATAAATCAGGGGATCTGGACCACTTTTAGCTAAATCATTTCCCAGTTGCCAGTTTTACTTCCAGCCATGTAATGGATTTTATCTTTTGAACAAGGTTTCCTTGGGATTTGTTAAAGGGGGCTTCTAAAAATGGGGGGAGGGTGGCTTTTTACACAGGCAGATCGTGATAGGACATGGGGGAACGGTTTTAGATTAGATATTGAGAAGAAATTCTTCCCTGTGAGGGTGGGCAGGCCCTGGCACAGGTTTGCCCAGAGAATCTGTGGCTGCCCCATCCCTGGAAGTGTCCAAGGCCGGGTTGGACAGGGCTTGGAGCAACCTGGGCTAGTGGAAGGTGTCCCTGCCCATGGCAGGGGGTTGGAATGAGATGATTTTGAAGGTCCCTTCCAACCCAAACTGATCTCGAATCCTCTCTCTGTTGGTCTCCTGTTGCCTCTCTGAGCCCAGACCTTGAGAAAAATCATTCCCTTTTCCCCTGCTCTCCTGTCCTCTCCTGATTAACTCTTGTACATTGTGTTCTCTGAGATGTGCCTTCTACTTTCATGAGAAATGAACTGGAATAATTTATTCATTTGCATTCAGACACTGCAGTGTAGACAGGAGAGGCTGACAAATGATTAAACTGCCTGGGTAAATCCAGGAAAACCTCAGGAAAGGGTGTTTTTTCCTCAGGGATGAGAAGGGAAGAAGTCAAAGAGAGCAATCCCCTTCACAAAGAGCAAAAAAACCCTGTTCAAGTGTCTGCCCATGACAGTAAATAACAAAATTAATTATTTCTCATGCAAAATAGGCAAAAAGGGGTTTTTCCTCCCCCTCTTTGCCAAGAATGAATCCTGGGTTTCCCCTGGAAGACCAAGGTATGGCACTGACAGACAGAAATGGAGAATGCGTTCATGTTTTCTCTTTATTAAGGTCCCTGCCTGGTTCTGAACATCCTGGCATGTTCCAGCACAGTTGATGGTGGCAGGAAAGGTGGAACTGATTAGTTTGGGCCATTTTTCACTTGCAAATCTGCAATGCTGCCTTTCTATCCCATGAATCATTTAAGATCCTTGGATTTTAATTTGGCTTTCCCCCCCCCCCCTCCCCCCCTCAAAGTTTAAAGATTCAGGACCAATGACAGAGACAAATAATCAGCTGATTAATCCTGAAGGAAATCAAAAGATTTTCACTTTTTTCTTCTGGCAAAATTACTGCAGACTGTGACGGAGCAAGAACACAAAATCTGGGAAGGCACTGACTTGGAAACTTGGGGAAAAAAAGGGTGTAATTTCAGGTTTTGGTCCCAAGTTTTGGTCCCACAGGAGCATCTGACTGTTGAACTGGAGCTTTAATTTATTTTTGCCTCTTCCTCTCTGATCCAGTGAAGTCAAAGCATTTGTGGGGTGATGAAAAACATCTGGGGCAGATGTCACAAAGCCTGGATGTCTGTGTGGGCACACTGGATGGGGACAAAGGGTCAGAGGGCTTTAAATTTGGCCAATGAAGCTCCTCTGCTCTGGAGCCAGGATGGGAGAGCTGGGACTGTCCAGCCTGGAGAAGGGAAGGATCCAGGGAGAACTCAGAGCCCCTTGCAGTGCCTAAAGGAGCTCCAGGAGAGCTGGAGGGGGACTTGGGACAAGGATGGAGGGACAGGACACAGGGAATGGCTTCAGACTGAAATATTGGAGCTTTAGATGGGATATTGGGAGGGAATTCTTGGCTGTGAGGGTGGGCAGGCCCTGCACAGGTTGCCCAGAGAAGCTGTGGCTGCCCCATCCCTGGAAGTGTCCAAGGCCAGGCTGGATGGGGCTTGGAGCAACCTGGGATAGTGGGAGGTGTCCCTGATCATCTTGTTGGAACAAGATGGTCTTTAAGGTCCCTTCCAACCCAAGCCTTGACATGGCTCTGTAATCTCTGATCTATCCACTGGCCCAAAGTTTGTGGGCAATCAAATGTCTTTCTTGTAGCTTTGATGTCCTGGGATAAAGGATTCCTGGTCCTCTTACTCTGCTTTCTAAGAACTTCAAGCCCAGGATTCCCACTGGCACCATTCAAACTACAAATTAGCAGATTAAGGTGGGTTTTTTATGTTATTCTGCTGAATTTTCTTTAATTTCATGTGCTTACCCCAGGTTATATAAATAAACCTATTTTTTCAAATGGAAATGCCAAGTGTTTCTATTAATAAATCTTTTCCTGTTCCTCTCGGGGAAAAGCAAACAGATGGGATTTATTTTTTAATCATCAAAATGTTATCAAATTTTCATTACAAATAATTGCTTCGTTTTTAAACAGTGTTGGGGCAAATAGCAGGTACTCAGGAGCTGCATCTTCAAACACAACAAGACATTAAATCCTCATCTACTTGCAAGGTCCAGACACACATCACTTAAATTAGTGGGTCCTGAGGGTACTTTTGAGATAGTGGACTAGAAGAATTTGAGCTTGGAAAATGAGAATAAGAGGAGGATCAGGAAGCTCCAGTTTATTCCAGGCCAATATGCCACTTTATTCCACTTCCTATTTCTTTTCCAGAAATTGATGAGCTCAAACTCCCAGTTATGAAATTCTCTGAGGTGGGAAAAACCATGACTGCAGAGTCCAACTTCTCCCAGGGACTGAACAAAGGTGAAACTGAGAACTTGTCCTTGATAGTGATTGGAATGATGGTATGGAATGGAATGAAAGAAGGATATTCCTGGCCTTGAAGGACCTTGGTGGAGGGAGGAAGGGAAGAGGAGTCAAATATCTTGTCTCTCACAAGAAGAAAAATTGCAATAGAAAGAACTGTCACTTATGCCAAGACTTCTCCTTCTCTTCTCCTTCTCCTTCTCCTTCTCC
>VXBX01008682.1:66273-101174 GCA_013400415.1 Scytalopus superciliaris
TCTCCTTCTCCTTCTCCTTCTCCTTCTCCTTCTCCTTCTCCTTCTTCTCCTTCTCCTTCTTCTCCTTCTCCTTCTCCTTCTCCTCCTCTTTCCCTTTCCTTCTCTTTTCCTTTCTTGGCTTCCTGTCCCAGCAGGAGCTTAGACAGGAATTGATCACAGATTATCTTTTCATCCCTTGTTATCCCTAGAAATGAGCATCCCTCTGGAACTGATCTTCATCCACAAACCTTTCTTCCTCAATAACTAGGAAAGGGTGGCAAAAGCTTCCACACTGACTCTATGCCATGGGCATGGTGTACAGTGAGATGTTTCAAAGTCATATATATTGCTAGATTTGTACATGAATTCAGGTTCTAATTTGGATTTCTGGGAAGGAACGGGTACAGGGAAAGGGGACTCAGCAATTTCCTACTCTCCATTTTATTTGGATTAGTTCTTCTGAAGTCTTGGGCTGAATTCAGCAGCTCCTTTAAATGTGGGTTTCTCTAGCACTCATTTCTTTGAGAGGCCTCTCATTTTTCTGCCCAGAAGAGGCACTGAGGTCTCTGTAGAAGTTTGATGCTTTCTGAGCCACTTGGTATCAAGTCTGATACTTGTAATTCAGGGCTGGACTTTCCCTGAGTTCAAGGAGTCACCGTTTGACTGACAGCTGCTGGTGACTCTCATGTTATGTGTGCCAGACATGAGATGAATAAAATCCACAGTGGAATTGGATGAATCTCTGGTTTTTATAGAGAAAACCCATTAAAAGAGAGGTGGAAGATGCCTTTCAGTGCTACAGGCAGCAAGGCCTTACTTACTGCACATCCTCTGCCTGAGGTGATTAATTAAACAGCCAGAGGTCAGCTAATTTACAACCAAGAGCCCAAACGAAAAGGAGAGTAGGAAATTGCTGGATCCCCTTTCCCTGTACCCGTTCCTTCCCAGAAATCCAAATTAGAACCTGAATTCATGTACAAATCTAGCAATATATATGACTTTGAAACATCTCACTGTACACCATGGCCATGGTATAGAGTCTGCATGGGAGCAGTTCTCATCCTTTCCTAGTTATTGATGAAGGAAAGTTAGGGATGAAGATCAATTCTATAGGAATCCTTTATTTCTAGGGAAAACAAGGGAGGAAAAAAAAAAAAATCAGTGATCAATTCCTCTCTAAGCTCCTGCTGGGACAGGAAGCCAAGAAAGGAAAAGAGAAGGAAAAGGAAAGGTAAAAAGGAGGAGGAGACCCAACCAAGGGCCATGCCATGACCTGTCCTTGCAGTGGGTTTGACTTTGGTTGTGTCTGGGCTAGTCCATGAAAGTTTGTCAGAGGAAAACGCTCACACTGTAGAATAATTGAGACGGCAGCGGGGAAATCTGCTCTGTGGGGATTTCACACGTCTGCTCCTGTTTGGATGTGAAGGATCCTCCCACCCAAATCCCTCAGGTCCCTTCCCATCTGTGTCCTGTCAATCAGCTGGGTGGGCACTACCCAAACCAGATGCTGCTGGGCACGGGGATGCCCATCCTCTGGGGAATTAGTGCTGTCCCAGAAAGGTAATATAACAATAATTCTTGCCTAGCAGTGGGGAAAACAATCCGGAGAGGAATTTTGCCTGTGCTGACAGGAGCAGGTGCAGTATCAGCAAAGCACAGATGATGGCAGCAAAGTCTAAACCCAAGGCAGTCGGGAAAGTATCGATTACATTTAATAAAGAACAGAGAAACTTACATAAATAAGTTTCTGGGAAGCTGATCTTTGGGGTGTCTATTGGAAATATTCTGGATACACCTTCCTACAGGACAGGAACATTCTCCAGCATTACAACAGCACCTGCTAGGAAAATATTGGCTTATAAAAGCAGCTCCCAGTGGGTACAGCAGAGAGAGGTGTGATTGTTCCTGTGCTAATTAATACAGGGATAACACGGTCCCCATGGAACTCATTCCCATTTTCTTCTCTGTTGCCAGAAGCTTGTGACTACCAAAATCTTCTTGCTTTAAGAAAAGTCACCACTTTGGGAATACTTCTGAGATCACTGGGAATGTATTTATTCCTGGACAGCGGAGTGAATTGGTGTGGTTTCTTCCCTGGGGAATTTTTCCCCTTGTTCTCCTGCACTGGAAGTGTTCAAGGTCAGGCTGCACAGGGCTTGGAGCAACCTGGACTGTGGAAGATATCCCTGTCCATGCCAGGGGGGTGGAACTGGATGGTGATTTTAAAGTTCCAATCTTCCTGCCATGGGCAGGGACACCTTCCACCTGACCAGGTTGCTCTGAGACCCATCCAGCCTGGTCCTGAACACTTCCAGGATCAGGAATCCACAACTTCTCCCTCTGCCAGGGCCTCACCATCATTATAGTGAAGAATTTCTTCCCAATATGTAATGTAAATCTACTCTCTATCAGCTTTAGGCTCTTCCCAGTTTTCCTACCTCTACCTGCCCTTGTCCAAATCCCTCTCCAGCTCTTTTGGGGCCCCTGTAGGTACTAGAAGGGGTTCTAAGATGTCCCTAAAGCCTTCTTTTCTCCAGGCTGAAGAGCCCCAACTCCCAGCCTGTGAGAATTAAACTGTGTTCCTCCAGCCTGACCGTGGGAACAGATTTCCAACCATGCAGAGTCTTTAGACCAGTGGATCCTTTGTGGATATGTATTCCCACGGCTCAGCAACCAGCACCAACTTCCCCAGTCCCACCAACGAATGTGCTAAGAGGCCTTGGAGCTGTCAAGTCACTTTGCATCTCCACGATGTGGGATCATCCAGAAGCTGCTCAGTGCCTGGCAACCATAATAGGTGTTAAGAGCTTCAGTGAAAGGGCTGCTTATCTTGACAAGGAACAACAGTCCCGGCCTTTCTGTGGCTGTCACGGTCTGAATAAAACATTTTGTGAGATTGGAACAGGGCTCTTGGATCACCTGTTCGGGGAGAGGCAGGAAACAAAGAAAGTCCTGCTGGAAGAGGGGCTGAATCAGCCTTGGTTTTGCTAAGGTAGGAAAAGATGGGAAACACTCAGGAAAAAGGGGGAGAACAGATCAGTAAAATCCTCTGGCAAAATGTATTTTCAAGGCAACATGTGAAGACTAAGCCAAAGCAACTTTGCAACAGGCTTGGGAGTTCCTCATGGAGGTAAAAACGATCGGAGCACCTGGTGGACCAATTGCACACTGGTGGAAACTGCCAACTGTCCCACATGTTCCCTGGAAGTCACAGAGTCACAAAACAGTTTGTATTGGAAGGAATCTTAAAGGTCAACTTGTTCTCACCTCCTGCCACGGGCAGGGACACCTTCCACTAGCCCAGGTTGCTCCAAGTCCTGTCCAACCTGGCCTTGGAGACTTCCAGGGATGGGGCAGCCACAGCTTCTCTGGGAAACCCATGCCAGACCCTCCCCACCCTCACAGGGACGAATTTCTTTGTAGTATCTAATCTAAATCAACACTCTGTCAGTATGAAGGCATTTTCCTTTGTCTTGTCATTCCAGACCCTTTTCCAAAGTCCCTCTCCAGCTCTCCTGGAGCCCCTTTAGATTCTGGAAGGGGCTCTGAGGTTTCCCTGGATCCTTCTCCAGGCTGAACACCCCCAGCTCTCCCAGCCTGGCTCCAGAGCAGAGGAGCTCCAGCCCTTGGAGCATCTTTGTGGCCTCCTCTTAACTCATTCCAGCAGGTCCACATCCTTCTTATGTTGAAGACCCCAGGGCTGGACATTGTTCCAGGTGGAGTATTATCAGAGTGGAACAGAGGGGGAAAATCCCCTCCTTTGACCAGTTCCCCACAGAGATTTTGATGCAGCCCAGGACACGGATTATTCCAGGACTCTCATTCCAGGAGTCTCTGGGCTGGTGCAAGACATGTCCAGTCTCTCTGTCCTCATCTCCAGTCTGGAGAACAGTGCCACTGATGCTCTTCAGTCGTTTTTAGGTTGTAATGCTTCTAAAGGACACATTTCCCCTGCCAACAGCTCCTTGCCTCAATCCCAGTTGGAGTTGGAGGGTGCCTCTCTCATCCAAATACGTGACCAAAGCAGGGCAGAGTTGTGTTCAGGATTTGCAGTTTGCATGGAAGGACAAGCAGTAGTTAAAGCTGAGGACTCTGAAAGTACTGCATGGACACTTTCAGCACTGCTGATGTTCCTCAGCTATTAAAGAAATCTCCTGATCTGCTCAAAGCCCCCTGATTTCCATATTTCTAGAGAAGGAGATAAGCGAAATCTCTCTGAAGAGATTTTATCCAAACCCTTAGAAGAAGATAGGAAGAGACACTCAACCCCATCTCATTTTCATGATGCTGAGAAAGCTGATCTGTGGCAGAGAAGTTGGGAAACTACTCTTGCTACAAAGACAATTTTCTGCTTTGGAACATGGCCTTCGTTTCTAAATACTTACCAGAACTGGATTTACCTCTTCTCACTTAGGGGAGAAACTTTTGGGAGTGTTGATATCTCTCACTTTATGGTGATCAATCTCTTCTTAATTTAGGCAGCCACAGTGTGAGTAATTCCAGTGAGCTGGCCAGGGTGGTGGGTTGGGCTGCAGATTGCCCAGGGAAGCTGTGGCTGCCCCTTCACTGAAAATATCTAAGGCCAGGTTGGATGGGACTTGGAGCAACCTGGGATAGTGGAAGGTGTCCCTGCCCATGGCAGGAGGGTTGGAACTGGATGATCCTGAAAGTCCTTTCCATCTCAAACCAGGTCTCTTCTATAATTCTGTGTGCTGTTTGAGTTGCACGTGGATCCTCCTGGAGGAGAAACCAGCTTTGTAAGAGACCAAGGAGCTACAGATGAGGATGGTGCAAGGAAACAAGAGCTGTGGAATTCAGGTACAATCCCATATAATCAACTCCAGAGGGGACCATGAACGTGTTCAGGGGCCTGGAGCCCCTCTGTTACAGGCTGAAGATGCTGGGAGTTGCTCAGCCTGGAAAAGATAAAGCTCTAGGCAGACCTCAGAGCCCCTTCCAGTGCCTAAAGAGGCTCCAAGAGGGATGGAGAGGGACTTTGGAGAAGAGATGGAGGGACAGGACACAGGGAATGACTTCAAACTGGAATATTGGAGCTTTAGTTGGGATATTGGAAAGGAATCCTTCCCTGGGAGGGTGGGGAGGCCCTGGCACAGGTTTCCAGAGAAGTTGTGGCTGTCCCATCCCTGGAAGTGTCCAAGGCCAGGCTGGACAGGGCTTGGAGCCACCTGGGCTAGCGGGAGGGGAGTTAGTAGGGAGTTGAAACTACATGATCTTGAAGGTCCTTCCCAAACCAAACCATTGCATGAATCTCTGATTCTATACAAAACCAAGCTGCTTCTCAGAGCATCAGGACCCCTTTTCCGCCTTGAGATCCAAAATACCAGATGGAAGTCATCTGTAAATCCAACACTGGAATTCAAAGCAGGGAGAAGAGCCATTGCTGTGTGCAGTTGGATCCTGACTCCAGACTCTCCTCCTCTTGCACAGACAAGACTCACAGTCCTTTCCCTGTCACATGTCCAGCCACACACCAGTTTCACAACCCACTGTGGAACACATTTCCATAGTTGAGAGGTGGTGATGGTGCTCTGAGTGTGTTCTTACCATCTGAGGTGGAAATCCCTGGCAACAAGATATGGAAACGCCATCACTTCATCACTTACCTTGAAAAAGTATTTTTGACTCATATTTAGACCCCCCGGTGTCACTTAAAGGGATTTAACTCTGAACAGATCGCAGAAAGTACAGCAAGAGTTTCCATCCCTGCATTTTCTATGGCCAGGAAAGAGTCCCAGTTTTCAAATCACTCCAAATTCTTATTTCTTTCATTTTTTTTCACAAAAAGCCTGCTCTGAGAAGCCAATATGTTACAGGGAGCTGATGGATTGCAGAGTGTTTATGGAGTGTCACCTAAAATAACTCACAGCAAAGAGGTGTTTGCCTGTTCCTGGGATGCAGGAGAAATTACTTACCCATTACTGCTCTGCTAGGAGATACAAATGACAATCATTTAGAACAAATAAAAGCTTGAAATCAGTGAACACACTTTCTTTTACTTCTTCACATTATTTTTTTAAAGGCAAAAATATCTAAAACTGGATTGGTTATTCATTACTTTTGAGGGTGAGGAATTAGATGGGAAGGAAATCTATTAATGGAATAGCGTTAGGTGAGTGGAGTTTTCCTTCAGCATTTCCATAAATCTGCCCACACATGCTCATGTAGGGAAAAAAATTAAAAACAATAATTTGGAGGGAATATTTGGGCATTTTGCTCATATCTTGCCATTCTAAAACATCAAGGGATGTAAAAGGGGAAAGTAGGGAGAGCCAGATTTCACTGAAGGGAATATGAAGTTGGGAACACGACTTGATTTTCAATAATGAGCTCTTGGAATTGCCAAGCCTGTGGAAAAAGGTGTGTTGGATCAGAAATAAGGTCTGGTCAGAGCAGGAAGGACTTTCCTCTTAGAATATTACCTCCATATCACACTGTCTTATTTTTTACTGTCCATCCAGCACAAACTAGGACTAATACAAAACATATAATGATAAAAGAATTCTTAAGTACAAAGACATTTAATCTCCAACTTCTTCATTTAATAATACTTACGAAATATAAATTCTCTATATTTAACTTATATAAAATCTCTGTCTAGACCCGGGTTGTGAAAATATAGAAAGAAAAAGTCTTTTCAGCCACTGAGTTTGAGTCACAAGGCAGCTCATTTTTAGCTCGCCCAGGTTCACAGCCTGGCGTGTTTCTGGCTCCTCAGGAGACAGAGTTTTACCGTGAAATGATAATTTTGCAGACCCGGAGAGGTGCTGTGCTGGAGGATCAGAGCGCTGCTCCTCGGCACTGTGCCAGCAGCAGATGGGAGCTCCTGGTAAGGGACTCAAACCCGTGTGATCCGTGGAGATGGGAAGTTGGAACCACCACGGGATGCAGAAGTGGCTTTGCTGCTTTGGCAGAACGGTTGTTTCTCCTGGTGTGGTGTCGTTAATTTGCTCCAGGAGTGGAGCAGAAGGTGGTAGGAACTGGAAAAAAACACAGAGCAAAGAGGCTGCAGCTCTCAAAGTGCCACAGAGCGGGTGAGAGATGAGAGAGAAAAGGTGGCAACAGAAAAAAAAATAATGGGAAGAACAAAGGGAAACGACGGGGAAAACCCAGTTAAGGTTCTCTTAGACATCAGCAGCCACTGCATGAGGCCACATTTGTTTCACCTTTAGGGATTTGGGTTTGAAAGCAACGTGGAGATAAGATGGCATTGAAAACTCGACAAAAAGAAAGACATTGAGGGGCTGCAGCGTGTCCAGAGAAGGGAGTGGAGATGGGGAAGGGTCTGGAGCAGCGGGAGCACCTGAGGAACCTGGGGGGGCTCAGCCTGGAGAAAAGGAGGATCATGGGGGACTTTCTCACTCTCTACAGCTCCCTGACAGGAGGGGGGACCTGGCTGGGGGTTCATCTCTTCTCCCAAGTGACAAACGGCAGGACAAGAGGAAACAGCCTCAAGTTGCAGCAGGGAAGGCTGATATTGGAGTTTAGGAAAAATGTCCAGGGTTGTCAAGCCCTTGCACAGCTGCTCAGGGCAGTGGTAGAGTCACCATGTCTGGATGGATTTAAAAAGTGTGTAGACATGGTGCTTAAGGATATGGTTTAGTGGTGGCCCTGGCAGTGCTGGTTAATGGTTGGACTCAATGGTCTTGGAGGATTTTTCCAAAATAACTGACTCCATGATCCTGTGAAAACAACAGGTTGACTTCTTGTACCCTGAGGTAATTAGAAAGTGAATTGCCAAACTTCTGAAATCTCTTGATAAGCTTTTCAGCCCTGAGAAATTATATGGGATTGTGAAAGGGTTTTTTTGTAATAAAGTTGTTCTCAGACTGAAGTGAATTGAGCTGAGACTGCCAGGACACTTACTCAGAAATTTTGGGAAAAAAGATGTTTTCTGATTGAAATATTTGAATTTAGATCTCTGTAGGTCTGGGATAGAACATTTCCATTTTCAGTGGAAGTGAAACTGAGAGTTACACTGAGTTTCTCTCAGAGAAGTTTTATTTTCAAGTCCCACTGACTCTGATTTACCTTGTACTGTCCCCAGTGAATCCTCACCATGACTCTCCCTGGGTCACCACAACCTTCATGGGATCTGTGGGTCCCACATGTGAGTTTATAAGAAGTCAATAGACCATCAGTGAGCACATCTGGGGCTTGTGACAGAGACATTCCCTCTGCTGCTGTTTCCATGTCAGCCCAAGGCTTGTCCTGAAGGTGGGATTCACTTCACTGTGAGTTTTTTGTTCTTGACTTTTCTGTTCAGACTTGTCCATCAAAATCCGTGTTAATAACGGGTTTCATTTAGTCAAATCTGTGTAATTGAGGGTTCAGGACATCTCAGAGAGTGAAGTGCCCATTCCAGCTCTCACTGCTGAGAGATTTCACAAACCAGCTCTGAAAACTCCTCATTTCCCACACTCTCCCCTGTTTTAGGCTGTATGGATCCATCCCAAGGGATCCCTCTTAACAGACCTAATGATTAGGACAAGGCAAAAAACCAAGAGGATTTGTCAGATCTTTGGCATCAAAGCACTGAGATATCAAAGGAACAAAACCACCATAAAAACAACTTTGGAAGAGACCTCCTGGGTCTACATATTTATTTTTGTCTCTTTGTTTCACTTGATAAAAACAGATGTGTTGTGAACCTGATAACCCAAATCTGTTCCCTAAAATGCTAATACAGGAGATTGCCAGGCTCTACAAAGAGCTGAGAGTCATTTTCTGGATGGTGACATAATCCCAAAAGCTCCAGAAAGGCAGGAGATGGGCAAGTCTGGCTGTTGGTCTGACCTGTGTCATCTCTAAGTCATGAATGACCATGAGGATGTAGATAAGAATAATTTTACAGGATCAGTATCAAATCTCCCTAAATTCATATCAAATATCCCCAGAAGTTAAGAGCATGTGCATAGGAAAAACTGTAACAACAGAGGGAGAGTATCATGGAATTACAGAACGCTTTGGGTTGGAAGGGACTTTCGAAACCATCTCATTCCAACCCCCTGGCACAGACAGGGACACCTTCCACTAGACCAGGTTGCTCCAAACCACATCCAGCCTGGCCTGGAACACTTCCAGGGATGGGGATGTAGGAATATATTCCCCTTAAGTTCTTGTCCCATGTCAGGACATCTGTGCTCAAGGGTCGTTTGACACTGATGTGGGATTTCTGTGGTTTATATTCCTGTGTTTATAATTCCTCTCTTCCTCCCCTGGGACTTTATCCAGTTTTTAAACTTTCTAAGTGCCTGTAATATCCTGTGGCAAGAATTCCACAACTTCACTGCGCCTCTGTGCCAAGAAATGGGCAGTTTGTGCCAGAGGGGGTGTCTTTGTGCAATAACTCTGGGTGTAAGTTTTAGGTTACAAGGGGCACCTGTGCTTTCTGACACAAAGGAAAGGCTTGGAGTCTCCTCCTTATTTATCCTTCTTTCTGTGCCGGAGCCTGGATGTTTAGCCATGGATCAAAGCCTTGTTGTGCCAAGCACTGTGGAGACACTAAAGGTTTCTCCTGGAGCAGAACAACATACCACCAAGTCTGCAGGGCCTCTCATTGGCACTGTTCCCAAGGCTGGACAAAGGAGAAAATCCTGGAATCAACTGCTCAAGGTCACCCAGAAAAGTCAGGAATAAACCTGTGGAGCTCCCTCTCCACCAGCCTTTCTTATCCCTCCTAAGAGACTGCAGGTATTTTGAATTACCCTTGTAAATAAGGAAACATCAAGGCTGGGAGGCCTCCAGTCTCATTTGATTTCCTGCACTCTCAGACACTTCAGTGTTTCCCAGGGCATGGAATTCCTCAGGCTGAGGTGGATTATTAATATTGACATCCCAATTAATAAATAACACCTGGCATTAAATAATAAATAGGGGAAAAAACCAAGAAGCAAATATTATTTGTTTGTCTGCATGCAATCAGACCCTTGGGATTGAAGACAAACTCATGCTCTTACATTATTACTGTGTGTTAAAATCAACCAGAGCTGGAAGAGTCCTACAGGGGAATTGAGGAAAATGTTATTTATTATGAATGTGTCAGTTTGGGCAGATTCACCTCAGGGACAGAGAGAACAGGTCCTAAACGGATTTGTTCAGTTTAGGGCCTGTCACAGACAGAGAATAGTTGATGATATCAGAATTAATTTGGATTGAAGGGACCTTAAAGATGATTTGCTTCCAACCCCCTGCCACGGGCAGGGACACCTTCCACTATCCCAGGTTGCTCCAAGCCCCATCCAACATGGCCTTGGACACTTCCAGGGACGGGGCAGCCACAGCTTCTCTGGGCAACCTGTGCCAGGGCCTGCCCACCCTCACAGCCAAGAATTCCTTTCCAATGTCTAATATAAATCTTTCTTCTTTCTGTTTAAAGCCATCCCCCCTTGCCCTGTCCCTCCATGCCCTTGTCCCAAGTCCTCTCCAGCTCTCCTGGAGCCCCTTTAGGCTCTGGAAGGAGATCCAAGGTCTCCCTGGATCCTTCCCTTCTCCAGGCTGGACATTCCCAGCTCTCCTAGCCTGTCTGCAGAGCAGAGGGGCTCCGCTCCAGCCCTTGGAGCATCTCCGTGGCCTCCTCTGGAGTCGCTCCAGCAGCTCCACATCCTTCTGCTGTTGTGGCCCCACAACTGGGTGCTGTGCTTCAGGTGGGGTCTCATGAAGGTGGAGTAGAAAGGAAAAATCTTCAACTATATGGCAAAGTATTTTGGGAATCAGGAATTTTCTTTGCATCTAAACATTCCACTGCCAAGATGAACACAAAGACCATCTTAGGTAGATAAATTAAATTGATAGTCAGGTTCTTTTATTCTACAGAGAAGAAGCCTTAAGGATCTTTGAAACTGGACTCTTTTTTTTTTCCTGTTTCTAAATAAAACAAATACATTATTGTGTATTATTGGAACCATATGAGGTATAAAGACATCTGTATGGGGTATAAATACATGTACACACACCTTGGCTTCTCCAGGGATATATGGCAGCGTTTCAGACCAAAGCTGACTCACATCTGTCTGTATCTCACTACTGGTGAGATACAACTGTCACTGCAGGACACCTTCCTCTGTTATCCAGGCAGAAAAACTTCCAAACAATATATGCCAAGTTGGAGCAGGGCAACTCTCCACTTCATTTTGGCTGATTTGACAAAGAAATAAAATGCCGTGATGACTTGTTTGAGTACAGTGCAGAGTAAGTGAGAAATAAATGCAAAATGGGACAGAATTGTGCTATAAAGCTGTACACTGTGGGCTCAGTTTTTCCTACAGAGTTTATTCAAAAAGAGAAAGTGCAGAGCAGACTCTTCCTGACATTTTTAATGGGCAATGGCCATTAGAGCCTTTCCCCTTCGGTGGACAATTAACCTCTCGCTTTATGGAAGGTGAAAACGGTCACTCTTGATTTCAAGCATAAAACTTGCCTTGTATTAAAAGGGAGAAAATAAATCCTGCAGAGTACAGAACAAAATAATAAGGATGAATGAGGCTCCGAGAGGAATTGTTCTGCCAAATGTTGATGGGTCTCAACCAGATAAGGCTTCTGACCAGCTCAAAAATAAAATTTGTTTTTCTCCCTTTCCCAGCTCTCAACATTGTCTGATGAATATTTGAGTCCTCAATACTCATGAGCAAAGCTTTGCAGTCTGGCTGAAAGCACAGACCGCAGGATCCTGCTTGCAAAGCTGCATCTGCTTTAAGGCAGGAGATGGGCAAGTCTGGCTGTTGATCTGATCTGTGTCATCTCCAAGTCATGAATGACCATGAGGATGTAGATAAGAATAATTGTACAGGATCAGTATCAAACCTCCCTAAATTCATATCAAATATCCCCAGAAGTTAAGAGCATGTGCATAGGAAAAACTGTAACAACAGAGGGAGAGTATCAGGGAATCGTGGAATGCTTTGGATTGGAGAGGACCTTCAAAATCATCTCATTCCAAGATGCTGCCATGGGCAGGGACACCTTCCACTAGACCAGGTTGCTCCAAACCCCATCCAGCGTGTCCTGGAACACTTCCAGGGATGGGGATGTAGGGATATATTTCCCTTAAGTTCTTGTCCCATGTCAGGACATCTGTGCTCAAGGGTCGTTTGACACTGATGTGGGATTTCTGTGGTTTATATTCCTGTATTTATAAGTCCTCCCTTGGGAATGTACCCCGTTTCTAACTCTTTAAGTGCCTGCAATATCCCATGGCAGAGGGACCAGGGGGTTCAGAATGTGTCAGGGACATGAGCAGGGTTATAAAGGACTGGTTTGGAGCAGAGAAAGATGGTCATGTCAGGCTGCACAGAGAACAAATACATCTCTCCTGCACACAGGATTTATCAGAGAGGCAACAACAACACCAAATTCACCTCCTTTTCCATAATTTTCCAACCCTTCATGGCTGAAAGAATCCACCACTCAGTTCCATGGTCATACAGTGATGAAAACATGACACCAACATCTGTTGGCTGCAACTGAAATCAGCCACTCCACCTGCATAATCCGTGTCTAATAACATTCCAGGTCCTTGTTGCCAGCATGGAATTCTAAGACCGTTCCGGTTGTGACAGATGTTAAAATAGTTTTGGCTCATGCTCTGACCTCTGTGACCTCTCACTCAGCTGTTATCCAAGTTTTGGAAGCAAACTGCAGAGACAGGATAAGCTGCTTTGCATCTGTGACCTGATATAATAATCAGTGTCACCGAGGGAGGACAGAGCAGGTTATGGAAACCTAAAATCCCTTGCAATAGAGTAGCTCAAATCCACGGTGTCTCTCTGAAACATCAGAATTTGGGCTTTCACACAAAGGCAGGCACATTTGCACGTTTGCAGGGCAAGCTGGCCCTGAAAGTGCTCTGAGGCCAATTTCCATGGAAGATTAAAAATGAGCTGATGGTTGATCTCCTCCAGAGATTCTCCTCTTAATCCTTTCTCTTATCTGGTTTCTTATCAGTTCTCTACAGGGACATTAGTAAAGAGACAAGGGAGAGCTCAGAGCTCCAAACAAGCCAGGTTTGAAATGCATCCAGTTCAAAAAGCTCTGCAGTCTGTGCATCACTCAGAGGCCAACCTGCACCTTCAAGGTCTTAATAAGCTCTTCTTTGTCTCTTGCTCTCTTTTTCCTCCAGACAGAACAAGGCTGGAGCATGACAATAATTTAGTATTTCCACAGAAACTTCCTCACTTTTCACTTACAAAAATTTCATAGAAACATGGAATGGTGTGGGTTGGAAGGGACCTTAAAGACCATCTCTTTCCAACCCCCTGGCATGAGCAGGGACACCTTCCACTAGACCAGGCTGCTCCAAGTCCTGTTCAACCTGGCCTTGGACACTTCTAGGGATGGACCATTTATTAATAATTAATATTTATTAAGAATTTATTAACGGAAACACTTGGCATTTCTATTTGAAAAAGATAGGTTTATTAATTAATTTGCATGTGCCTTACCATAATTTCCAGAAGGATCTACTCCATGATCTTGTTGGACAGTGAGGTGAGACTGACCAGCCCACAATTCCCCACTTCTTTGTTCCCCCTTTTTTGTGTTTGGTTGGGTATTTTTTCTAAAATATCTGCTCAGCTTTCAGCATCCTGCCTGACTTCCCCAAGGGACATGGACTTGCACGATACCCTGAGACAGTCTCGGCTGAATTTGGGCAAGAAGGTTGAAACTTTGATACTTTGATGAGTCTGTGATGTGACAGCAGGTTGGATCATTCCCTGAGGGGCAAAATCCCTTTTCTTGCATGAAAGAAAGTATCAGTCACGCAACTTTCTAGTGTGAACAGCTCCGTGCCAGGATGGGGTGACTAAGAAACATTCCCTCCCTTTCCCAAACACTGTACATATATTTAGATCAGCGTGTGCATATCTCTCGATCTATATCTGTATCATATATGTCTGTATCTATAGATACATCTCTCTATGTCATCGAACCATAGAATCACCTGGGTTGGAAGGGACATTAAAGATCCTCCAGTTCCAACCCCCTGCCATGGACAGAGACACCTCCCACTATCCCAGGTTGATCAGAGCTCCATCCAACACATCCTTGGGCACTTCCAGGGATGGGACAGTCACAGCTGCTCTGGGCAATCTGTGCCAGGGTCTCACCACCCTCACAGGGAGCAATTTTTTCCTAATATCCCATCTAACTCTACTCTCTGCCAGTTCAAAGCCATTCCCACTTGTCCTGTCACTCCATGCACTTGTCAATAGCCTCTCTCCATCTTTCTTGTTGACTTGTTCAGGTACGGGAAGGTCACAATTGGGTCACCTCAAAGCCTTCTCCAGGTTGGACAATCCCATCTGTCCCAGCCTTCCCTCCCAGCAGAGCTGCTCCATCCCTCTGACCATATTGGTGCCTCCTCTGGACTCGCGCCAACAGCTCCATGTCCTTCCTGTGCTGGGGATCCCAGAGTTGGAGGCAGAACTGAAGGTGAGGTCTCACCTGAGCAGGACAGAGGGGCAGAATCCCCTTCCTTGACCTCCTGCCGACACTGCTTTGGATGCAACTCGAAAATAGGAATTTTCTCCCAGCTCTCTCTGGCTCTCCTGTAAACCATGGCCTGGAAGGCGTCCCCTGACACAGCAAACACCCCACAGCATTTATTTCTCTGTCCAAGCTGCTACTCAGAGTTTGTGAGGGTGAAAGTCCCACCCACAGCCAAGGTTTCTCAGCAGGAATTGTGCCTTTCTATTACGAGCTCCACTCCATGAATTATCTTTTGACAGAAATAATTTGTGAAAAAATACAAAATAATAATAATAAAAAAGGAAACAACAGAGTAACTTTACAGACAATGAACTGTGTAAATAATAAGAGAAGCAAATGCCCTTGAACAGCCTCTCACCTGCCTGCACCTCACTGTGGCTTCAGCAGGAGTCAGAGTGGTTTTAATTAACACCTTCCTCAGTGCAAAGTTACCACATTGTTCTCAAAAGACGGAGTGACACCCGGGTGAGGGTTTCCAGATTTTGTTGTGTCTTCAGAGCCTTGGCTAGTCCAGGTTTTACTCCACTTCCTGGGACAGCAGGCTTGGAGCAGAGTGCCTGGTGACAGCCCTTATCACACCAGAGCTCCCCAGATGTGCCCGGAGTGTCGAGGACCCCAGGAGGGGATTGTACTTGCAAACAGCATCCAGTTGGTTTGCTGGATCCGTGCCTCTTCTCCTCCTGAAATGCCAGCAGCACAGGAGGGGCTTTCTCCTCTGGATGCCCTACCAAACTTCCAATGACAGGCAGGAGCAGAGAGTTTGCAGCGTGGAATTTGAGGCTTTTGGAAAGCGAGGGTGGGCGGTGAGATCCAGGTGCTGGGGGATCCTCGGCTGAACTCTGAGGGCTTTTCCTTTACAAAAATCCTCTTCTTATCTGTCATTTTCTTGCTAGGTCTGGAAAGGGATTAAACTTTTGATGTTGGCCCCTGCTGTCACCTGGGGGCTGCTTTCTGCCTAATCCATTTGGGTCCATGCTGTGGCTTTGCTGGAGGATTCATCCCCTGACTCCCTGCCCTGCTTTGAAGTGTGGTGGGAAGGGCACCAAGGCACAGGATGGTCCTTTCTGCCCATGCAGGGGATTTTGAACAGTCTTAACATCTGCAGTTCCCTGGATCCAGGCTGGATTACTTTTATTTATCTCTAGACAGGAACAGGACAAACAAAAACCAACAGGTTAGAACTAAATGATCCTTAAGGTCCCTTCCAAAATGAACCATTCCATGACTCTATGACTCTAAATTATTTCCAGACCTTTCAGGAATCAGCCCCCCATCACAATTTCCACAGGAGACAAGTTCAGAGTGTGACTTCTCATCCTGCCAGCAAGTTTAAATCACTTTCAAGGAGAAACCACTCCTTTTTTTGAGGGCAATGTGTATTTTATCATTCATTTTCAGTAGATGCAGGATTTTACCAGCTGATTTCAGCTTCCAGTAGACTGAGTCATCTCCCCAAGATGATCTTAGAGATTATAACTTCTGAAGGGTGAAGAACTGAGATAAACAGGGTGTCTTGGAAGCAGAATATTGCATTATAATTGTGGAATTAACCCCAGTGAAGTGACTTTAACTCTGGCCCTTTCCCATTTGCCACAGTCCTGCAGCTCTTGAGTTTAAGAACTATGGGATAGGACATCATTCCTGGAATGGATGACTGACAGCCCAAGTGTGCTCTGCTATTTTTATTGCATTTTTAGCATAATAATATATTCAGTTCAAAACTAGTGATGTATGAACATAAATATATCTTATTTGCCTATTAAAGTTAGACAGGAAAAGTCATTCTTTGTGCAACATCTGTAATATGAGCATTTAAATTTTATCTTCTCCTTTCAGATGTCTGGGCAATAAACCTTGAAAGATGTTTTTATGGAATTTGGTGCAATACCATCACTGTCATTATAGAACCATGATTTTTCTACTCATTCGAAAAAGTTCTGGGTTTTTTTACTTTTTTTATTATCCCTCTAGAATTTTGAGGCAATGACAGGGAGTCAAGTCCCCGGATTTACCCAGTGTTCCCTCTTCCAAAGGCTGGGGAGAGAGGCCACACCATGGATGTGAGCCATGATGTATCACTGGGTCCTGAAGCCAGAAAATCACCTCTAACGTGTTTTTATTTTCCCTGTGAATGCAGAGGGTGCACTTTCAGGGTTGGATTTCCTACTGTCTCAAATCAGGGCAAGTTTAACACCTGGTAGGACAGTGTTAATTACTGTTGATGATGATTGTGGAGCTCCTTCATTCAAAAATGCCACCCAAAAGCATAGAAATGACACCTTCCTTGTCTCTTGCAGCAAGATTTGCCTGTGAAGCAAGAAAGGTGGAGTAAGACTATTTACAAGGGCATGGAGTGACAGGACAAAGAGAAAATGATTCAAACTGACAGAGAGCAGGTTTAGACTGGATATTTGGAAGAAATCCTTTACTGGGAGGGTGATGAGGTGCTGGAATGGATTTCCCAGGGAAGCTGTGGCTGCCCCATCTCTGGAAGTGTTCAAGGCCAGGTTGGGTGGGGCTTGGAGCAACCTGGGATAGTGGAAGGTGACCCTGCCCATGACAGGGGGTTGAAATGAGGTGATCCTGAAGGTCCTTTCCAACCGAAAGCATTCTATAGTTCTGTGATTTCTGTTGGGACAGGAAGATGAAAACCCCTACGTGTCCTTGGCTCTCCTGTGCAGGACACGTCCCTGCACAGCCCAGTCCCTAGAAAATCAACGTTTAAGTGGAAGCAAATATGCAAATGCTACTGTAAAGGCAGGGAATAAAAGACAGAGCAGGAATGTCTTTTCTAGTGATAACATGGGAATAAATCACTGTGCCTTATTTTGATATCACTGACATTTTTCATAAAGGCGTTCTCCAAAGCGCCAAAGACATCTGTCAGCACAGAGTGAAGTGTGTACAAATGAAGCCTAAATCTACTCTCCTGAGGCATGACAGAGGTGTTGATAATTTCAGTTGCTGGGAGGGAGCAATTCTGATGCAAAACCTGGAGGAGTGAGTCCCAGGGTGAGGATTTTTTAGCTCAAGATGTGATCACAGTGACGCAATTGTGGAACAGCATCAGCCTGCGCAAGGAAAGCTGCAACCCTTGGAACAAACATGTGGAAAAGAGAGGGGAATATTGGGATATGGCATTGTGCCTGGCCTAGCTGTGTTTCTAAAGATTTATCTTACAGGTCTGTTTTGGGAGAATAATAATTTTAAAAACAGATTTTATATTTTTTGAAGATGACAGTATTTAGTGAAGCTGCAGAGAGTACCTCGTTACTGGTGTAGTGAAAGGTAATGGAGCTGTAAGTTATCGAGTCAAATGAATCAAGTTCCTTGATATAATTATATTAAGCTCTGTAATCTGAGTTAATAGACCCTTGTCCAGTTTCTCTGAGACTTTTTTCCCCCCTCTAATTTCTATTTAGACACTGGAAAAGCTTAGTGTTGCAGATGACACCAAGCTGGGTGGAAGCGCTGACCTGCTGGAGGGCAGGAAGGCTCTGCAGAGGGATCTGCACAGGCTGGACCCATGGAGCCCAAAGGTGAGAGTTTCAATAAAGTGAAGTGCTGAGTCATGCACTTTGGTCACAACAACCCCATGGGTGGCTCCAGGCTGGGAGCAGAGAGGGTGGAAAGTGGCCCAGTGGAAAAGGATCTGGGGGTGCTGGTTCACAATAGTGGAACATGATCTGGTGTGTGCCCAGGCAGGCAAGAAGGCCAGTGGCATCCTGGGCTGTATCAGCAATATCGTGGCCAGCAGGGCCAGGGCACTGATTGTCCTCTGTACTGGGAACTGTGAGGTCACATCTCATGTGGTGTGTCCACCACAACAAGAAAGACATTGAGGGGCTGGAGCGTGTCCATGAAGGGAGCGGAGCCGGGGAAGGGTCTGGAGGGTAAGTGACATGGAGGAGAGGCTGAGGGAGCTGGGGTCATTCATCCTGGAGAAAGGAAGGCTCAGGGGAGACTTTATCATTCTCTTTAACTACCTGAAAGGAGGTTGTAGCCAGGTGGGGATCCATCTCTTCTCCCAGGCAACCAGTGACAGGACAAGCAGACATGGAGTCAGGCTGTGCCAGGGAAGGTTCAGGTTGGACATCGGGAAGAATTTCTTCACAGAAGGGGTTGTCAAGCATTGGAAGGGGCTGCCCAGGGAGGTGGTGGAGTCCCCACCCCTGGAGGTGTCCAAGGAATGACTGGATGCGGCACTCAGTGCTCTGGGCTGAGTGACAAGGTGGTGATGGGTCAAAGGTTGGACTTGATGATCTTGGAGGTCTTTTCTAACCTTCTCAATTCTATTCTATAATTGTATAATTAAATGTTTATATGAACCTGCCTCTCCCTTTGGCACCTTACAGCAGGGTTTTTAGCCTGCCTGTTCATATATTTTCCCAGAGAAGATATTTGAAGGCAACTTCAGAAGCAAAGCTCCAGGACACCCACCTTTACTGCAAACATCAG
This sequence comes from Scytalopus superciliaris, assembly GCA_013400415.1. NCBI lineage: Eukaryota > Metazoa > Chordata > Aves > Passeriformes > Rhinocryptidae > Scytalopus > Scytalopus superciliaris. The sequence goes on from VXBX01008682.1 coordinate 85,216, forward strand.
CTGTTTTCTGCTGCCAAATATTTAGGGACTTGATAACTGGAAAATATTAAACTGCCCTGAGGCAGCATTAGAGGTTGACCCTCAAATTAACCCTCAGAGCAGTGGTGAGTCAGACCTGAAGGGCTGAAAAACCCAAATTAATTTGTGGTCATTCTCCAGAAGACACTTTGGGGTCTGCTGTGGTCTGGAAGGTCTTTCATCCTTCTGATCTGTCAGAACTTGGGGGTCTACATTGCTGAGGACAATTCCAGTCACCTGCCCTTGTGTTCTCCTGCAGGGATGAGTTTCTCCTGGGGCAGAGCATCCCTTTGAGGCTTGTAACTCAGTGTGATGGTGATGTTCAGGCATCAAAACTGGTCCTGTGCTTCCCAAAGTTACAGGAGAGTCCAATTGATTACGTTTAGCAGGATAAAGTCTCCATGGTAGTGTTGGTGTCCCAACTCATTTCCCTTGGACATGTTTTAAGGGAGATCACAGTGGGAATACTGGTAGATTGTGGATTTTTTTTTTTGAAGGAGCAGCTTTTTTTCCTGGCATCAAGATCCAGAGCCAGTGAATGGCAGCTATTGGTATAATTGGGAACTGTACCAACTTCCCAGCACGTCCCAACAGGCCCCAGCTCCAAGAAAGAGAAGCACAAGAGAGTGATCTCAAGGCATGAACTGTGCCTTTGTCTGGCTCATCTTGTTCTCTTTCATATTATTATCCTCTCCTTGCCTTTAAAATCAACCCCATCCTGGTGCACAATGGGCAATTTCCTGTTGGTTCACCTTTTTATGAGAATCTACATCAAAAAGTGGCATTAGGGGAGTTTAAAAAGGCCCTTCAAACCCAGTTCCACATAAGTATCCAGCATCATCCTGCAAAAGGAGCCCCTGGGGACATAAGTCTATGTGATTTTCCCTTCAAAAAGCCTGGAACTATGTAAATAGCAGGAGAAGAATCATTCACATGGGAGGTCACAAGGATTCAGAAACATTTTTGCATTTCTAAAGGCAACTTTTTAAAAGTCCTTTCAAAGGTATTTAAACCTGGAAAAAGAGAAAAGTCAAATGTTTGTTGTTCCAAGCCCAGTCCAACCTCGCCTTGGACACTTCCAGGGATGGGACAGCCACATCTTTGGGCATCCTGTGCCACGGTCTCACCACCCTCCCAGGGAAGAATTTCTCCCTAATATCTCATCTATCTCTTCCCTCTGGCAGTTTGAAGCCACTCCAGGCCCTTCTTCAAAGCCTCTGTCTTGTAGCTCCTCTTCGGGTACTAAAAGGCCCCCATTAAGTCACCCCACAACCTTAAATTAAATTCTATTCCTGACTATTTTCTGGCTGAACATGCAAGTTGTGGGGTGTGAAGGGGTGGGATTCACTGGGGAATATCAGACTGGACCTGGAGGGGAGGTGGGTGAGTGGTCTGGGGGCCAGGAACTGGTGAAAGGACACGAGACCCACGTTCCCTGGGTAGACCACAGAGACCATGGAGGATGGATGTCTTTGCCTGTACAGGGTGCCTCAGATCCCTCTGCAGTCCATGAATAGTCAATATGAGGAATCAGTGGAGCTCAGAGATCACAGAATCACAGGATCATCGATGTTGGGAAAGACCTCCAAGATCATCAAGTCCAACCTTTGATCAACAACCACCGTGTAAAACAGATCAGAGCACTGAGAGCCATGTCCAGTCATTTCTTAAACATCTTCAGGGATGGTGAATCCACCACCTTCCAGGGCAGCCCATTCCATGATTCTTCTGGCTAAATTTCAGTATCTGCTTTAGGATGTGATGTCTTGATTGTACAACAGCTCTGCTTCGATTCCATTGAATTTCTATCCCAGACCAAGAAGGAATTCTGGAGTGACTGCTGGGATGAGCATATTCTCATCACCCAAGGGAAATCCAGGGGCTACCTGAGGCTCAGGGCACTGCCTGGGACTCTGAAGGAAGTTTGGCTTTCCTCCTTGGTTTCTGGAAAATCTCCCCTCAGGATCAGCTCTCTCTGCTGACTACAGGCTGATGCAAGTTCTGAGCAGGCTGGTGTGTATCCTTTTTTAAAATCTCCAGGTTTAGGAAGTGGAGAGGGGTGGCTTGTGCAATTCCTGAATCATTACTGGGATACTGCACTGCCTACACCGTTCAGAGCTTCTCGTACTTTCAGTCAGGACTTGGCTCGTTTCTGCCAAAGAGTTTGCATGATAATGCAATTGTTAGTTATTTTCTCAAGGTTTCTTGTACTTACATGAACCTCAGAAAGACAGAAGAGAATGGCTAATTAGCCAAACTAATGAGAGTGGAGATATCCATATTCAGTGCAGAGCTAAAGGGGGCTCATTAAAGTAAAAGAGGAGCCAGCACCAACAAAAAGGAACAAAAAGGACTTTTAACCCTTAAGAGCCTTTGCTTTCCCATCCAAGATGGATGGAGGAGCCCAAAACACAAGGGAATGGCTAAATCCATGCTGCAATAAATTTGGCAAGGGTTGCTGGGCTGCTGAGTGGGCAGATTTCCCACAGAAAATAAACCAGCACTGTTTTCAACAGTTAACGTTTTCCCATGGGAAAGGAGGGAAAGGAATAGGCTGCAGGATGCTGGGTGAGAATGCAGCAGTTTTTTGTAGAGGAGCAGAGAGGGTCACACATATCCTGTCAAAGGCCAACAAAAAGGGGGAAAACAAGGATTTTCCTTTCTCTGTGAAATTCAGGGAGGCAAGCAGGTCATTCCTAACCAGCTGGGGATAATTTCTCCACTGTTCAGCTGATGAGACAAACCCAGCCATGCCAGGGTGTTCCTGGCTCTCCCCTTTGCTGCCTTGGTCATTGAAACCTTTGGGATCATCACATTTCGATGGTGATCTCCAGGTTCAGGCTGGATATGAGGGAAAAACTCTTCACTGAAAGAGTGGTTAAGTGTCAGAAAAGGCTGCCCAGGGAAGTTCTGGAGCCAACACCCCTGGAAAATAAAAATAGTAGGTGTGGCACTTCATCATAAGGTTTAGTGGGAATGGTGGCACTTGGTTGGAGGTTGGACTTGACGTTCTCGGAGGACTTTTCCAGCCTTAATGATTCTCTGTTTTGTTTTCTTAATTTTTGTTGCTGCCAAGCCCTTTTGCTGACACACAGCCCCAGCTCAAAGTTAACAGTTTTGCATGGCACTGTGGAGCAGATAAGTATTTATATATATATATATTTAGAAAATCTACTCTGCCATGTACTGAAGTGCCAAGGGAACAACATATTGATCCACACAAAGCCCAGGAACTCACAAAGAAAAACAAACAGACTGAACCTTTGCCTTGCACTTACAGTTGTTACACTTGTATTTTCTTTTCTAGTTATTAAGCCCTGCTTTGAAAATCAGAAGAGGTAAGAAGGGGGCAGAGGGGTCCAGTGATTAATGAAGTGTTTTGTTTGGCTGCTGTTTTATCCCTTTTTCTCACCTGCTTAAAAAACAAAAGGTGAAGCAGAAGGAAGGGCTGGTCTTTATACACCTTATACTTTGGAAACTACTCTATCAGCTGCGAGCAAAGCCAAGCCAAGCCTAATTCTTAATTCTGGTTTTATGAGGACATGCATCTCACTGACGTAAGGACAAGTTGTGTGGAGTCGTGTCTTTTCTCTGGGGGCCATGTAAGATTGGATCCAGCTCTGCTGGAGGTGGGTGGGAGCTGCTTGGATGAGCACAGCAACAAAGCCCGAGTGCTAAAGAGGATGCAAAAATGTTTGAAGGAGGCAAAAACCGTAGGAGGGAAATTGGGGTCTTGTAGAACTCCTGGGACTGAGGCAGCCAGGGCTGGGCATGGTGGTTGATTGCCCTCTTTGTGTTAAATGTTTTGATATTGGCCACACATGATGAGACTTTTTTGGCTTTTCTACTGTTGGAGGGAGAATTAGCAAGGCCAGCTCAGTCGTTGTTAATTGCAGTGGAAATTAATAACGCCCTACCCGTGTAAATCATGCCATGTGGGAATTGTCTTGGTCATTTTCTCACCTTAATAAATACAAAATTTTGATCTGTGAGTGAAAAGGAGCAGCACCTGAGCTCTACTCAACTCAGCTGGGGTGTTTTCATGATGGAAGGGACAAAAATAGTATTGATGAGGTTGTTTTAAAGGACAACACCTCTACCCAGCACAGTCTGTGGTCAACCAAAAAGCAGCTCCAGTGCAAGAGGTTTGAAACCACCAGGAATTTTACACCAAGGGATGCTCATGTGCTTTTTAAATGTCAGTGATTTAAACCTCAAAATGAGATGTAGAAGATGCATTATGTTATATCAGTGGTAGGGAAACTGAGGCAAGGAGTCAGATGGCTTATTTGGCATCTGAAAGCTCCATTTTGAAGGGAAAATCGATGGATACGACTATGAATGAGATCCATCTTAGTTTCCAGGGCTTTGAAATCTTGCAAATTAGAAAAACTCAAAAATATTGAAGAAAAAGATCTTATAATGTTGTCAACTGGATCTTCCCTGCCTTGTTCTTTATACACAGTCAACTCCTGCTTGATAACGATTTCCTTTGGAACAAACCATAATTACTGATCACTTTTCCAGCTCTGAACCACAGTTTAACTTCTAGATGGATATTCAAACTTGAATAAATGATTTTGTCCAGAGAAGTTGTGGATTCCCCATTCTGGAAGGCCAGGTTAGACAGGGCTTGGAGCAACCTGGTCTAGTGGAAGGTGTTCCTGTCTGTGGCAGGGGGTGGAACTGGATGATCTTTAAGGTTCCTTCCAATCCAAACCATTCTGTGATCCCATGATTTCCAAGGATAGCCAACCAATGGGCACGATGAATAAACTCAGTTTTTTAGTCTTTAACATTTTGTTTTTATTTTTAATGAGTTCTGTCTGGATTCAACTTGCAGTGAACTGATGAGTTTTATTTCTTTCTTTGTAAAACTAAAGAGCCCATTACCTTTCCATTTTCCCTCATCCTTCCTATGAAATAAGTATTGGAGAAGGGGAGGGATTGGCTTCATAGGGAACCAGCTGGGAAATCACAGAAATCATAGGATCGTAGAATATCCAGAGATGGAAGGGACTCACAAGGATCATCAAAGTTAAAATCCTGGCTCTGCACAAGAAGAGAGACAGGAATTGATTGTCAAGCAGCACAAGAGTGCAGGGATGGGGTAAATGCCCACTGGCACCTTCCCTGATCCCTTCCAACAGATCCTTTCATTCAGTGCCAAAAGGATCCTTCATTTATCCCCCTTAGCGTTTATGGAGAATGAACTGCAAACCAATATTGAGCCCCTTTCAGCCTGGTTTTAAGTGGTGCTGAGTTAGCACAGGAATGAGTCACTGAAAATCAACAGGAAATTACAGCCTGGAATATGAATCATTCATTGATCCCACAAAGTTTGCCAGGGGTAAGTGAGAAATTTTGGAGATGAGCGTGGATCCAAAAGACTGATGTCAGAGAGAAATGAAATTGCTGGAAGCATTCAGAGGATTTAAGGACAACCTTTTTTTTTTTTTTTTTTTTTTGGATGCACAGAGCATGACTACGAACCAGATTGCAATGGAATTTTGCATGTTTCCCCCAGGAAAGATGGAGAAACCACCGGAGTTGGGTTAAATGCCACTGGTGCTGCCTCCCAACCAGGCAAAAACCCATATGGCTTGATTTTTGCCACCCTCCCTTTCCTGAGGAAGGGTCCATCTATCTGCAATTAAGTGTTTGTTTTATAATCCAGGATTATCAATATCTGAAGTCAAGGCTGCTTTTTTTCATATTTTGGTAATTCTTCAGAAGTAATAAAAAACTGAATGGAACAAAAAGATAATTAACAGGTAATTTGGGGAAAACTATTAATTTTGCTTCCTGATTCTTTTCAAGCAAAAAACAGAAGCGATTTTTTTTTCCTATCTAAACAGTCATTCTGATGGGGGAAAAGTTTAGAAGAATTTAAATATTAATAATAAATACAGTCATAATCTACCTATCTCCAAAGGTAGGGCTCATCCTTCTTCATCCTGGCAGAAGAGTTGGAGGGATATCAGTCCTTTAGGAGACTGAGCCACAATTTAAGTGCCTTATAATTGATTGTTTTTACTGCTGGCCCTACATTTTCTTGCAGGAGGGACTCAGCATCTCTTGTATTTATTTATTTGGAGGTAGAAAGAAAAAAAAAGTCCAGTTTCCTAAAGTTTGGAGAAATTAAATGGAGTATGAGTGGGATGTTGGAAGACAGGGATGGAGGAGAAGTTTACACATGAACACAGAATGGTTTGGGTAGGAAGGGGCCTGAAGGATCATCTCATTCCCAGCTCACTGCCATGGGCAGGGACACCTTCCACTACACCAGGTTGCTCAGTTTTTATTATCTTTTCCCCCAGAAATGCCCATTCAAGGGCAAATAAGCAAAGAATAGGGCAGGATGCTGTTTCAGTCCATGGATCTGACATCAACATGTCATTTCTCACTTTGGGCAGCCAGAGATTTCTGATCTAATAGGTTTGTGCTCCCAATTCCTCAGTTAGAAAAGGGGTTATTCCCCCATACCTGGCACTGGTGAGGCCACACCTCAAATCCTGGGGTCAGTTTTGGGTCCCTTGTGGCAAGAAAGACATTGAGGGGCTGGAGTATGTCCAGAGAAGGGAACGGAGCTGGGAAGGGTCTGGAGCACCAGGAAGGGCGGAGGGAGCTGGGGGGGGGCTCAGCCTGGAGAAAAGGAGGCTCAAGGGGGACCTTCTGGCTCTCTGCAACTCCCTGACAGGAGGGTGGAACCAGGTGGGTGTCAGACTCTGAGAGGACATGAGGAAATGGCCTCAAGTTGTGCCAAGGGAGGTTTAGATTGGGTATTAGGAAAACATCCTTCATGGAAAGGCTTAATAAGCATTGGAACAGACTGCCCAGGGAAATGATGGAATCACCACCCCTGGAAGAGTTCAAAACTGGGTGGATATGGCACTTGAGGACACGGTTTAGTGACGAACACGGTGGTGGTGCTGGGTTGACAGCGGGCCTTGGTGATCTTAAAGGTCTTTTCCCACCTCAGTGATTCTACAGCTTGGTGGGTTTCTGACTCACAGCACGTCGTTTCCTCTCCTGGCAGGGACGGTGAGCGCACAAACAGCAAAGAAACCCGATGCAGTGTCTTGTGCTCAAGGCCAACGAGGGCAGATGTGGACAGATCAACCCAGGCCCATGGAGAAGGATGTTTATTTGAGCCTGGGATGGCTGGTTGGTGGAGCTCTGCAGGAACACGTTCTCACTGGGTCCGTCAATGCTTCTCAAAGTACTTTTACCCTGGATTTTGCCACGGTGACCTGCTGTGCTTGAAAACCTCAGCCTACCAAACAAACAACTAGGAAATGCAACAACAGGCTGGATATTGGGATTCCAAAGGGTTAACAAACCACCTGTAAAAAGCAACAAACACATTTCCAAAGAAGCAGGATCAGATAAGTTTGTGTTTGTATTGCAGCAGAGTTTTAGCTATAAGGAAATAATGATTATCAATGATTTACCAACAATAGCTGTGAGCTCAGAAGGAGATACAGTTCATGGAATGACTTCAGGGCTTTGGAATAACCTATCCTGGCATGAGAAAGCTTCTTATGGGTCTAACATGGGTTTATTTTCACTTTTCAATATGCCACAGTGTTATTTCCTCCTTTCAGATTGCCAGTGACACAAAGGAAGACGACTAACTAAAACCACCTCTTTTATCTTAATTAAGACGTGCCATGAAAGATGAAATTATCTGTTTAAATGGGAAAAGAGGAAATAAAGCATTTGGCAAAGCTTTTAAGATTTTTGCTCTACGTCAGCAACGCAGTGAATGAAGACATGAAAGAAGTGGATCAGTGGAGCTGTTCACAGGGGGAAAGTGATGTGAGCCAAGAGTGGGTCAAATAAGTTATGGGAGCGAATTCATTCCTGAGGAAGAAAATGGAGAGAACAGGATTTGAAGACCTGAATTATAATATTCTTGTAGATAAACTGATAGGGAAATGGAGCACAAGTCAGATGAGGAGCTGCTGAGGGAGCAGGGGCGGGGGGTCAGCCTGGAAAAAGGAGGCTCAAGGGGGACCTTCTAACTCTCTCCAACTTCCTGACAGGAGGTTAGGTCAGAGCCAGGTGGGGATCAGGCTCTGCTTCCAGAGAACAACAGATGGGATGAGAGGAAATGGCCTCAAGCTGCACCAGGGAAAGTTTAGGTTGGGTATTAGAAAATATTTATTCACTCAGAGGTTTGTCAAGCATTGGAAGAGGGAAGTGGGGGAGTGACCATCCCAGGAACTGTTCAAAAAATGAGTCAGTGTGACACCTGGCGATGTGGTTTGGTGGGTGTGGTGGCATTTGGTCAAAGGTTGGGCTTGTTGATCTTGGAGATCTGCTCCAATCTCAGTGATTCCATAATTCTTTAAACACCACCGAGTTCACCCATCAGTGACAGCAAAGGGAGCTTGGAGACAGAGTGACCATGGACTTATCAAAGCATCAGTATCTTAATCTACAACTAATTTTCCCCTCAGTTAAAGATTTCTAACAATTAAGTGCATATTAACCACTTTCTCATCTGACTTCCACTTTCAAATCTCTGTACCACAACTTTCAACATACAAATGGAATAAACTGAGAAATCACACAATGGAATATTCTGCAATTCTCCCATCTTTGCAGACACCTTATCCAAGTCCCACTGTTCCCCCTGCCTGTCTGTGGGCTGCCTTGCAAGCCACCATCATAACAATTTAAAAAAATTATTACTATTATTGTCATTTTTTTCTCATGATGTAGCCAGGCTGGTTGTGTCTGTCAGTCTTTTTCATGCTGGAGTATTATTTTCTGCAAGGTGGAATTATTAAGCAAAACAGAGGTTTCCCTTGGGAAATGAGAGTATCAGTTTAATTGAAAATTGTGGTAGGAGCAGATTAACAGGGTCAACAGCTTTTAAAATATAAATTTTCTGTGCCTAACAGAGATTTACGAGGACACCAAGTGAACCAAACCATACAACTGCCTGGGGTTTTTTTATTCTCTGTAAAAGAGAGGCAAGGAATGAGAGGACAGACATCTGAAGGGATATCAACCTTGGGAATTTCCCCCAGTTTGGAAATCTCTTTTTATCCGTTTCAACTGGCAAAGGGAGTGTGGGATTCCTGGTGAAGTGCTGAGCTCCCCAGCCCAGGGAGAGGTTACTGTGGGCAGTGGCAGAGCTTGTTTTGTGCACAACTTCATCCTGATTGCTGCTGGTGGCAGGACTGTGGAGTTAAACCTCTTCCTTCTGTGTCTGAGAGTGTCAGTCCACGCAGGTAACTGGTCTGGAAGGTGAGAAGTCTGTGGGAGTGGTGGACCTGAGCCTAATACTAAGTGGGTTTTGCAAGGATGCTCTTCTTAAATGGGATACAGTAATTAGATGAAGATGTAGTTTCCCACAGCACTGGGGGAAATTGTCCTTGCCCTACAGATGTTGTTTTATGGATATATATCTTAGTGTTGTGCTTTAGGCTGCTCTCATTTAATATCAAACATTCCTCTCAGGACTGCTAGGGATGATCCTGTGCAGGATTTGATGATCCTTGTGGGTCTCTTCCAACTTGCAACCCAAGTGAAAAATTGCTGTTTAATTTAGTCTTAGGATGCATCAATAGACAGATCAGCTTTTCATTAGTCAGGTGACACATAGTTTTTTGAATAGATGAGTTTAGGAAAATGGTCTGTGCTAAAGACATGGAGTGTCCTGTGAACACATAATTGTTTCATTTTTCAGGTTTTTCACATCTGAATTGTAGAATCACAGAATGGTTTGGGTTGGAAGGGACCTTCAAGATCATCTTGTTCCAAACTCCTGCCATGGGCAGGGACACCTTCCACTATCCCAGGTTGCTCAGGGCCCCAAAGTGAAGGATCTGGGGAGATCTTATAACACATTCCAGTGTCTTAAAAGGACCTACAAGAGAGCTGGAGAGGGACTTTGGGCAAGGGCATGGAGTGACAGGACTAGGAGAAATGTCTTCAAACTGACAGAGAGCAACTTTAGATTGGATATCAGGAAGAAATCCTTTATTGTAAGTGTGGTTGTCCTGAGAAGCTGTGGCTGCCCCATCCCTGGAAGTGTTCAAGACTGGGCAGGACCTGGAGCAACCTGGTCTAGTGGAAGGAGTCCCTGCCCATGGCAGGGGGTTGAACTACATGATCTTGAAGGTCCTTCCAACCCAAATAATTCTATAAATCCATAAAAGATTCAAAAAAAGCCCTGAACAAAGGAAAAGCTTGATGTCCTGCCAAAACCAACCCATGAGCTCCCCGTGAGTGACATCTGCTGCTCAGCTGGGTAGAAAAGAAGCTCCAAGAGCTCCTAAATTTTGATGGATCTCTGCTGATCAGCTCTGTGGAATGCTCATGATCTGGTAGCTGGGATCCCAGGGAATAAAAAGCAGCTATGGTTTGACAAATCTCCCAGCACAAATGCATGACTATTTCATTTCAAGTGTGTTTTAGCATTCCAACTGCCTGGTCCCATAAGCTTCAGAGAAGTTACAGCTACTTGGGATTCTACAGCAATACTCCCAGACTTAATAAAACTGTCTGGGGGACTAATGAATTATTTAAAGACTGCATAAAGAAAATGTAACCTATGCATTTAAAGTAGGAAAATCCACTTTAAAGTCATCATTGTGCTGTCTTTATCAATCTTACAAGGTTTTTCCTTCATATATTGGTATTTTGTTTGTCTAGGCTGAATGAATTCCGAATTGGAAGTATTGTCATTTCATTTAGGCCAATACTCGGGGCTGCATAAATTTATATTGATCATATATATAAAGTCTTTTGTTCTAGGTATGTATTTGCTCTATTAAACAATAAAGTGCTTCATACCAAATTGGAAAGAATGATGAACAGAAGCCACACACCCGGGTGTGACTTCCTTGGGGGTGTTTTTTTCCCAGAGCTCACCTTGACCAGAAGTATCAAAGATCTTTTTCTTTTTTGCATAATAGTGGGTTTGAATTTAGAGGGGTAAGAAATGACAGTGGAAAACTCAATAGGACCTTGAAAGGTCAGAAACCTCGAGTGAGCTGAACATGTAGGACTGAATGGGGAATAGCGGAAAAAACCAGGAGGGAAAGAAAAACCTGTGAATAATGTGATAGACATGAAAATGTGGGCAGAAAATCTGGGCTCTGGCCCTTGCAGGTGCTGGACTTGGTCAAAGAATTATGTACATGAGAAGTTCTGGAAAGGAAGGAAAAAAAGAAAATTCCATTTTGGGGTCTGCAGGATTAAATACCATCCCCTAAAACCGTTCTCAGCTTGTGATGGTGACAGTGTTCCTGAAACTCCAGGTGTTTGTCATTCTTACATCCCCTTGGGATCGTGGAATCATTGAGGTTGGAAAAGACCTCCGAGATCATCAAGCCCAGTCACTGACCCAGCACCACTGTGCCCACTAAACCAGGTCACAAACTGCCACACCTACCAGTGTTTTGAACACTTCCAGGCATGGAAACTCCACCACTCCCACGGGGGATCCTCTTCACTGGCAACATATTCCTGTGTACACACACAGTGACTTGGAAAATGCCATCCTTGGAGTGATCCATGACAGTGCCATGATGGGTGGGGTGATTTAACAGAGGGATGTGTGAAGATAAAAACATTTCAGATTAAAGATATATAGAATATCCTGTGTTGGAAAGGACCCACTAGGATCATTGAGTCCAACTCTTGGCCCTCCACAGGACACCCCAGGAATCATCCCATGTGCAAGAGACTGTTGTCCAAACACTTCCTGAGCTCTGGCAAACTTGTGACCAGTTCCCTGGAGAGTGTTGGGAAAGGAACAGTTACTAAAACACAGGATTTTTTTCCTACCTGTCTCTCCAGGTCATGGAAGTCTCACAACAAGTAAATAATCAGATAAAAATTGATTACAGGCTAGAAACTGGGCATGGAAAAAGATGAAAAATAGGGAGGCAGGTAAATTAGGAAGTTTGGAAAGCAGGTGAGACTGTGAAGCAGGAGGAAGGGAGCAAGAACATGGGGGGGGAAAGAAGAGGATGATACATCTAGGCTGGAAAAGTCATTGGCTATAGACATGGAAAGGAATTCTGGGAAAGGAAGAATGAGGAAGGAGAACACAGAGGAATCCCAGGCTGATCTGGTTCCTCATTAGGGCAGGTGATGAGTCAAACACCAGAGTGGGCTCGGGCACCTGGTGCTGGTGAGCAGCCAAGGAACCAAAAGCCTGTGAAAAGGAAAACACTCCAGGCTTTGTGCTTAAAATTAACTAACAAATTGCAAAAGACCTCTCACTATATCCTCCTTCTGAGATGTCAGTTGGAATCTTTCCTTCTCCACCTGTCCCAGGTGAGGAATTTACTTTAACTCTTTCTCTGTTTCCCCTTTGAGGGATCATGGTGATAGACCTGTCAGTAAAAGATCTGCTTAGTTGGCACCAGGGTGTTTTTTCTTTGGAAAAGTGCTCAGAAGGACATCCATTATTCCTGGAGAAGAGGTTCTGGACTGCAAGGGATGTCAGGATGGATGGAAAGGGAAGAGGAGCAAGTTTCATAATATTCCTCTGCACTAAGTATTTGGGATTCAGGTATCCCTAGGACAGGAGGGATGCAAACAGGCTGCTGGACTCTTCTCCAGCTCAGCATTTCATCTCTTCCTCTCTCCTCTCTACCCTAAAATTAGCTCTGCTTGCAGGAATTCTCTGTGTTTTTCCATACAGCCCCCTCAACACGTCAGCTTTCCTGGACTGGATGCAAGAAGTAACAACACTATTTTTTACAAGCACCCTTAAATACCAATCCATGAATGTTCCTTCAAGCTGCTGGCAGGACCTGAGCCATGTTCCTCTGGGATTTCTCTGCAGAGAAAGCCATTGCTTAGAGCTGGCCAGGGAAGAGAAGGCTTGATGAAGTCATGGCAGAAAATTATGTGGGCTGCTAGGTAAGCCTTGGCATGGATGAGGAGTGAAGGGAGCCCACAGGTTGGCCCCAGAACTGAGATTAATTGCTCTAGAATGCTGAAAAATAAACGTGGAAGACCTAATGTTTGACTCCAAGCAGATATTCCCAGTTATATTGTTAAATGTTACTTCTCCTTTCAGACCTGAAGAAGTCCTGCCCATGTGTCTTGATACCTCTTTTTACAAGGGCATGGGGTGATAAGACATGGCTTCAAACTGCCATGGCTTCAAACAGAAAGGTTTAGAGTGGATATTGGGAAGGAATTCTTCCCTGGGAGGGTGGTGAGGTGCTGGAATGAATTTCCCATAGAAACTGTGGCTGCCCCATCCCTGGAAGTGTCCAAGGCCAGGTTGGACGGGACTTGGAGTAAACTGGACTAGTGGGAGGTGTCCCTGCCCATGGCAGGGGGGTGGAACTCGATCTTTAAGGTCCCTTCCAACCCAAGGCATTCTGTGATTCCATAATTTCACTTGGATTTCCTCTCTATATCTCAACAGACCCCACTGGGACATCCTGAATGATACAGAAAATTGGAAGTGATGAAAAGGCAAAATTCCATTCCTATCCCAAAAAACTGTGAGCCTAAAATGGTTTTGACATGGATTCTATTTCTTCCTTAAACTTGTTTCAGAGTTGTGTTTTTGCATCTTCTTGTATTGTAGCTCCTGGATCTCATCAAGTGGGATTCATCTTAGGAATTTCAGTATAGGACAAGGAGGGATGATCTTAGTCTGAAGGAGGGTAGATTTAAATTGGATATTGGGAAGGAATTGTTCTTTGGGAGGATAGGGAGGCCCTGGCACAGGTTGGGCAGAGAAGCTGTGGCTACCCCATCCCTGGAAGTGTCCAAGGCCAGGTTGGATAAACCTTGGAGCAACCTGGGATGGTGGGAGGTGTCTCTGCCCATGGCAGGGAGTGGAATGGGATGATATTCAAAGTCTCTTCCAACCATTTGTTGCAGTTCTTTTAATCTGATCCCTGCCCAATACGGAGTACTGGCTAAGTGATCCCTGGGAGAGGTTTCTGGGGGATACTTCTGTGTCAAATTCCCAAGGAAAACATGAACTATTTTATGCCCAGTGGAAAACCTTTCCCAAAGGGAGACACCTTGTGACATCCATATAACCTGAATAGGCAAAAGGGTTGGAGACAGAGAGGATTTGCTTTTCTCCCTGTTTCTTGAGAGCCGCTCTGGATGCACAGCCAGCAGTGCTGGGGACATGGAGAAATGCTGTAACCAGATCCACCCAGTGCAAAGACAACAGAAAATTTGGGGTAAATAACCCTTAGAGGAGCTCTGTGTTATGCCCAGGCAATTTCTAACTGTGCGTCCTTACTGAGGCAGGATTGGGGTGGGATTGGGATTGGGATCCCGTGTCCCTCTCAAACAGCTATCAAGGAAATCCCTTTGAAGTGATTCAAATATGGGGAGCACATACTGGATTTCTGCATCAGGTAAAAGTTTGTCTTTCCAGGTTTTCCAGGGCTGTATTGGGAACAACAGCACAGGAAACAATCCGCATTCCCATACAAGCACAGTAATCCTGTGTGCTGAAAATCATCAGGAATTATTCCCACAACAGCCCTGGGATGGTTTCAGCTTTGCCGAGGTTTGTCCTCTTCACTGTACGAGGACACACGACACACATCCTGCTCACCAGCTGAAAATCCAAACTGGCGGAGCTGGAATGTGTGGGAGCGGATTCCGAGCCTTGTTGTCATTTTAAATCCAGCCAGCTGATGGCTGTGTCGGGTAGGGAATGAGCTCCCAGTGTTCCAGAAGCAGCGGTGCTGTTGGAAAATGCAGTTTCATCTCCGCGGGGAAGACAAGGGGGTGTCGGTCCTCCCAAAAACTCGGAGTCAAGCTCCAAAGAGCACCGAGAGCCTGTCGCTTGGCTCCAAGGGGAGCACGGGATGAAACCTGGTGATTGTTGGGAAATGGGGAGGGTGAGGAGGGGACTGGCAGGAGAATTTGGGAGAAGGAACAGTCCCCTTTGCAGAGAGGGGATGGAGAGAACATCTGTTTTGGGAAAAGCTGTTGGGATGAGCACCAGAAGGAGATCTGACAGTAATCCCTGGGCATATTCTGGGAAGAAAAGGAATTGCTAACACTTTGTCTTCTCTCCGAAGAGGACAATATATAGAACCTTCCATTGGAAGGCGTCCCTGCCCATGGCAGGGGGTTGGAACTCCATGGTCTTTAAGTTCCCTTCCAACCCAAACCATTCCATGATTCTCTGATATTTCCATGGCATTTACCACCAGCCCAAGTGTTTCCCACAGCTGCCCCCGCCCCCGCCCACCTACTCAGAGAACTTTTGATGGAATATTATTTCTCCTGTCAGAACTCCCCAAAAGGAGGCAGTTTTCCTGAGAATGTGTTCAGGAACAATCCTCCTCCTCCTCCCTGCAAGACAGTATTTTGATAACGCTGTCAACAACTTTTTTTGAGCTGGTGCAATGGGATTTTTGGATTTCTTTTCCCTCCCCAAGAGAAATCAGTGGCTATTTCATTACTTTTAGGAGCTAAAATGGAAAAAAAATATATTTTTTTCAACCTTTCTTTTTGTTGATTTTTAACTCTGGATTTTATTTTATGTAATATTTATTCCAGTTCCTTCTGTCCACTCTATATTCCCTCTTCATCTTGGAATAAAAAATTGCTTTGAAACTGCAAGATTTCACACAATCTGGAAAATCTTTGATAAACTCGGTTGCAATTTAGTTTTAAGGACCTGGATTCCTGAGTGCTGGATTTCTCCTGCATGAGCTCCACGAGTAACTCCCTCAGTTTGTTTGGAGACCGTAAGTGCCTTTCCCTGAACAACTTCTTCCTACAGACAGGACACTATTTATTATTTATTCCCCATTCCTGGAAATGTCCAAGGCCAGACTGGATGGAGCGTGGAGCAACATGGACTAGTGGGAGGAGTCCCTGCCCATGGCAGGGGGGTAGAATGAGATGATCTCTAAGGTCCCTTCTGTAATAAATGGATTAAATGTTTGTTCATTATAAAAGAAAAAGAA
>VXBX01008682.1:101521-112469 GCA_013400415.1 Scytalopus superciliaris
ATAGGACAAGGAGGGATGATCTTAGTCTGAAGGAGGGTATATTTAAATTGGATATTGGGAAGGAATTGTTCTTTGGGAGAGTGGGGAGGCCCTGGCACAGGTTTCCCAGAGAAGCTGTGGCTGCCCCATCCCTGGAAGTGTCCAAGGCCAGGTTGGATGGGGCTTGGAGCAACCTGGGATAGTGGGAGGTGTCTCTGCCCATGGCAGGGGGTGGGACTGGGTGAGCTTAAATTTCCCTTACAACCCAAACCATTCCATGACGTGTGCAAAAATAAGGACGTGGCTGCATTTGCCCAAGTTGTTGTTGCCTTTTAAGAGCTGGATCTAAATTAGTTACAACATTCCCATCGTACAACATTTCTTCACATCCCCTTTATATGTTTAGTGCCCAAGGTGATAATTTCCCAATGCATTAAACACCGGGAACTGTTGGCCAAACAACATATCCCCAGCAGGATGCCAAGGATCTGCTCCATTACCAGGTAACTCCTCTCCTTCCCCCATCCACAGAGAACACATAAAATCATCAGGGATTTCAGTCTGGAAATGTCTCCTCCGGTAAATAATTGGGATTTCTCTGCAAATGTTTTATCAGTTATCCCAGCATGCTCCATCAAAGCAGAAAGATACCACTTGTGCCTGTCTTTATATATATCACCATATATCAACATATCTTGGAATATATATTCATGTATATTATTGAACATATATTCATATTTATATAAGGATCCTTAAATCAATTTTTCTTTATATTGCAATTTCAACCCTGCAATAAAAAGTCAATGTGATGGATGTGGGTCTCTTTCCATCCAAAACCTCAATATATATCTCTCAGTATCAATAATTCCAGCTATAAACCACATGTCTATAAAAGACTCAGTACTTAAGACTAGATTAAATTAGGGAAATTAATTCAGCTACCTATGAAAAGAAGTTAAAAAGAGTTAACTGTAAATTTGGCTTCTTTTTTTTTCTCTCTCTCTCCTTGCCCTGGCAAAGAGCTGCACATTTCATTCCCCACTGATACACCAGCCAGCAATAATTGGGCTGCAATTTATTGTGAGCAGAATGAGAAAGACAGGAGAACTGCAGGACAGAACCTGCCCCTGGTTTGCCAAGAGACATGCCAGGCAGCCTCACACAGCTGGAATTATTGCCTTTCACCACCTCTAAGCACCCTGAGGATGTGGGAATACAGAAATTCCCTCCCAAAGCCCTGCAGTGGGTCAGTGAATTCCAACACCGTGTTATCTCTGTGGGAGTGGAGGCATGATGTTAATTGTGTCCAGGGAAGGGTAACAGAGATGGGGAAGGATCTGGAGCAGAAATCTGAGCTCAGGGGGCTTAGCCTGGAGAAAATGAGGCTCAGGAGAGACCTTCGTGCTCCCTACAACTCCCCAACAGGAGGATGGGCCCAGGTGGGACTCACTCTCTTTTCCCTAATAAAAAGGGATAGGACAAGAGGAAACAGCCTCAAGTTGTACCAGGAAAGGTTTAAGTTGGATATTGGGAAAAATTTCTTCACTGAGAGGGTTGTCAGTCCCTGGCAGAGCTGCCCAGGGCGGAGGTGGAGTCCCCATCCCTGAGGGATTCAACAGATGTGGCACCTGGGGACATGGCTTAGTGTTGGGTTAATGGCTGGACTTGATGATCTTAGAGGTCTTTTCCAGCCTTAATCATCCCCTGATTCTATGGAAGTTGCCTGTACACAACCTCCCTGTCTGTGCCTTTATCTGTGGTTTTAAAAAACATCTTCATCAGGCTGAGCCTGAAATGTGGGAGGACGTGATCACACCCACGGGAAGAGACCTACTTAAGCTTGGTGAAAGTCAAGACAAAACCAAAACTTGACTTATTCCACCATTTCCTTCTCTTCAGAGTGGGAGAGGCAAAGGAATTTAGGGATTTGTGGCCCTCACAGCCACATATCCTGGAGCCATCTGCAACAAGCAGCTGAATAGGGATCTCTGCTGTGGAGGTCAAGAGGGTGTCTGACATTCCAGGAACTCAGAATCAATCATCAAAGAGCGCCAGGAGGTCATGGATTGGCTCTAAGTGGACAACAGGGGGAAAACTGGTGGCTGTTGGGAAATGGGAGTGGAGAAGACAAGACCAACAGGAGAATCTGGGAGAAGGAACAGTCTCCCAGGTGGAGGGGAGATGTAAAGAGCATCTGCATCCCCACTGCCCAAATTGGGAGCTGTTCCTCCTCTAGACAGAAGAAAGTCAAACTGGCAAGGGCAAGGCTGTTTCATGCCTCTGGAAAGTGAGTATCTTATAAATATGGATAATTAACACTGTTTAATTGACCGCAATATGGGGTTTTGCTCAGGTTAGGTGAAGATAACTCCACAGCACAGTCCTGGGAGAGGAGGACAGAGGGATTTTCCACCACAGAAAATGGGAATTGGATTAAATTTCCAGGCATTTTAACACTCTGACAACAGAAGACCAAGCTGAAAGAAGCTGAATCCAATCCTTCTGTATCCTGGAAAACTGTCCCATGCTCTTCATGGGTCTTGAGCCACATCTGTGTTCAAATTCCCATGTCAGCTCTGCCACCCTGTAACCCCTCAGCTTCTGACACCACGTTACACCAAGTCCAGGGACAGGATCTATCCAGGATTCAGCAGCTGCTGCCTCTTCCTGAGCCTTGTTTTCCTTTCATGGCTCATTACAATAACTTAGATTAGAACCACAGCTAATTGTTGTTGCTGTAGTAATTTACAGTAGATGTTGTTACTGTTTGTACATCATGGAGATGGCATAATGACATGTTGTCTTTCCTAATTATATCAGCCAAATAATTCTCACTAAGTACTGTAATAGTATTTTAATTAATATTATTATCCCCATCTCTGTCACAAAGCTTAGAACTCTGGAGCTGGGAAACTATTTCTTTTGTTTCCTTTTGTACCTTCAGAAAAAGTTGAGCTTGACAGAAATCTGCAGGTCTTGGATCCTTTTTCCAAGCAAGAGAGAGCAAGAGCTGGGTTTGATTCTCACCTTTGCCAAGGGCAGGACTGGGAGCAGGTGAGTGTCAATTTTGATGACTCTCTGGAAAGGGGAGAGAATATTTAGATTTAGTTCTCTTGTCTTCTGCAGATGGGATTTCAAAGACCTCCTGACTTAGAAAGTGAGGCCTTAGTGAATAGGAATTAGCCAGCAAATGGTTTTGTGCTTCAGGCCCAGGTTCACTTCCACTTAGGTGTTTAAATTAACAGTTAGCTATTAGTGATTAGTTAAATTAGGATCCAGATACCAGGTAAAGGGAAGCAGGAAAGCACCTCTGGAGGTGACCTTGAGTTTTAACTTGCTGGTTTTCCTTTGCTTCCATAGGCTTTAAATTTATTCTATGACACAGTTCAGTGTGTAAAGCCAGGTGGGATGAAGTGGAGATCCCAGGGGCTTACAGACTGTGGTGCAGGACCCACCCATATGTGCACTTTTAGCCCTGGGGATACTCAGACAGTGTTTGTGTTGCTGTGCTGGGGACCCCAGTGATGTCCAGACCAGCCTGGCTTTTCTTCTAGACAGAAATTGTGTGATTGAACTGTCAGACATGGACAAACAACCTGGTCTTGTGGAAAGTGTCCCTGCCCATGGCAGGGGGGGTGAAATGAGGTCATCTTGAAGGTCCCTTCAAACCCAAACCATTCTGTGATTATGATTCACAGAATCACAGACTGGGTAAGGTTGGAAGGGTCATCTAGTCCAATTTCCCTGTTCAAGCAGGGTTGTCCCAGGGCACATGGCACAGGATTGAATCCATATGGTTCTGGAATACCCCAGTGAAGGAGACTCCACACCCTCTCTGGACAACTTGTTCCAGTGCTGGGTCACTGCACATTAAAGTTCTTCTTCATGTCCAGGTGGACCTTCCTGGGCATCAGTTCCTGCCCGTTCCTCTTGTCCCATTGCTGGGCCCCCCAAGCAGAGCCTGGTCCATGGTCTGACCCCTCCCTGCAGATACTGACAGGTCCCCTCTCAGTGTCTCCTCTCAAGGCTGAACCCCCCCATCTCCCTCAGCCTTTCCTGGTCACAGAGATGCTCCAGGCCCTTCATCATCTTTGTAGCCTCCAATGGACCCACTCAGGAGCTCCATGTCCCTCCTGACCTGAGGAACCCAGACCTGGACCCAGCACTGCAGATGAGGCTTCACTAAGTTCTCTGGTTATTGCTCACTGATATAACTCAGCAGTGACCACAGTGGCATCAAAACCAGAAGGGAAGAGGGAACCCAACCCAATGCCACTGGATATCCTGAGTGCTGAGGCTGTGGAGACTCCCGTAGTGGGAACAGATTCACCAAGGGATGGGAACAGCCACAGGAGCTTGGCTTTTCACAACCCTGCAAGTGTCTGCTTCATGAAGAGGTGGTGATAGTTTTGTCATGGTGTGAGCACTGCAAGATGTGCAGGGGACAGCTTGTGCTCAGGGAAGTTGTACTTTTGGGGTTGAAGTGCTCTGTGGTCCTCTAAGGGGTTCCTGGAACCAGGTTGTTCCAAGCCTCATCCAGCCTGGCCTTGGACACTTCCAGGGATGGGGCAGCCACAGCTTCTCTGGAAATCTGTGCCAGGGTCTCCCCACCCTCACAGCCAAAAATTTCTTCTGAATATCCCATCTAACCCTTCCCTCTGCCAGTTGGAAGCCACTCTCCCTTGTTGTGTCATTCCAGGCCCTTGTCAATAGTCTCTCTCCATCTTTCTTGTAGCTCCTTCAGGTCCTGGAATGTCACAATTAGATAACTCCAGAGTCTTCTCTTCTTCAGGCTGAACAATTCCAATTCTCCCAGCCTTTCCTCATGCTCCATTCTTGTAGTGAACTTGCTGGATGGTGACACTGTGTCAGTGCTCAGCTTCCCAGGACACAAACTCCCCAAACAGCCCACAATGACCTTGTTCTAGCTACAAGAAATTCTAAAGTGAAAACAAACTAGTTCAGTTCTTCCTCATTCTTATTTAACACCCCCAAATTTCTAACATTTTTCTCTGTGGTCCTCAGGGATCTTTAATTCATGCAGAATTCTTAGAGCTCATCAAAAGCATCATGGGCCATCACAGGCATTATGCTGCAATTGAAAAAACACTTATTTTTTAAAAGCCTTGCATATTTCTAACAAAAAGAAATGCTTTTCTTTAGCTTTTAAAATCACATAATTCAGGGTGTTTATGGAACAAATTGAATCCCATTAAATTTCCAGCTAAGGAGGTGGAAAAAAGAAAAGCTTTGCTGAGGTTCTCTTTCTGCAAAAGCTGAGAATAAACCTCAAAGGTGAACAACAGGACTTGACTTTAGAAAAAGAACAGAACAATGGAAGGGTTTTAGGGATCACAGATTTCAGCTGAGCCGAATAAAGCTCAGGTTTATCCATTTGTGTTGTTTTCTAACAAACTGTTATAACAGACATAGATTCAAGAGACCCGTTATCACCCTTTGGAGATATCCTGGACAAAAGCACTTTCCCTTAAGTTGTACAGCCATCAAGTGGGGATGACAACACTGATTTTAGTAAGGTCTCCTAAAAGCTGCTCTCCTTGGAGCCTGGCTCTTGCATCCTCCCCTGGTGTAATCCCTGCAATAAAACACACCAGCACGTGGCTCATGTGTCTAAAACAGGCTGGAAAACTTCGATAATGGTGGCTGAGCCAGGAAATCAATCAGCAACTGATTCCCATCAGGCTGCACTGAATAGGGATCTATGGATCTGTCACCTGTATGGGAGTGTCCCAGACAGGATGATGTTCACACCTCTTAAAATCATGGAGTAATTTATGTTGAAAAGCCTTTTAGACCATCAAGTCCAGCTGTTAACCCAGCGAGTTCACTGCTAAACCATGTTCCCAAGTGTCACATCTGCATGTTTTTTAAAATCCTCCAGAAGCTCTGACTCCACCACTGCCTTGGGAATTCTGTCCCAGGGCTTGACAGCCCTTTTAGGACAAGAAATTTTTCCTAATATTCAACCTAAACCTCTCATGCCAAAACTTGAGCGTCATTGCCTCTGGTTCTATTGCTTGATACTTGGGAGGAGAGAGCAATCCCCACCTGACTCCCCTCTCCTGCCAGGGAGTTGGAGAGAGTAAGAAGGTCCCCCCTGAGCCTCCTTTTCTCCAGGATGAGCTCCCCCAGCTCCCTCAGCTGCTCCTGGTGTTCCAGCCCCTTCCCAGCTCCATTCCCTTCTCTGGACATGCTCCAGCCCCTCAATGTCATCCTTGCTATGAGGGGCCCAGAACTGGACACAGGATTTGAGGTGTGGTTCCAGCACAGAGGGACAATCACTGCCCTGGTCCTGCTGGGGGCACTATTGCTGACACAGTCCAGGATGCCACTGGCCTTTTTGGCCACCTGGGCACACTGCAGGCTCTTGTTCTTCATGACAAGATGCCTCCTTCATGTCCATGTTATCCAGTGCTCCATCCTCAGGTGTTTCTACCTGAGCCAGTGGATTGGAATCACGGCACAAGTACCTGAAATTTGAAGAAGATGAAGAAGAAGACGAAGAAGAAGAAGAAGAAGACGAAGAAGAAGACGAAGACGAAGGAGAAGGAGAAGGATTGCATCAAGAAATTGAAAGAAAACAGTTGGGGACAAAAAGGATTTGCAGACACAGAAGAAGACCAGAGGAAGGAAAAGGGTTGAGTGGAGGTGAGAGAAAGGTGAAGAGCAATGGATACAGCTGAAAGCAAACCAAATCCAAGCACAACAAACTTGGCCAAATGAGGGAAAAAATGATGGTGCTGTCAGTCTAAAATATTTTATTTAAATTCCGAAATATTGCCAGATTTCAATTAAGGCTTTTTATCCCCTCTACTTAACCTGACCACCTTTTTCTTCACAGCAAAGTTTAGAGGACCAGCATAATTAGAAATCAAAATGCACAGAAAGTTCAAAGATGATGAAATTATCCAAGGAAAATGTGTCAGCAGTTCTGAACCAAAAGTTTTCATCTGCGAGATACCTGGAAACACTAAGATGTGTATTATGGCTTTCACCCCTCTTCACTTTCTTACATTGCTTTGGGGAGGAAGCCTTTCATCCATGTAGGTTTAATTACTCCCTTAATTGAGGCCATGCTGAGCATCCTTTCTTAAAACAAGCTTGTATTAATTTGTTTTCAAACAGAAATACTGGTGTGTCTACAGGCAGGACTCTGTCCAAAGGGCTGGTCCTGGTTTAAGGAGGAGCAATGGGAGCTTTGCAAACTGCTCTGTCAGGAGAGCGTTGTGTGGTGCAGGGTTGGGTGTCGCCTTTGTTTGTGTTATTTGTGGGGCAGGGTAAAATCCAGGCTTGGGAAACCCGCTGAGCAGACACTGGATAGTGATAAAAGGGATATAACTGGATTAAATGTCTGTAATGACCTGGGTAAGTAAGTAGAGTCATGGCATGGGATGAAAAAAGCCCAAACCAACAAAACCTGATGTTGTTTAGGCCTTAAAACCAGCTGGAAATCTTTCCTGGAAGACAGTTGGGATTAATCCACTCTGTTTTACAGGGAAAAATTAGAAGCACAGAGTCAGACGGTGCCATCCTAACTGGAGTTAGGGGCAGAGAAGAGCTCCAGGCCTTCAGGTTCTCTTGTGCTAGTAACTCATATATCACAGGTGGTAACAGGAATCCTTTTGGGGGAGGATGTGCTCTTTTTAACTTGTTTCTTCTGTCTAAGCCTATAGTGCAGCCCTAGCTCAGACTGTGCTTTTTGCCCACATCCTAACCCTGTGTCCAAAAAACTAAGGGGATGTGAAATCTTGATGGAGAGCCAGGACACACACTCTGTGCTCCAAGTGTTGCTCCTGCAGCAGGAGATGAACAACACAATGCCTGCTTTGAGGAATTGCCTTATGTTTTCCAGTGGACTTTTGTGTGACCTTTACATTTAATCCTCTACTTTCAGTCCTCCCTTGTCCAAGCAGGGAATGGCTTTGCTGCTCCCTGGGACTTCTGTGGAAGATGAGTCCCATCACGACTACCTTTTCAATCTCTTTGGGGAACACAAGGGCAGGTCAGCACATGGGAGGCTCAGTCCCTGGAGGGAGTGAGGCAGTGACCTCAATTATGCCAATTTATAGCCTTTGAAGAGCTGCTTCAGGGTCCTTGGCACCATCTGGGCTGTGCAAAGCTGCAGGGATGTCAGGGCTGTTCTCCATCCAAACCAACATGTCTATTCCACACCCCTCCAGGTGTCAGAACATTAACACTCTTCTCTACCACCATATTCAATTATTTTTCAGTGTTATTTGCTACTTTACTCTCTCTCAGAGAAACAAACAACTTCTCCAGGAGGAGAGGTCCAAGTTCTTCTTCCACCTCAACATTGTCCCCCATGTGAAGCTGTTTCCTCAGCCCTCCATAGCAAACACAGATGGCTCTGTCACCTCCAGCCAGATCAGAAGAAATGAAGTCTTGGCATCTCTCCCTGTGTAAAACACCCGGAGCTGAGCAGGTTTGCACGTGTCACCTCTCCCAGTGTGGGGCTGTGCCAAACTCCTGCTCCTGTCAACGCGGAGGTTCTCGAGGTGTTTCTGTCTCTGCCACATTTGGGCTCATGACCCAGGAAAGTCTGTGCCATCTGGAACCTCAGACAGGACTCGGACGGAGGGGGAGACACACAAAAATCTGCATCCAAATGGAGAAAGAAAAGTCCCATTCCTGCTGTTGATGGATTTGCCATAAGGAATCTGCAAAAGCTTCAGCAATATATAATTATGTGATTATGTGCAAGAACTTGTAGAGGAGGCACCATCAGGAACTTAACTCATGTTGGAAGTGTGATTTGGAAGGCTTTAAAAATATTAAACAGGGTGCACATGCCCTTAATTCAGAGTGAACTCTGACCTGATTTATTTTAGTTTAATTCCCTTTTAGTTTGAACTGAGAAGGGTTGAGTTGAACCCATTAAATTTGTGAACATGAGCTGGTGGTTGAATAAAACAATAAAATCAGTTTTTGGTTCCAACCTGAGATCTGAGCTGGGTCCTAATTGAAGGCCAGACCATGCAGAGCAATTTCCTCATGTCTGGACTTCTATGGGTTAATGAATCCATTGTTTCCCAAATTTAAGCATCCAAAGTGTAAAATTAATGCAGAGCCACTGAAATCTGGGTCATTTATTCTGGTGTTTATTAAAATTTTACCTAGAAGTAATAATGATTAATAGATTGTTTAATACATATTTCACCAGTTGCTCCTGAATTCAATCAACCTCTTATAACCACAGAGAATAATTGAATACACTTGTTACTCCTGTGTTCATCATATTCCCATTGTTGTAACTGGGTCACTGCAGTGCTTGGATAAAATCAGGTGTTAAAAATAAGCTGTATTCCAGTTGGTAAAAGGGAAATGATGACATCAAACCTCAGCAGAGTGGGCTTATTAACAACTAAATAAACAACTTGCATGTCATGCTGTTGCCCAATATTTGCATAAGAGTGTAAGAAATTACTTATTGGGTGAGACCTCCGGTCCTTCTAGCACAGGATTCCCTGCCTAGAAATGGAATTGGGAATTAGGGGGATGAAAAACCTTGGATATTTTCTGCAGTCTGTTCCCTTGTGGGAATATATTACAAAATATCATTATCAGAGGATTGGAGAAGAGATCCTTTCATGGGCTAAGATCTGTTTAAAAGGAAAAGTAGGACTGAATGGTCATTTTTCAGGATAACTGTCAGTGAAAACTCAGGAAAGACATCCTGGAGTTGTCACTGGAAATATCCTGAAATCCTTGGCTTTTTGTGCTAAAAGGGCTGACAAAATATTGGGCATCACCAGGAACGGTTTTGGAAACAAGACAGAGGGAGGGATTTTGTTTGAATCCAGAGTTTTGATGCACTCACGTATTGGGTGATCTGTGCACTTCTGGTCTTTGACTCAAAAAAAAACCCAGTTAATTTAAGAGAAAGTCTGGGTAAAATCAAATAAAATAATTAAGAGAGTGGAGTATTTGCCTTTAGAGGAGAGACTGAAAAGACTGCCCAGACCCTTCAGTCTGGAGGGAACCAATTCCATTTGTACCTCTTTTGAGGAATTATTGCCCTTAAATTTTGACTCCAGTGGACAACAGTGAGTCCCATGTTCTGTCTGATGGATTAAGAAGCAATTTGGCCTGTTTTCTGTTGAAAACCAATCCCTGTTTGGTTAATGAGCTGCCTTCCTGATTTTGTAATCCTCAGCCTTATCCTCCACCTCCCCAGATTTCTTCCCTCCAGACCAAAGGGTCTGCATAGCCTTTTTGGTCTCTCCTCTAAAGGGAAATATTATACCCCCTTAATTAACTTACTTGCTTTACCTGGACTTTTTCTTACCTCAGCTCTGTCTTTTTGAGAGTCAAAGACCAGAAGTGCACAGATCACCCAATATGTGAGGGCATCAGAACTGTGTAGCAACCAAATCCTTCCCACTTCCTTCTTTCCCAAAACATTACTAGTGATGCCCAATATTTTGTCAGCACTTTTGGCACAAAAAGCCAGGGATTTCAGGGTACTCCCTGTGATAACTCCAGGATATCTTTCCTGAGTTTTCACTGACAGTTATCCTGAAAAATGACCATTCAGTCCTACTTTTCCTTTTAAACAGATCTCAGCCCAAGAAAGAATCTCTTCTCCAGTCCTGTGGTATATGATTTTTTTAACATTCCTTTGTGTGGAGGGTTTTGGACAGTCCAAATTTATTTTTACCACTGGATTTCCAGTAGAATTTTATCCTTCTGAACTGCAGCTGAACCAAGAGAGCCGTGTTGGCTCTTTCCCAGCATTCCATATTTACCACACCCTTACTGGTCTCATTCTTTACTGGAGACTCTGCTGATTTTCTAGGGAGTCACACAGGAATTTCCAAGACATAAAAACTCTCCTGCTGACTATCCCAGCACATGGGAATTGGATTAGTTGTTCCAATTCCTGGGAACTGTGGCCATTTGTAGTGAGAAGTTATACACCATATATATA
>VXBX01008682.1:112612-162323 GCA_013400415.1 Scytalopus superciliaris
CAGGCAAACAGCTCTAGGAGCAGGCCTCACTTAACACAGGTAAGCCAGGCCTAAACAGCGAGAGCCTGTCAGCGTGCGAGCCCATGAAGGAAAAGAGAGCAAAAAAAGGGAGAGAACACCTCCCCCTTCGGTTTATATACACCTGATTACATAAAGAGATGGGATGGAATACTTCCTAGATCTTGACCCTGGTTACCAAGGAAGGCCTACAAAAAACAACCCATTACAAATTCCTTCAATACTCTAATCCAGACATCAGATCTTTGGTGGACAATCATAAAACTGGTTCTAAACCCTTTTCGAGCAAACATGGGCATTTTTCTTTTCATTTCAGTACCAAGCAGTTCCAAATAAAAATAAATTCTTAGAGGGATAAAAATCTTTACAGAATGAGGTTGAATTTAGCAGGAGTTTTTGCCAAAAAAGTGCAAAACATTAATGTGGGAATGTATTTTAAATGTCAGTGTATTTCCCCTTTTATGTTTTCTAAATGAGATTTTTCATTTTGGAAATGCCAAACTGCTTTGTTTTGACGTTTTTCTAAGGGAAACCTTTTCACCCTTAATTTCAAAATAGCAGTTTTTTAATTTTGAAAAATTGGCCTCGGTATTAAAAAAAAAAAGGTTAGTCTTTTTCTGGCTGAACTAACTTGAAGAAGCCTTTCCTTCTGCGTCAAAAGGAGTAGTTTAGATCTGTCTCATGTTTTGTTTCACCTTTATTTCCCCCCCTTGGGAAGGAGCAAATAATGGAGAGGATTTTGTTTTCCATGCTGATTTTTGTTTTGGTTCTCAGCTGCATTAATTTCTCTGCCCTACCTGCCATACAAAGGAGCAGAGTTTGAGAGAAGTCCCTCTGAAAAACTCATGCAATGTAATAATCACGGAATGGTTTGAGTTGGAAGGGACCTTAAAGATCCAGTTCCGTCTCCTGCCATGGGCAGGGACACCTTCCACTATCCCAGGTTGTCCCAAATCCCACCCAACCATGCCTTGAACACCTCCAGGATGGGGCATCCACAGCTTCTCTGGGCAACCCGTGCCAGGGTCTCACCACCCTCATGTTGCCACAAGCCTTAACATAGTTGTAGATTTTAATATAGTTTTATATAGTTTTATAGTCTTCTGTATTTGAAGAATAGTTTGTAACCCCTGTGCCACATCCTTAGGCTAGATTTTAACCTCTGTGTCATATTTTTGAAGCTTGCTTCTGTTCTAAGGGGAAGATTAAGTTAGAGCATTCTGTATAGGGCCCCTTGCATTCAGATAGCTATTAGAACATATTATAGTCAAAATACGATATTGTTTAGTCGTAGTATAAAGGGAGGTTAGAGGTACTGGAAGAACTCCAAATCGAAGATGTGATGAAGATGAGGGTGGGGGGAGGAAAAGTTGGTCCTTAAGACCACTGACTCAATTCCAAAGGGGTGTGTCAGGGGGGTGGTTTGTAGGATGGGTCAGTTAGACATTGGGTATGTTTTCTAGATAGGGTAGTTAAGTAGGGTCATAAATTTGTAGAATCCTGTATGTTGGCGTGCATGTTATGGATTGCTAAAGCTTTAGACAAACTTTAGTAAAAGACTTTTTTTCTGCCTTGACCCTGTCAGGGAAGTTTTCTTCCTAGGAATTCCAGGCAACACTCACAGAGAGGAATTTCTTCCCAATATCCAATCTAACCCTGCTCTCTGTCAGTGGGAATCCATTCACTCCATGCCTTTGTCAATAGTCCCTCTCCATCCTTTGCCCCTTCTGGGCAAACTGCTCCAGTGCCTCACCACCCAAGAGGACCTGACACGTCTTGACATAGTTCTTGCTGAGAGTGCCAAGAGGAGAATGGCACCCAAAAGCCTAATTAGTGGGTCATTATGGCTCCAGACATCAATTAGGGCTGAAAAAGGGCTGGCTGGAGGAGTGTCAGGCTCTTCCTTCCTCACCTACCCCCATTTCTGGCCCTCTGTCAGTGCAGATGAAGTGTTGGCAGCTGAAGTGCTTCCCATTGTGGATCCAGCTCGTCCTCTTAATTTTCTCTTTCCACATCATTCATGGGATTGTAACCATAAAACCTTTATTATTTAGCTTACTACTGACTATACAAACTTCTCAGAGTGGCTAAAATGTAATTTATCCTTCTTTTTTACAAGTTTCAACAGGCAGGGATTTTAACAAGATGGAACGTTCCTCTATTTGTGAAACTGGGCTAATAAAGAGACACAAAACCTGTCAATGCTGGTCATAGGCCTAGAAACCATTCCAGAAAATGTTGTGCCAAAAACCAAGGGTCAAGAAGAGAACAAGATGAGGAAGAGGAATTGTGCTGGTTTACAGGTAAACCTGTGGGAGAAATGGATCCAACTCAAGAGAGATTACAAGTCAGAGTTATGATTTATTAAAAAAAGATTACAATAAATACAGCAATACAGAGAAAAACCTGTTTTAACTCACAAAAACAGATGTATAACCCAGAACCTCGGGGTACAAAGAGAGCGATGTTTGTTGGCCCCTGTGCTGAGCACCACGTGGTCCCTCTGAATGCAAAGTCAAAGGAAAGAAAGACCTGTTGGTGAGGATGGTGGTCACAGTTTGGTCAAGAGTGGCAGTCACAGCCGTGTTGAGGTCCTGGTCCTCCTCTGGATCCAAAAAGTGGTACCAGAAGTACCTGAACCCCAAGATTATTTATGCTCAGGTTCAGGTGGGAATGTCCAGCACCTCCCCCAGGTTGGGGAGTTTCACAGTGGGTGATTTAACTCTGTGAGTCAGGGGATATTTTTAGAATCTTTAATGTCCCATCAGCAGAACTGACCCCTCAGGTGGGTGTGAAGGTGCTGATGCTCCCCCAGAGGGGAGTTATCATGGTTGAGTGACTGGTGTGAAGACAGAATCCCTCCCCTGTCTCACAGAGTTCTTTAACACCCCACTTGTATCCTGAGAGGTCAGATGTGCCCTGGGCAGCTGCTGCCAACGATCCATTATTAACAGTCCATCAGAAATTACACAGAGGGTGTTATTTTTGACAAAACTGTAACAGTTTTGGCTATACCCACAGAGTGGCAAACTGGTCCCAGCCCTATAACTGGGACAGGAATGCATTCCCTGTGCTGCCATAATATGTAATAGAGTGCTCTTTGCTTTCTAATACCCAAAAAGAGCTTTAGAGAGTTATTTTTCCAGCTTTTTGGCATCACAGTAATGCCACATCAGGGAATCTGTGGGTTCAATGAGATGTCGAGGTGCTCCTGCTCCGTCACCTCCCTGACCCCGCTCCCTGATCCTCTGCTCCATCACTGATTGCAGAGTGGGCTGCCCACTAATTGGGAATGTCTCTCCTATTGTATTTTGATTATCACAAACCTCCCACTCCCACCTGACTCATTCCCAAAGGCAGCCGGAAGCTGTGCCAGTGCTGCATTTCCGAGGGGATGGACCCTCATTCCAAAGCTTCTCCATGGTGGTGAGTCAAAGAGGAAAGCTGGGAGAAGAAAGAGCTGATTTGCTTCTCTTTACCTTCAGTTAAGGGACAAAACAAGGGATTGCTGAAGGGTGTAATTACAGGCATGTGTTAGGCAGGGAGAGGTGGTTTGTTTGGATGTTTTGCTGGAAAGCACACGCTTTGGAAGTACAAACCTTGAGTAATCCCTGATAGAATGAACTTCCTGCAATGTCTTCTAAAGGAAAGTAATGAAACAGCTGCAGAGGCAGCCAAATGTGCCCAGAGCTGGATCTCTGTCACCTGACTTCAGATCTCAGCTCAGCACAGTGACTTTCCTGTTTTAATAAGTAATGAGAGTTGGGATTGTCCAGCCTGGAGAAGAGAAGGCTCCAGGGAGACCTTGGAGCCCTTTCCATTGCCAAAAGGGGCTCCAGGAGAGCTGGAGGGGGACTTGGGACAAGGGATGGAGGAATGGCTTTGAACTGACAGAGGACAGGTTTAGGTGGGATATTGGGAAGAACCTCTTCGCTGTGAGGGTGGGGAGGCCCTGGAATAGAATTCCCAGAGAAGCTGTGGCTGCCCCATCCCTGGAAGTGTCCCAGGCCAGGTTGGATGGGGCTTGGAGCAACCTGGTCTAGTGGAAAATGTTCCTTTCCTTGGCAGGGGGATTGGAACTGGAGGGTCTTTAAGGCCCCTTCCAATCCAAACCATTCTATGCATCTGTCAACATCCTCCAGAGAACATCAGCTGAGGGTAGAACAATGTTTGTCTCACCTACTGCAGGTGTTGAGTGGAGATCATGTCCCAGACTAAACCAACCCATTTTCCTTGCTCCCCAGAGATGGAACACGGAGTTTCCAGTGGGTTTTTTAAACTGGAAAGATGTCCATCAGAAATATGTACCCTAAAGCAGACAATCCCAGAATCCCAGAACATCCTGAGTTGGAAGGACCCACAAGGATCATCTAAATCGCATTCCCAACACATTTCCTGCACAGGACCAGCCAAACCCACTATTTGTTTCCCAGGAATGTCTGCCCCGGGGCTCAGCAGGGTTGGGAAGGTGTGACCCGTTTCACACCTCCTTCTCTTCTTTCCTCAAGCCACATATTTCACTGAAATGAGGAGAACTTCAATGATTCTTCCTCTTGACGTTGAAATTATCTGTTGGGTGCATAATTTATTAAGGAAGAACACAGGAAGAGGAAGCAAGAAGAAATGGAATACAAGACAGTAAAAACACATCAGGTGATAATGAATAGTTTAAGTGCAGTTTCCTTTGGATTTCAGGAAGAAAAAGCAAACAGAGAAAGACTTGCTTTGAAATATCTGAAATTTAGGTTTTTCAGAGGGGAAAAGAAAAGGCATTTAATTCAAAGTCAAGGCTTTAATTTTGTCTTAATTATTAAATTAACCCTTATCCTTTGCCTTGAAAAATGAATGGAAACGAAAGAAGTAGCATTGGCAAAGTGTCATAAAAATCACTTTCATTCCACTTCTCTTCTCTTGAATTTTCACAGCAAAAAGACAGGAAACATGAAGTTAAAAAGTGAGAAATTCAGCCTCTCAAAGAGAAGTGAAAATGTGCATCTGTTTAAAAGTCAAAACAAGCTGCAAAAATCTTCATTAAATTGCTGGTTGGAATGTTTTTCATAACAAAATGGAAAATGTCACTGAAACGAGTGTGATTTATTTAAATGTTTATATTTTGATAGAACTTGCTTCTTTCAACGATGAGAAAAATAAATTCATTTCACTGTTTTCCATTAGCAAGTAATAATAAGGACTGAAGTCTCTTGGAATCCAGGAGTGGGAGTGGGACAGTCTGCTCTGGAGAAGATCTTACACACTGAAGGAGGAATTCAGAGGCATTCCTCAAATTACACCATCTGCAGGCTGTGCTGCTTCTCGTACTTTGCTGACTAAATAAGACTTGTTATAAATCTAAAAGAAGATAAAATTATAGAAAAAATTCCTTTTTTTTTTTTTTTTCTTTCCTTTTTCTAGAGGAAAGTGGAAGGGACAGAGGCAGCCAAAACCAGGAGTGTGTTAGACAAAAAATAGATATTCCAGTCACAGGATGTTGAGGAAAAAGGAGCATTTAAATACGGTTATGTCATCTCCATTTTTTGTGAAACCAAGTACCTGAACCTGGAATTAAGCAAACACTTGTTCTCAAAGAGGCCATGCTAAAAATGAGCCTAGAAAACTGTATTTTTAATTTTTTTTTAATTATTTATGCTTTTAATTTTGTTGCTCACATACCAATGAAGCTGGAGTAAAGATCACAGTAACATTCAGGTTACATTGCCAAGCTCCATATAAAGAATTTCAGTTACTGGAAATCAGGAGGAATTTCTTCATCAGGAAGAATTCCCTCATGGAAAGGGTTGTCCAGCACTGGAAGGGGCTGCCCAGGGAGGTGGTGGAGTCCCCACCCCTGGAGTTGCCCAAGGAATCACTGGACGTGGCACTCAGTGCTCTGGGCTGGGGATTGGTCACAGATTGGACTCCATGACCTTGGAGGTCTTTCCATCCTGAATGGTTCTGGAACTGTGAATTTCCAGCTTATCCAAAGAGAGAGGCATTTAACAGACAGGTTGATTCAGCTGAGGAGACAGCTTATCACTAAATGCATCACTAATAATATGTTTTTGTGTTCTACAATTTTTCTAGCATGTTCCTGTGATGCAAATCTATTGAATGTCTGGGAAGCAACTCTTGGACTATGAAATCACTACCAAAGCCTGGAGTGACAGGACAGGGGGGATGGTCAAACTGACAGAGAGTAGGTTTGGATTGGATATTGGGAAGAAATTCTTCCCTGTGAGGGTGGGGAGGCCCTGGCACAGGTTGCCCAGAGAAGCTGTGGCTGCCCCATCCCTGGAAGTGTTCAAGGCCAGGTTGGACAGGCCTTGGAGCAATCTGGGAGAGTGGAAGGTGGCCCATGGCAGAGGTTTGGAACTGGATCATCTTTAAGTTCCCAACAATTCTCTGATTCTTTCATTCTAAATCTCCAGTGATAAAGTTGTTTTGAGTCACCTGACACACAAGATTTCCCTCACACCTGTGTGGGGGATCATAACACACAATACAGAGCTGCTGCCTTCCTCCTCCTCATCCTCAGGGCCCCCACCTTCAGTTTTCTGCTCCAGTCTAAAAGGCTGAAAAGAGAGGCAGCTTAATTTTGGTTTTTCTTTCTTCCTCTCTGAGGAAACCCTCCCTTGCTCTGAACCACCCCAGCATGGCTCAGTCAACATGAATGCTGGAAAAACCAGTGGTCCTCATACTGGGCTTTTCTAATTGGTAACAATTTCTCTGAGAGAGCATTTTGGGTGGCATATTTATTAGAGATATGGATTTTCCACCCTGCAAGGTATCAACTGTGTGTAGCTCAAATTCAGTGGGATAAGCAGGGCAGCTGAGCCAAGGATGATTGCTGGGGTTGAGAATCACAGAATCAGAGTTGCTTGGGTTGGGAAAGACCTCTCAGACCATCAAATCCAGCTGTTCTCCAGCACTGCCAAATCCACCACTAACCCAAATCTGCCCCTCAAATGATGATGGCTCAGCCTTTTTCCTGGACTCAATCCCAATCCATCCAAGTCCAAGCATCATCAGCAGACCTGGGATGGAACTGGTGTCACTGGGAGCTGGTGCTGTTTGGGACATCCTGTCCCTACAAAAGGTAAAGGCAGAAAATGCTCAATTTGAGTGGCTTTTGAACACAAAAAGGGAAATTCTGTTGCTGTCTGTGCTTTGCTTTTCCTCTTGGCAGACACGAGCACTGAGTTCTTGGAGCCTTCAGCTCAGACCCCCACCCCCAGAACTGGAAATGAGGGAAAGGGAAGAGGGTTTTTTCCCCTCTTCCTCAGAATCTGCCAAAGGAACCTATTTCTTCAAAATAAAAAAACACACTTGGGTGTTTTATGGCAACATCTTGGCCAGATCTGTAATTCATTCAGAGAAACCCATTTGCAATTGAAAACCAGATCCACGAGTGAGAAAAAATTCTGCTTTTTACTGGTTGTCAGGAAATTTCGGGATAGTTGATGCTTTTTCCATTGACTGTTGGTGCATAACCTTGGAAAAATCACATCATAGTTCTGCATCTTTGCTGCTTATCATTAAAACAGGGATAAAAATGCTTCCTTTTCCATGTGCTTTATCTGACTTCTTTTCCTCAAGTGTAAATGCTCGGACATTCTGACAGTCTTTGATTAAATATAAATATTGATGGGTAATGTTCACAATTTTTAATTTTCCTTGTTGTGTTCAGGCTGCTTTTTAGTTTTATGATGAACCATAAGCAGCACTGCACTGATTTCCAGTTTCGAATCAACACAAAGGATTGTGCTGGTCACTGGTATTTAGTAAGGGCTGTGCTCACTCACAAACAACTTCTACAGTGCAGGAAATCAATGTAATTGTAATGTAATTTAATATTGTCACACGCGGGTGACAACTGAGCAAATGGATGTTTCTGTGGTTGCACACAAGGGCAAAAACCTCACCTAAGTTAGATGAGATATAAGCCAAAGTTAAAAGGAAAAAAGAATGAGTAAAAAGAAACCCGTGCTGGAAGTTAAATATCCCATCACGTCTGTAAATGATATCCATTAAAACAATAAAAATACCAATCTTTACGTTCTGGGGCGGGGGGGGGCTCAGAGTAATCAGCAACTCCATCAGAGGAGCTGCTTTCTCATTTCCTGTTGTCTTTTTGTACATAAAAACCTCATATTTCTTCTGGCTGGGATTGCATCATGCCCAGCATTCCTATGCCAGGAGATCAGCCAATGAAACCTCAGGATGTTTTCCCTTCTCTCTGACTCAGGCATTGCAATTTGGCTAATTGCTCTTGTTTGTTGGATAGTAGGGTGGTTTGTTTAAAGATCTTATTGGGCATATCCTTTTAAATAATTATTTTCCAGGGTTTTGGATGCGGTTCTGTGTTTGGTTGATTTTTTGGGGGGTTGTTTTTCAGGCTGTCACATTTCCTTCTCACATGGATTTACTGCCTGCCATCAACAAACTTGCTCATGAGATATTTCCAAGTTATATTGCTTAGGAAACCTGGGACTAGGGGATATAAAGTTGGAAAATAAGGGGGAAAAATCAGAATTGTCCATGAATAAACAGAAATGTCACCCTGTGACTGAGGAAACTGACACAGAAGTCACAGAGGTGTTGATTTTACAGGTGTTTTGGGAGGTCCCTGACTCTGTCATGGACAGAAATAAGCTCTTAGGGTTAAAAGGGCTGATCTGCTGCTCTTTGGGAGGGATGGCAGCTCCTTCCTGGCAATTCTGCCTGGCTGGGAAGGGCTGGAATCAAGGAATGAAGTGTCCAAGTAAATAAGAAGTAGCTTCCCCCTGCAAATTGCTGGTGATGAGGCAGAGCTGAGCTCCCTCCCCTCATTGGGATTTACACGTTGTTTGTCCTTACAAAGATGATTCTCTGCTGACACAGAGTGGGCTGGAGAGTTTCCCCTTTGAGGAACAAGGAAGGAAAAACAAGAGCATAAATTATATTATTTACCTATTGTCCTTTTTCTTTTCTTTTTTTAAATGTAAGAGAGGAGGGGGGATTGACACCTCAACCCCTGGGTGCTCTGAGCGCCCATCACACTCCTCTCTCAGGTCTTCTGAATATTCCCTGACAACTCTGTGAGCTGAGCATGGGAGAAGGAACAAGCCAGACAACACAACAGTTCTCCAAAGTCTGGGTCAGCCTTTAGATGTCCAGAAAATATGAACATTTAGATGGGATATTGGGAAGAAATTCTTTCCTGTGAGGGTGGGGAGGCCCTGGCACAGGTTTCCCAGAGAAACAGTGGATGCTCCATCCCTGCAAGTGTCCAATGCCAGGTTAGATGGGGGTTGGAGCAAACTGGGCTAGTGGAAGGTGTCCCTGCCCATGGCAGGGGGTGGGACTGGATGACCTTTACGTTCCCTCCCAATCGAAACCATTCCATGATTTTATGAAATATATACTACAAACATTAAAAATCCCATTCAATTCCTGCATGAAAGTGAAAAGAGGGAATTGTAGATATGTAGATGTCTTAATTGTGAACAAAATCC
Source organism: Scytalopus superciliaris (assembly GCA_013400415.1). Lineage (NCBI taxonomy): Eukaryota > Metazoa > Chordata > Aves > Passeriformes > Rhinocryptidae > Scytalopus > Scytalopus superciliaris. Next base: position 122,122 of record VXBX01008682.1, read on the forward strand.
CACTTTTCCTCTGGAAAGCTCACTGGGTGAGGAATTCAAGGGGAACAAATCACCACTACTATTATTTATCAGCCATGTCTTTCCCCACCTTATGGAAAACAGAGTATCCATGGGAGTCACAGCCTGGTGTTCCACTAAGGCAGAACTTATCCAGCATCAGAAGAGAGGTCAGTTCTGGATGAGGAGCTTTGCTTCTCCCTTCCATCTCAAGTGGCAACCATCCCCACCCAGCATTTCAAGTACAGCCCATTTGCTTTCAAAAAGATTCCTGCACTTGTTGCCCCGTGACTGACACAATCCCCAGCCTGATGTGATCCATGGAAACCTGCAAGCAGAGGGATCCTTTCCCAAGGCTGCCATTCCCAGAGGGTTGTTTTGTCCCTGGCAATGCTGTTTTCCTTCATCCCAATTCAGTGCCAGGGCTGCTTTGGCTTTGCCAGGCATCTTCAGAATTCCTCAGAACGCTTGTTTACCACAGAAATTAAAGTTGCTGTGTGGTCTATCATGGCAATTTCTTTTCCTGGGAGCACCCTGGGAGGCAGCTGGTTGCCCACAGTAACAAAGTGATAAGAAAAAACCCCTTTTTCCTACAAAAACAAATGAGTGGAAAACTCTGAGCCTGTTTTCCAGGAGCTGATACTGTTCTCTGTTTTCAAACGGAGTTTTTGTTGTCCTCAGGAAGGTTTTCTCACAGGATAAGGAAATACAGTAGAAAATTATCTGAGCTGGCTTTAATATGGAGGTTCACCAGCTCACAAAATGTGTCCTGGTCCAGGATGCTGTTGAACTTGCACTGATGACCAAGAAAATCCTTCCTGTTTCTTTATCCTACTTACCTAAGGGTGTGAATTTAATATAAACTCATTAAATAAACTGAACCTCCACTTACACACAGACTTTGCATCTTAATGCCCCTTGGCTTTGTCCTTTGAATTCACCAAGAATTTGGGGATGAGTCGGAACTCTCAGATTTCCAGAAGGCTTCAATGAGGAGAATTCACTTGACATCTCACTGTAACAACTCTTCTTCTTGGGCTTCATGGAACGGTGGAAAGGGCAACAGTGAAGGACATGGAGCAGCACAGGAAGGATACAGAGCTTTTGAAGTGAGCCCAGAGGAGGCACCAAGGTGATCAGAGGGATGGAGCAGCTCTGCTGGGAGGGAAGGCTGGGAGAGCTGGGATTGTTCAGCCTGGAGAAAAGAAGACTTTGGGGTGTCCTAGTTGTGACCTTTCAGTACCTGAAGGAGCTACAAGAAAGGTGGAAAGAGACTACTGACAAGGTCCTGGAATGACAGGACAAGGGGAAATGGCTTCACGCTGAAAGAGTAAGTTAAGATTAGATATTAGGCAAAAAGTTCTTTATTATGAAGTTGATGAGGCCCTGGAATAGAGAATTTGTGGCTGGAAGTGTTCAAGGCCAGGTTGGACTGGGCTTGGAGCAACCTAGTCTAGTGGAAGTTGTCCCATGACAGGGAGGTTGGAATGAGATGATCCTTAAGTTCCCTTCCAAGCCAGACCATTCTATGATTCAATGAAATCTTGGTGGTAACATTCAATATTGTCACTTGGTGGTGAGTCATGGCAAGAGTATCCTCTGTGTCGCAGTTTCAAGTGGACAAAGCCAAAAGCCTTTGGAGGAGATGCACATGGCCCACAGTGCTGGTCTGTTGTAGGATTTAAATACTTTTAGACCTTCTATTCTATCAAATTTAGTTGAACTTGGCAAGTAGAAGTAAAACTGTTTGGGGGGATGGAGGACAGTAAATGCACAGCAAGATAGTAAAAATCAGGAAATCAAACTAAAAATGAAGAGATTAATTTGAAGGAAAACAGAGAGAGAAAGGCTTGGGTTGGAAGGGACCTTAAAGATCATCCTGTTCCACCTCCCTGTCATGGACAGGGACAACTTCCACTATCCCAGGTTGCTCCAACCCCCATCCAACCTGGTCTTGAGCACTTCCAGGGATGAGGCAGCCACAAAGGAGGACATGGCTGGCTGGATGTAGTAAATTCATTAATTACTGGGCTCCTTTTTTTGTTTTTATCACTATGATATGCCATGGATTTTATTCTCTCATTCCTGATGTGTTTACAAACAGCTTTAAAACCTCCTGGAGTTCATCAAAGGACACTTGTCTCATGGATCCTCCAGGAGAAGTAGCTCTCAGATGACTATCCTGACATTTGAGAGAACAAACAACATCTTGCTACCCTTCCCATGGTGCTTCTGTTCACATTTGAGCATTCCCAGGAGTGGCTTGATTCCTGAAATGCACTTGTAGGGAACATTTCCACAAAGGAGGGATCAAGGCCTGTTGCTGCAGCCCTGGGCCACGTGGAGGAGAGGGACCCATCAAGCTTTGCCTGGGGATGGAGAGGATAAGGTTATATCCTGGAATTGTTTTGTGCTGAGGGGGATGAATCACTGGGGAAAAGTTAAGGAGTATTTTTGGCTCTTTGGACTGACACCCTGAAGATTTTTTTTACCTCACCAGAGCACTACACCCTTTCCTTGGACTGGCTTTAAAATATCTTCAGAGAGCATCCTTTTGGCTGAGAGTCAAAAGGTTCTGGACACTGCCTGAATATGGGAACTCTGTATGGATAAAATCAGCAAATTCAGTCATATTTAGAGAATCCAGAGAAAGTTTTGCAATAGCTGTGTGATGAACTGTACACATTAATATGTGCCAGTGATGCCTTAAAGTTCACGAGTATATAGATTTTAATGCAGCTTTCAGCACTTTTCTTTAGCAATTTTAGAATGGAGCTTTTAACTTAATATTTTGTACAAAATTCCAAAATGTTGCTTATATTTCTCATCAAGGATTTCAGTAGATAGAGATGTTTTAGCAAGCTAAGACACATCTAGTCTGAAAAGAGTGCACTGGAACAAGATATACCCAACATTCATTGATATAATTTTAGTCAAAGCTATGCAGGAGGCCCAGAATCCTTGGATTTCCTCCAAGCAGGACAGAAGATTTGAGGAAGATGAAGAGGGAGGAAAGGAGGGTTGTGGGACCCACCCACCCCATTCAGGGAGGTGGGACTAAGGGCAGCCCTGAGAGATGTTCTGGGCATGGACCAATTTTGGGATGGGTGCATCCCATTAGATACTACAAATAGCTGATATTATAAAATGGTAAAAACTATTCTGTGTGTGTGTGCTAATGTATTCTGTGCACCCTAAAGTGCTTTAATTAAAGACCTGATCTCTACCTTAACTGCACTAAAACTGTCCAGGGAATTTTTCTTTGATTTTAGGAAACACCAGCAGTGCAAGCAAGTCCCCTTGGCTGTTTGGCACTGAAAACACCATCAGCAGAGCCAGCACCTTTGTATCCAACACTACAAGAAACTCCCAGTTCTAGTCACTGGGAATATCCTTGGGAAGCAAACATGAGGGAGGGAAAGGGACAGCTTCATGGGAAAAAGACTTGTCCAGTGTCTGGGACAGTAGCTGGAGCTTTAAATCAGCCCAAAGTCCATTTCTTGCCAGAAGCAGTTTGTGTAAGTCAAAATCAATACCTATTAATTCAAGGTTCACCATGTGAATCCAATCTGTTGATTTTTACAGCTACACTGAGTTGAAGTGGTTTGCTGGACCAGGTCCTGAGCAGGGCTGGACTTAAGGGTTTGGTCAATGGGGAGTTCACCTTCCCATTTGCTTTGGAATTTTATCCTGTCTTTACTCAACTCCATGGGAAAAATGCCTCTCTTGACAGTGCTTGGGGGCAAGAGATGAGTTAACTCTGCAACTCAAGGTAGAAATAAAACATCAGCAAGTTTTGGGGTTATTTTTTCAGTCAGTAGAGAAGCCACATACATGGAAACTTTCACTAGGAATCCTGTCTGCAATGACAAGATATCCATCTGATCAACTTTATGTTTTAACGTCTTCACCCAGCTCACACCTTGGACAGCGTCTCCCTCGAAGAAACCTAAATAGGAGGCCCAAAAGTTTCTTCAGAAGGCACTGAAACCTCTCAAAAGTGTCGCAGTCAGAAATCACCCTATGGATCCATTAAACTGCTTCCAGTGGGCAGGATGGGAAAAGTCGCTTCAGAATTAAGTGCATGAATTCCCAACATGAACCCCAAAGCCTGAACAATCAATTAGTGTTCTTACATCACTGCCAAGTCTTTCCAGGAGTTACTGCCAGTGTATGACAAACAAAACAAAGACAAAGAAGGAGTGGACTGGGTACAATAAAATGGGAGGCTTTCCAGGACACTGGAAAATCTTACAGGCTTAGTTATATTTCCCCTCTGCTCCTGAAAAACAGAGGGAAACGCAAGCAGATAATCAGCTTAAATTTGTTTTCCTTCCTCTGCTCAGGAACTGATTTGGTGGTCTCAGTATTAAGGTTCCCTGATAATTGTTCCATAACAATGCCATATAAATTTATAAGCATTCCTAACTATCTTTGCATTGTGAGCTGTCACACTGTGGATTTGCTGCTGAGAAATTCCAGGTTTCAGCTCAAAATGAACTGCAGTCTCAACCTACTGGCCTGGCTCAGGGCTCTGGTCTATCCCTGCTTTTCCTGGATTCTTCCCAAATCCCTATACATCATCTATTGGCAGGGGACACAGGGGGCAAATGCACTGCCTTCCTAAATAATTCAGAAAATCACTCAGCTCTTAATATTGATATTCATTAGCACAGGACCAATGACTGGGACTCATTTTCTAATTCAACACTTTTGGAGTGAAGAAAAGAGAAGAAATCTAAGACTGAATTCTCAACCTTGTTTAATTTTCTCCATCCCTTCCCAAAACAGTTCTCTGATCCAAACTGCTTAGGGTGGACTAACAAATGTTGGGAATTACGTGAGTTTCTGAACGATCCCACAGGATGCCCAGCCACCCCTCAAGGATGCTGGGAAGGACCTGTGAGCTGTAGGGGTTGAAGGATGGCTTCAACCTGGATAGTTTTTACAGGACCTAAAGTTTTCCTCAGGTTCTTTTAAGTGATAATTCAGCAAGATTTCATTAGGACTCCTGTCTGAGGACTGGAACAAGAGAAGGAGTTTCCAGAGGAAGCCTTTCCGACATGGATAACAGAACAACAACAACAACACTACATTGCTGGAGATGATTCCATGACCATGGTGATGCTGAAGAATAAACTCTGGCAGTGTATTGAAAAGCTCTGGGTTAGGGTGACATATTTTGGGCAATTCACTTATGCTGAAAGCAACTCTTCACATAAAAGAGTGAAATCCTGAACACAGACTGGCTAGAGCTGCACAAAATTCACCTGAACACTCAAGAGGTGCTTTTCAGACACTTCTCCCCAAGCAACAAGCCAACTCTTTCATAATTTTGTGAAGTGGCACAGGATGAATCTAAACAATATGATGGATATGTGGCTGAAAAGTGATGCCAACAACGTGCCCTCTCAGCTATTATTTCCAAGGATACCTGGGGATAAATTCCCTTTGCTTTGCCTTTGCTGTTATAGCCACTTACCAACTGTGGTCAAAATAACCAGGATAAAGGAGCTGTTTCTCTTCTGGGTGTCTTCAAAACGTGTCCTTTCCTTACCAAATGGTTAATAATTTTAATTCACGTGGCTTGGCTGTCTGTATGACAATTGTCTAATGTAGGTGTACACCTGTGAGTGTGCACAGGGAGAAAATCTGGGAGGCTGTGTTGTTACATACAGTAGGACCCAGGAGAGGGAAGGAAAATGGCCTGAAATTAAAAACTTGCTCACTTGAATCATTTTCTAAAAGACTACTTATGCTATTAAGTCCTCATCCAATCAATATATCACTTGACTTCAATTTAAAGGATGACATTTTTTTCTCCTATGTTCTTAAGTCTAATTAAAAGAAATTAGTCACGAGAGTGACAAATTTTAAGCCGACTACAGAATGACTTCATGTGGCATTTATTAGGTATCAAACACGGGAAGAGTTTTAATCAAACTGGCAAATTCAGCAAAAGTAATGTCTTGGCATCAAAATTCTTTCTTAAAATTAAGTCATTTGTTATTAGGGGGTATTCTTTTTTTTTCTCAAGTAACTTCTTTTTCTGTACTTTCTTTTTGTTAGGACTGGAGGATACAGAAATTGTATAATAGTGAGTAATAAAATCTGTCATTCTCGTGAGTAATGCTTTGTAATTAGATGAAATAAAAGTAAAGTAAGTACAATGGTGTGTGGTGTGCAGGGCTGGGGGTGTATTGCCATGCTCAAAGGTTTTTATATTAATAATGGTGCTGAACTTTTGATGTTGGAAGGTTCTGCTTGAATTAGCATCAAAAGGTGTGGTGGTTTATCTGTGCTTCCAGTTCCAAGTTCCAGTTCCAAGTGCCACCACAGCAACATAAATCTCTCACACAGGGAGAGTTGGGATGATCCTGAATCTTTCATTGCTGCAAGGCACGAGGTTTGGGAAGAAAACTCAAAGCCTGACTGTGTGTGCAGTGCAGACACTACATGGCTGCGCTCCCCTCTCAAATGCTCATCTACATCAGGTCATGCCCTGCAAGAGGCACCTCTGGGATTTATTATTTCCCTCTTCAGGACTGGCAGTTCTGCAGACTCCACCTTCCTGTTCCTCTTGTTCTCCTCTCCTGTGAAAGTGACAGACCGTTTGACATGAGAGATTTTATTTGAATTCTTTTTTTTTTTTTCAGGTTCATGGAATCATTAAGGTTGGAAAAGATCTCCAAGATCACCAAGTCCAACCTTCAACCCAATGCTGCCGTGTCCACTAAACCGTGTGGTGAGGTGCCACATCTACTTGTGTATTGAGCACTTCCAGGGATGGTGACTCCAACACTTCCCTGGGCATCCTGTTCTGAGGCTTACCCACTTTTTCAGTGAAGAAATGATTCCTAACATCCAACCTGAACCTCCCCTGGTGCAACTTGAGGCCATTCCTCCTTGTTCTATTGCTTGTTATGCAAGAGAAGAGTCTGACCCCCTCCTGGCCCCATCCTCCTCTCAGGGAACTGTAGAGAGCAAAAAAGTCTCCCCTGAGCCTCCTTTTCTTCAGGCTGAGCCTCCTCAGCTCCCTCAGCCTCTCCTGGTGCTCCAGACTCTTCCCCATCTCTGTTGTCCTTCTCTGGACACTCTCCAGCCCCTCAATGTCTTTCTTGTAGCGAGGAACCCCATCTGACCCCAGGATTTGGGGTGTCACCTCGCCAGGATTCCACACACTTTGCTCAAGCCCCGAGCTGTGTTTCAGGGCACTGACTGGCAGCGTGTCCTCAAAGCCAGGATGACTTTCTGTCACCTTATGTTGGTCCTTTCCTGGGTTTATCCAGAGCCAGGGGTTTTCCCTGCCGTGCCTCTCTGGCTCTGGAGCAGATGGCCCTGATAGGACCGGGGATTTTGGAAGATGGACATTTCCCAGCCTTGGGGAGTGAGATGAAGGATCTGCCCCAGAACTGGGTGTGCTGGGAGCCACCTGCAGCTGCTCTGTGCAATTATCGCTCTCATTAACCAGCATTTAATGGGCTTGCTAATTGCCAGCTACTAATGAAATGCACAAGAGTGTCAGATTTGCTGGGAACTTCTGGGATCTGGAAACTTTTGGTTTTATGGAAATATGGATGATTTTCCTTTTCCTCATCATTTAGAATGTGTCTTTCAAAAGGACCAACGAATTTTAAATCCTGATTTTTGGCTAAGACTCCCATCTGTTTCTGTCTCAGAGGTTTCAGGGAATGTTGAGTCCACTACCTCTGTTTTTAAATTACACTGAAATACAATTTCTGCCACTTCTTGGAAATACTTTTTTCGAGGCTAAATTTGATTAAATTGAATTTCCAGTTATTTGACTCAGGAATACCTTTCTGTTGCACAACTCAAAGAAATAAAGTCTGCCCTCCTTGATATCTCAGATATTCTGTTAAACTCTGAAAACCTGCACAAGAAATCTGCTTCTTATCCACTTGAATGAACAGATGTGATTTTACACACGAAAATTCATATGTAATCACAGAATCACAGAATGGCTTGGGTTGGAAGGGGTATAAAAGATCATCCAGTTCCAACGCCACTGCCATGGGCAGGGACACCTCCCACTATCCCAGACTGCTCCAAGGCCTGTCCAACCTGGCCTTGAACACTTCCAGGGATGGGGCAGCACAGCTTCTCTGGGCAACCTGTGCCAGGGCCTCCCCACCATCCCAGGAGGGAATTTCTTCCCAATATCCCATCTAAACCCACTCTCAGTTTAAAGCCATTCCCCACTGTGATAAAAGTGTTGAACAATGTTTGCTCAGAATCTACTTTTAGGGTGATAACAGTGAAGATATAAATCACTGCAGAGCCTTCCCTCCTCTTTCAGAAGAGCATTTGATGGACTGAGACAGGTTTTAATTGATGCAGGATGTGTCCTTTTGTTCCTTTATATGGCAGCAGCTTCCCTTTGAAAGGCACGTGGTCGTGATCCAGTGAAACCAAAGTAGGTTTTATCATCCTGACTTTCTTTATCAACCAGACATGAAACCTCCTGGAATAGATAACACTTTCTTTGACGAGACCTACTTTCCAGGGAACAAAGTCATCTGGTGCTGTAGAGATATTTTTACCTTGGGATTTTCTATTTTGGTGAGTTAACAGTGACTTTGCTTGTTGAGAATCAGTTTACAGTCCAGCATTTCCCTCATAGAATCATAGCATACTCTGAGCTTGAAGGAACCCACAAGGGCTTGATAAAGTGTCCACAAGCCCTCAATTCCCTTGGAAAATCTCCAGTTTTCAAAGAGGTGTTAAAATTAATACAATAACAAACTAGCTTCCAAAACTCTGTAGATTTTTCTCAGGAGCTGGAGCATCAACTTCCACACTGCCAAAGTTCTCAAATACCTCATTGCAGCACCTGTGGCCTCACTTGGTGAGAACTGAAACTGAGAAACATGGTCTAGTGGAAGTTGTCCCTGCCCATGGCAGAGAGTTGGAATGGATGGCCTTTAATATCCCTTCCAATCCAAACCATTCTATGATTCTGTAAATATTTCTAGGCCAACTTGAGTGCATTGGATATTTGCTGCCATGATGGGACACGCTCCTCTGGATGCAGTGGGAATATTGCAACACTCACCACGTGTGTTTTGACCATAGACCTGGGATCACAAATGATGGGAGAATTTTGCTGCATCCAGATGTTACAGCCCCTCTTCTTCTACCTGAAGGAATTCACAGCTACATTTTGCCAGCCCAGATGTGTGTTCAGGCACCATTCTGTGGCTCCCAATCACACTTAATCAAATGTAAAAGATAAAAATACCCTGTTATTTCCCTGAGATGTTCTCTGCAGATGGGATGCTGAAGAAATGCTGCAGCCAGAACACTTAAATGTTCTCTGAAAAACCAGGAGAAGGCAGTTATTTTTGGCTCCCATGGACCCATGATCCAGAAGGCAGAGCGATGGTTAAACCCCTGTGCCGCTTCCACCCCTGTTTCTTTTCCATGTGCAGAGAGAGAGATGCAATTTTCCTATGGGAACATCGGTGCTGTGAATTCCCTAATCTGTTTGCCCTTTCTGCAGCTGAACCTCCATTTGGTAAATAACCTGGGGATGGGAGCAATCAAAGTAGTGAGGCAAAGCAAAGTTATTATGAACTTGTTGAAATGTATGAAGGATCTGAAAAACGGGAGATGGAGAGGAAAAGAAAAAAGAACATCCCAGGGGCATATTTCATTGCTCAGTAGGAACCGGGTTGAGTTACAAATAAACTGTCATCTTAAAAGGCACCAGACACTGACAGAAGAGGAAAGTTAAAACAACAGCTCCTCGAATATTATCGGCAGCAGCTTTTGGTGCTTTGCTGCAGTCCTGAAAATTGAGTTGTTTGTTGTGGTTTGGCAGGGACTTTGCTGCCAGACAGCTAATATTTGTGCTTTTATTTGTGCTTTTTAGTTCTTGATGGTCTCTGTTCTGACTATACTGGGATATACTGGTTTGGAGAAATTTTCAGAGCATTGTCGCTGGTAGATCTGTGATTTAGAAAGGTCAGCTTAACACGCATTAACTTGTGGTGAGCATCCTTGCTGTCTGTATACAAGCAAATATGGATTTATTCCAGGCTCTGAAAAGAGAGAGATGAAGCGCAGGTTGCAGGAGTGTTGCTCCATCCCTCAAAGTGTCCAAGGCCAGGCTGGACAGGGCTTGGAGCAACCTGGGGTAGTGGAAGGTGTCCCTGCCCATGGCAGGGGGTTGGAACTGGATGATCTTTAAGGTCCCTTCCAGCCCAAGCCATTCTATGATTCTTTGATTCCCATATTCTATTATGAACTCTGTTTTAACATTTTTCACCATTACTGGCAACTTCTAGGTAATTTTCTTCTCCAATGACACTTTTTTCTTCTCTGGCCACAAATTTCCAGTCTCCAGCAGAAGTTTCTCCTAAGATTGCAGGCAAATGCTGGCACAGACACAAACCAGATTTAGTCTGAAACTTCTAAATGTAGCTCTTTCTCAGCTCCCACCAGGATTTGGCCAAGGGCTGAACTTCATCTTGGCTTGCTCAGGAACACATTGCTCAGTGTGCTCCAATAAATTATACAGTAATAGCTAACTCCGGAGAGTTTCTCTGTGTAGGAGAACCCTTGCTCAAGTTTAGGAGCAACTTCAGGAACCTGAAGTTAGATGCAGAGGGACTGTGGCATTCACGGTCCCACTGAAGGTTCTCTTCATTCAATGTAGAATTACTGAACCCAGAAGTGGGAAAATTGGAAGAGATGGACTCATTTCCAGACCTATAACATGTGACCAGCAGGTTGAGGGAGGAGATTCTCCCACTCTGCTCTCGTGGACCACACTTGGAACACCGTGTCCAGCTCTGGAGCCTCCAGAAGGATGTGGAGCTGTTGGGGTGAGTCCAAAGGGGGCCACGGAGATGCTACCAGGGCTGGAGCCCTTCTGCTCTGGAGACAGGGTAGGAGAGCTGGGGGTGTTCACCTGGAGAAGAGAAGGCTCCTGGGAAACCTTAGAGCCCTTTCCAGTGCCTAAGAGGACTCCAAAAGGGATGTTGGACAAGGGATGGAGGGACAAGACAAGGTGGAAATGGCTTCAAACTGAAAGAGGGCAGGGTTAGGTTTTAATTAGATATTGTGAATAAATTCTTGGCTGAGGGTGGTGAAGCCCTGGCCCAGGTTGCCCAGAGAAGCTGTGGATGCTCCATCTTCAAGGTCAGGTTGGATGAGGTTTGGAGTAACCTGGTCTAATGGAAGGTGTCCCTGCCCATGGCAGGGCCTTGGAACAAGATTATCTTTAAGGTGCCTGCCAACCCAAACCGTTCTCTGATTCTATGACTGTGGTAAGTACCACAAAAAGCCACAAGTTTGCCCTACAGGAAGAAAGACATTTGTGAGAAGTCCTCCTAATGCTGTGGTTAGAGAAATGGTGTATGGATTGCCCAGGAATTGCAGTTTCCCTCAGTGGAATTCTTTGAAACGAGGTTAGATGGATTTCTTCCAGGAATGAGGGAGTCCACATAAACAAGCAAGAAGAGACAAACACCTTCATGATTTTAAGCCCTCAGGTTTAGGCTGCGTTCAGATAAAAACTGCTCTGCAAAACAGAGTCGTATCTCACTTGTTATTTATTGAGACTGAACAAAGGGACTAAATCAGTATCAAATAAAACCTTCAAGATGAAGCTGAATGTTCCAGGCACCACTGAAAACAGAAATTATTTTTCCCCCATTATTTTGTACTTCAGTATAGGCACAAATTTGGTTTTCTAATCTGTAGCATAGGGTACAAGTTACTGTTTTGGCTATTAAAAAAATCCCCTGTTCCATGTTAGAGAAGGAAAAACCTCTCCCCCCTCTCCTCCCCCAAAAAATGCTCTCAATCTCCTAAAGACCAAACAACCCCATCCAGGCAGCCCTCGGGAATCCAAGTTCAATTTACGAAGTGGATACCCTGTGGGGTGATGGACAGGGTTAAAACCTAGAGGAGATTCAGAATTTTAGGGTAAAAAGCAACTGCAATTCCCTGGATGGACTGAGGTCCACACAGTCCCCAACAGTGATAAACATCTGCTCAGAGGGACGGAACAGAGTGTGGAACAAAGTGGAGACCACAGGGCTTCCCTCCATTCAAATCCCAGCAGAAAGGGAGAACATTGTGGTGCTGAGACCATACCTTGGCTGTCTGCCAAGTGAGAATCAACATGTTCTGCTGCTCTGCCAACAACCCTGTCAAACCCCCTCTTCAGATGACAAGTCACAACCAACCCCCTCCCATTAAGTTGTGGTGAGAGAACTTGACATCAATCAGAAATAAAGGGCATTTATGACTAGAATCATTCAGGCACCACCCAACATAAAGAAATAAGTTGGGAATAGGGGGAAAGTTGGAGAAGACTCCACTGAAACTTCTGGGGCCAGTCAACGGGCTAAGCCCTTCTCCCCCTGCAGGGATGCCTTGGGTAAGAGTTAAACTTTATACACATTAAATGCCACTTTTAGGTCTAGAACTTTCGTTTGTGTTCACCCCAGAACACATTAGTAGGTTTCTTCACCTCAGAGCTTGTGCTTGCTAAATATAGGCATCAGTAGATTGCTTTAAAAGTTATTTTTGTAGTTAGAAACTATCACCGACAGCCTTTGAGCCTTATTAACGTGTCACAACTTGTATTAATAAAGAGTGTTATTCCATGAACTTTTAAGGTGAGTGCTTGCAGTTGCCAGCGGTGGGAAATGCCTCGGCAGGGCCCACTGAGGGGTCTTTGCTCTGTTGAGTTCCCTCTAAAAGGGTGGTTGAAGTTCCCTCCAACTTCATGAATCTGTTGGTGAAGGGTCTTATTATGAGATATGGAAAGACTGTGGGGACACCAGGTCTTGACTTTCCTGGGGGTACCAACAGGCAAAACCCTAAATTCCCACCTTTCACATGACATTCCTATTCTTAGCTGTTTTGATATTCACTTTAATATGCAAATAAACCCCTTCTCATCTCCTCAGACATCACCTACTTTGCCTGTGAAATGTGGGTGTGTTTTCTCCGTCCTGTGGTGCACATACTACTTAGAGTTGTGTGTGCTCGTCTGTAAATCTCCTTTTAGAAGGCAGAAATCCCAGTTCCTTAAGCACCTCCGAGTCCACTCCATAAATCTCTGACGGGGATTTTATCTCCTCAGAGCACAGCTTTGGAAATTATGCACATCTTGAGGAACCTGCTGGAAAAGTGGGGCAACCCAACGTTATTTTAAAATGTCGCCTCCGTCCCTTATTGACTTGCTGTCATATTTTCTGCAGCTTCCCCGTCATCCTGGCTGACCAGACAATTTATTAAGGACTGTGTGGGGAATACTGAGAGGAGCTGCCAACCACTCGGAATATTGATGCTGGAGGGAGAAAAAGGCTTCCAAAGAGTTTCTGGAAGTGGGAAACTTTCTTAAGAGCTTGGATAAAAGCACCACAAATTCCATTTGGATCCCGTGTTTTCATTTCTGATAAACACATCTCCCGTCACAGAGATCAAACTCCTTAATATGGGATCCATGTAGAAAAGTGATTTACTATTTTACTTATGGCCTGCAGCATTTATGGGGGAGGGGGGAAAGCCCAACAGCATATTTTGCATAGAGTCTGATCAAACATTATTTTTCTCTGCTAAACGGGAAAGCAGACAATGCTTTTACTTGAAGGAAATGTTCCACTTCAGTGCTCAGACTTTGATTTCTGCTCAAAAACCCTTCTGATGGAATAAATATAATTTCCAATCAAAAAATCAAAATATTTTTTAAATGAGATGCTTTATCTCCTACACATTTTCTGCCTCCTGCTGTTTTTTGTTTGTCTGTCTGAGACCAAATAACTTGTGAAATTCACACGAAGTCTGGAATAATTTTGAATTTACCAAACAGGCATTTTTCCATCTGTTTTTAACCTGAGAATTTAAGTTCAGTGAAAACTTTTAGTGGCAAATAGTTTTGCTTTTCCATTAAGAGTTCTTCAGAGCTGTGACCTCCACATCAGTCTGTCTGGTGCATAACACTGGGACTTTCAGAGCTGATACATTATCAATTAAAAACCCATAACACTCTATTAATCGCCACTTAAATATGTCTTAGTTAAATTTCTTACCATGTTAAATTGGCCTGAGAGATGAAAATCTTCAATCTAAGCTCTGCCTTTAGTAAGTTCCAGTAGTTCTCTGATATCTACATGAGAACTCAAGCTAAATGTGGCCTCAGCTCTGAGTCAAATGAGTTAATGCCAAAGAAGGGTCATTTGGAGTTGCTTTTAAATGAAAATCATCTCCTGTTCCAGCTGTAATGAAGATCCTGCCATCTGAATTAGTCTGATTGAATTAAACAGAACGGACTCAAATCCACCATCCCTTTTTCAAACCATCCCTACCAGCAGAAAGTTGAAGAAACAACCCTCAAGTTGCCTTGTTGAAACCCTTGGAGCTCTTCATTTTTAAACCCCAGGAGGAACATGCCCCTTTAGAGAAATGATGGCTGTTGCTGTATCTTGGGAGGTTTGTAGTGTGTGCCTTGGGTGGGCAGGAATTCTCCAGAAATAGAATAATTTCCCCATGATTTTGGTGCCCTGGAATGTGTCTGGACTTTTCCAGGCAAGTTTATACCCAGGTTTTTGTCCTGTAACATGGATGGAAGGGAGTTACTTGTCATAGAATCATAGAATAGAATCAGAGAATGGTTTGGCTTGGAAGGGACACTCAAGATCATCCAATTCCAACCTCCCTGAATGGGCAGGGACACCTTCCACTAGATCAGGTTGCTCCAAGGCCTGTCCAACCTGGCCTTGGACACTTCCAGGGATGGGGCAGCCACAGCTTCTTGGGGTAATCTATTCCAGGGCCTCCCCACCCTCTAAATGAAGAACTTCTTCCAACATTTGATCTAAATCTCTCCTCTTTTAATTTGCTGGCACCTGCCTGGTTGGAGCTGGGGACCCTGAGCCACTCTAAGTGAAGTTGCTGGTGAAGTTGGGTCCAGACCAGTAAGTCCAAGGGGAGAAGGTTATTGAAAACTCTCTTAAATAGGGAGGAATTAGTTTTTTAGGTGAAATCATCCACATACAACGTGTTTATCCTGTGCTGATCATCTCTCTTCAGTCAGCAGAGAGTTGGCTCCGTGGGACAATCAGCACTTTCCAAGCTCACAGCATTTGCCTGTTTTAGTTTTCAGTCATGTCCCATCAAAGCACCAGTTCGGTGCTTAAAGCACCTTTGTTGTTCAAAATGGAGGATTTTTAGGTTTTTAGTTATTTCCAGAAATGCTTGGACTTGCACACCCAAATCATGGACTAGAATTTATCCATCTCAGATGGGCCAAGACTTGCCACGTTTCCTTGTGCCTGAGGATTCCCACCAACTCAATACTTGGGTGGCCCTTGGGATGGGACATAGAGTTTAATATGCCCTCAGGGTGGAAAAAACACTAGGAGAGGGCAGGACTTGGAAGAGTCAGGCAGGTGGAAAAGATGTAGAAACAGAAGACAAAAGGTGTGGCTCAAGGTGCAATCAAGCAAGATATGCCTCCTTTTTAAATTTCTTTTTAATTTTTACTAGGAGTATTATGACCTACAAAGCTTGAAAATTTCTCATTCAGTAATGAACTCTTATTTTCAAGGAGTTTATTATTTATTATCTTATTTTATAGCTATGTGTGCAACAGTTCAGTATCCTGGCTCGACTGGAAGAGAAAAAAAGATGCAGATGGTCACATCAGGCATTTGCATATCCTTGGTTTTATAGCCAGGCTATCAAACCCATCACCAGGATGGGACATTGCACACATTGCCCTCTGGTCAAGAGTTTTAAGCACTTTGGACTTGGCAGGAGTTTTTTTTTTATATCCATCTGGAACTTCTCAGGCCAGGCAGGGCTTAACCCACCCCAGTCCTGCCCCGGTTTACATCCAGCCTATCAGCACAACAGTCTGGTTTTGTGAAAGAAATGAGGAGTGGGGACACATTTCTGTCCTTAGGGAGGTGCAGAACTTACTTGCCTTTTTAGCAATCTAATGCAAGAGCCAGGAGAGACTGTAGCCCTGGAATCAGCAACTTAGAGACATTTGGGTTGGGATCCACCTCACTTCACTTGAGAGAACACCGAGCTGGTTCCATTCTGTCCCCTTTATCACAGAATCATAGAGTGGTTGGGGTTGGAAGGTACCTTTAAGAGTCATCGAGTTTTGCAATGATCAGGGATATCTTCAATTAGATCATGTTGTTCAGAGCCCTGTCCAACCTGGCCTTGAATGTTTTCAGGAATGGGGCATCTCCCACCTCTCTGAGCAACCTGATCCAGTGTTCCCAACCCACATAATAAAAAATGTATTCCTTATAGCTAGTCTAAATCTCCCCTCTTTTAGTTTAAAACCTTTACCTCTTGTCCTATCACTACTCTCCCTACTGAAAAGTCTGTTTCCATCTTTCTTGAAAGCCCCCTTGAAGTACTGAAAGGCTCCAATAAGGCCCTCCAGAGCCTTCTCCAGGTTAAATAATCCCAACTCTTTCCTCATAGGAAAGACGTTCCACCCCTCTGAAGGAATCAGAAGTGAGAAATTTTTAGGATGTGATTCCTCTAACTGACTTTCTCCACCTGCTGCAGGTGGAGATAAATTGTGCCCTCATCCTTGTGGCATCTCCTATGGCATCAGCTGTGCGGGAGCTGAGAGTGACTCCGATAGAGAAACCCACCTTGGGCAAGAACAGAGCTGAGATTGCTCTGCTTGCAGCTATCCCAGAACTGGGGAGGTGGATTGGGATGGGATGGGATGGGATGGACCAGAATGAGTCAAGAGTGACGCACATGACTTGGGTTGATCAAGGATATGGTAATCCTATGGCTGATATGGACATTCTATGGCCAATACAGTCATCCCATGGCTAGTTTCTGCTTTAGGAGAGCTCCAATATCCTGAGGAGCCCTGTCCCAAGGCCATTTGAGCACTCACAGCCTGGGAGGGGGTTTCTAGAGTGTCATAGTGCCCCAGACACACCTACCAGCACACGTCTGCAGACCTGGGCATTTTCTGAGAGTGCTCTATTTCACCTTTGGGCAATAACCAAATTCCACCCTTAGGGTTCCTCTGGCATTAGAGCCTTTTTGAATGCACCAGTGACAGCGCTTACCTATGGAAAAGGTGTCTCCCATCACGAATCAGGGTGTTGGCATGCCGGGAATCACAAAATCACAGAATCATCAAGTCCAACCTTTGACTGATCATCACCTTGTCAACCAGACCAGAGCACTGAGTGCCACATCCAGTCACTCCCTGAACACCTCCAGGGATGCGACTCCTCCATATTCTGACCCTGCAATTTTCCTGCCCTAGAATGAGCTGAAGTTCCCACTGTTTAGGTGAGAACTTCTCACCTTGCTCCACTTTCTCACCCAGCTCTTGAGTTTTCCAGACTCATCTCTTATTTCTTGCCCTAAAACTTTGGCTATAAATAGACAACCCCAGAGCCAACGGTGCCTGCTAGACTTGCTGAGGATGCAGAGGGAAACACTTGTCACTCACCCACCAGGAAGGTTGCCCTGGCAAAGCAAAGCTTTTTGCCATGGCCTGCATTGCACACACCCACCTCCCCCATGCGTGGGCTGCGTCTTCTCCTGGGGGAAGCCCAGCAGCTGCGTGTGGGTATTTATCCCAATTAGCTTTTGCGTTGTCTCTGTGATATCAGAGACAAGCTGGCATGTCCTGCACGGAAGAATTCTGCCAGCAAAAGAGACTCCCACTGCTCCTGGGAAAATATCAGCTATTGGCAAGGCTGGCCACAGCTTTACAGCTATTTGTGCTATTCCGTGGAAAGAATAATTTTTATTTTAGAAATATGTATCTGCCTCTGAGGCTGTTTATCTGCAGCCCTCTCTGCAGACAATACTTGGCTGGCATTTCTCAAACTCAGCCATTTAAGTAACAGAAGGGTTGTTTTTTAATCCTTGTGTGCCATCCCAGCATGTATCCTTGACTCTTAGGGAGCAAAAGCTCTGGGCTAAAACCCTCTCTCATGGGCTGAGTGATCAGGAGATTGGACTCCACATCCCTGGGAGTGTTCAAGGCCAAGATGGATAGGGTTTGGAGCAACCTAGTCTAGTGGGAGGTGTCCCTGCCCATGGCAGGGGTGTTGGAATGAGGTGATATTTAAGGTCCCTTCCAATCCAAATCATTCTGTGAGTCTGTGGTTGTTATTTCTGTGTTGCTAGAAGGCAAGTGAAGGGAGAGAGTGGACTTGCACTGCCCACACCACCCTGAGGGAATGAGGAACATTCCACAGAGTCCACACCATCCTCCTTAGGTTGGGTGGGTCTTACCCAGAGCTCCAAAAACACCACACTGGTGAGGATGTGGCCTGGAATCCCAAATGGAATTGTCCAGGCTTTGTGGGTTTCACTCTTAGGCTTCCCCAGCCAGGGGAGATGCCAACTGCTGTTGTCCACATGATTTAAGAACAAGTCTCCCAGCCCTAAGTGTCTAATGGACACAACAACTCCCTCCCACCACTCACTTTCTCTTGCATTAGGATGGAGAGAAAATTATGGGCTTTCTGCATCCTGGGGAGATGTTAAGGGGAAAAAAAAAAAAAAAGACTGGCTAAAAACAACCAGGCTGTGGATTTGCAGGCAAAATTGTGCAATTAGTTGGGGCCTGTTACTCAAGGCTGTGAGAACAGAGTGAAATGCAGCAGATGGGGAAGACTCAGCAAACACACAATTTGCTGTTTTCAAAACTTTTCAACAACATATTTTTTCCATTTTTTTCCCCCTTTTCCCTCTGGCTGTTGCTGGATGATCAGTAGTTACATGCTTGGAATAAATCTAGAAGATAATAAATACAGTTTTGCAGCAGTGTAAGTTTTAGACATGGTGCATCTTCCCTCAGGAGGAACTTTATTTGGATTATAACTGAAGTCCACCCTTTAATATGGGGCAAAAAAATCACTGAAGAAGACTAGAGTTAGATAAGATATTAGAAAGAAATTCTTTCCTGGGAAGGTGGAGAGGGACTGGAATGGAATTCTCAGAGAAGCTGTGGCTGCCCAAACCCTGGAAGTGTCCAAGGCCAGGTTGGATGGGGCTTGGAGCAACCTGGGCTAGTGGGAGGTGTCCCTGCCCATGGCAGGGGGTGGGACTGGATGGGCTTTGAGGTCCCTTCCAATCCAAACCATTCTGGGATTTTGTCATTAAATGAAAATAAAATGAAATGTAGGGGTGGGTGCTGAAATGATTTACAAATTCAGACTGAGGGCCAAACTTCTTTATTTCCCCCTAATATCATATATTTAAATAAAAACAAGCCCTTTGCTGCATAACATTATATTTAGACTTGTCTTCCTTTATGTGGAAATCCTCAGTTCAAGCATTTTCCATTTTTTAGGGAAAGGCTGAGGCTCTGAATTCCTAAGAGGCACAAACCCACCCTTTGCCACCAACTCTAGGACATTTCAGTGGGTACAGCTCTGTCAGAGCCACAGGGATTAAATTACCCATCAAATAATCCAGGGAGCAATCGTGAAGGACAAAGACTATTCCCATATGAAATTATGCCTCTTTACATAATAATTCTCAGTGACACTGGTCTGTAGGTAAATCCCTAGAATCTACCCCTCACGCTGCTCTGGGGTTGACCACTGATCCTGAAATAATTTCCCTATAGGGAAACGCTGCTGAGGGGGCAGGACAGCAGGACAAACCCCAGAGGGCTCAGATTTTCAGCACCACCAAGAGGATTTAGCATCACAGCATTCCCAGAGCTCCAGATGGATGGAATCACACCATTCCCAGAGCTCCAGATGGATGGAGGCCTCTCCTTCATGTTAGGATTTGGTATCCCAGCATTCCCAGAGCTCCAGATTCATTGGAGGCTTCTCCCCCATGTTAGGATTTGCTATCAGGGCATTCCCAGAGCTCAATGGAGGCTTCTCCCCTGTGTTAGGATTTGGTATCAAGGCATTCCCAGAGCTCCAGAGTCACTGGAAGCTTCTCCCCCATGTTAGTATTTGGCATTACAGCATTCCCAGAGCTCCAGATTCATTGGAGGCTTCTCCCCCATGTTAGGATTTGCTATCAGGGCATTCCCAGAGCTCAATGGAGGCTTCTCCCCCATGTGAGCATTTGATATCCTGGCATTCCCAGAGCTCCAGACTCATGGAAAGTTCTCCCCCATGTTAGGATTTGGCATTACAGAATTCCCTGAGCTCCAGATTCATAGAAGCTTCTCCCCCATGTTAGTATTTGGTATCCCAACATTCCCAGAGCTCAATGGAGGCTTCTCCCCTGTGTTAGGATTTGGTATCAGGGCATTCCCAGAGCTCCAGACTCATGGAGGCTTCTCCCCCATGTTAGGATGTGGTATCAAGGCATTCCCAGACCTCCATGGAGGCTTCTCCCCCATGTTAGCATTTGGTATCCCAGCAATCCCAGAGCTCCAGACTCGTGGAAACTTCTCCCCCTCTAACTCTGCTGTGCCCTGCTGGGATAAAACACCTTTTAAATGTCAGATGAGCAGGAGCCCGCAGGTGGCTTTCCCTCCCTCCCCGGGGATATTTTGGAGGGTCCTGACTCACAGGCAGTGCCCGGGGGGCTGCAGCACCCACCTCCTCGGCGGGGGAAGGCAGGTGGGCCAGGCAGAGCCCCGGCCCCACGGGGAGGGAGATGCTTTTAGCTCTGACTCATCCCTGCGCTGCCTTCCGAGGGAGAAGCAGCAGCTTCAGGGAGTGGGAGTTGCTCTGCAATTTTCTGTTTACAGGCTTTGCTCGCTGGCTTTTCCCACCTGGGGGACGCCGGCTCTGAAAGTCAGAGTGCAATGGGTTTGTGGCTTTGGAACATTGGCATTTTTTTCCTTTCCTTCTGAAGATTGAAAGTTTGGTGTCTGAGGGGAAAACTGGAAAATGGAAAAGGGGAGAGGGGGAAGGAAAAACTTATTTTGGGCAGGGATGGGATATCTGTGGGATACTCACAGCAGCAGGAACAGGGGGGTTTTGTGCACAAGGGTAGGAAAGGCTACTTTTCTGTGCATGTTTTTGCGTTTTGTAACTGCAGACAGACCTGGAGATTGTCCCACATGAATTCCCAGAGTGGTGTGATAGCCACTGAGCTGGTATCTGCTGATTCCTATGAAACTAATGGCAGTAGGAAAAGCAGAAGTCTCATCACATTTGGAAAAAGTATTGGAAAGTGAATTTAAATTGCTTGTTTAGAAACAGGCCAGAACATCTCGATTTTTTTTACATCCAGGACACTCTTATCTTACATCCAGGGCTCCAGCCTTTCCAGGGGGTTTATTGGCACGTGCCAATTTGAGAAATACAGGGAGAAGGCGAAGGATAAGACTTGTTTGCCTCCAGATCCTGGATGGATGTTTGATCCTGCACACCAATGTCGTTCCTGCCACACAGGACCCAGTTAATGTACATGAGTCTCTCTGGGTTGATGCTTCCAGGCCTCAAACCTGTCAATCTTCCATCAAACTCGGTGTCACTCAGGTCCATTTCCCTCTGGATGCATCAGCCATGGAGAATCGATTGCATGGCCTGGGGCTGGGTAATTAGTGCCATTATCTTGTTTACTGCTTGGGGATGTCTCTGGCTTTAAAGCAATGCCCTTGTAATACCCCAGTCAAAGAGTAGTTCAGTTATTCCCATGTTTAAAAAATGTCCAAGGGATAAAGAGGTGAGTCCACTCAGGATCTTTGCTCTGCCAGCCTTACTTTGTTTGCAGGGCTTGATTCTGCCCATATTTTCTGTGAATGTTACTGAATCATGGAGTGTTTTGGATTGGAAGGGACCTTAAAATCATCCAGTTTCACCCCCCTGGCATGGGCTGGGACACTTTCCACTAGACCAGGCTGTTCCAATCCCTGTCCAACCTGGCCTTGGACACTTCCAAGGATGGGGCAGCCACAGCTTCTCTGGAAAACCTGTGCCAGGCCCTCCCCACCCTCACAGCCAAGAAATTCTTACTAAGACCCAATTTAAATCTTCCTTCCTTCAGCTTAAAGCCATCAGCCCTTCTCCTAGCCCTGCCTGCCGTTGCCAAAAGTCCTCTTCCAGCCTCCCTGTAACCCCTCTTTAGGTACTGGAAGGCTACTATAAGTTCTGTAGGATAAATATAGCCAGGTGAGCAGGGCATGAGTCCTGGTTCTGAAAGTTCTGGCTTTCTCAGACAGGCTGGGGCTTTAAACCTCATCTCCTGCCTACATGCCAAGCCCAAGAGTCCATTTATGTCTCAAGCAGCAAACTTTTAGGAGAGTAGGTTGGCTGAGCCACCTTCCTCCAGGAGACATTTCCAGGCCTGGATCCTGAGTGAAGACTTCCCAACAGCCTGGTGTTAACTACCTGGCTTCCAAACAGAATTCAGACTCATGTTTCCCCATTTCCCAATATATCCCATGAAATACCTCCAGCTGGCACTTCCAGTTTCAGATCTTGCCAGGGAATGTCTGTCTATCCAGGAAAGCTTATTGTGCACTTGCAGGAGCTGCCAAATTAGCAGCCGAGTCTCAGCCATGTGAAGTGGAATATTAGGGGAGAAACTATGGGAAGAAACATCACACATACCGTGTGTGAAAGGGGGGAGTACCTGGAGGAGACTCCCAAGATTAGGAAAGCACTTCCCAGTGCTGAGACAGAGTGGCATTTTGTGTAGCCTTCAGGATGGGGTCAGAGTTGTGACAACCATGAAGATGCAGAACCTCCCATCCTTCACACATCCCTTTCAAACCTCGCACATCCAGGATTTTTCCCTTGTCAGAGATTACCTGATTTTTATGGACAAATAATGAAGCTGGATCACGGACCCAGACTTAAGGCTGGGTAAATCTTTGGATCCCAGTGTTGAGACAGCCAGGTGCTGATGGGAGAAGGGATACCTGAGTGCTGCCTCCAGCTCTGGGGTCTCCAGCACAGGAAGGACATGGAGCTGATGGAGCAAGTCCAGAGGAGGCCACCAAGATGATCAGAAGGATGGAGCAGCTCTGCTGGGAGGAAAGGCTGGGAGAATTGGGATTGTTCATCCTGGAAAAGAAGGGTGACCTAATTGTGACCTTCCAGTACCTGAGGAGAGGTGACATGAAAGGTGGAGAGAGACTATTTACAAGGGCCTGGAGTGCCAGGAGAAGGAGGAAGGGCTTCAAACTGACAGAGGGCAGATTTGGATGGGATATGAGGAAGAAATTCTTCCCTGGGAGGGTGGTGAGGCCCTGGCACAGTTTGCCACCTCTGGAATTGTTCAAGGCCAGGTTGGATGGACCTTGGAGCAACCTGGTCTAGTGGAAGATGTCCTAGTTGGAACTATATGATCTTTCCAACCCAAACCTCTCCAGATTCTATCATTCTTGCCTAGTCATGAAGCATCTGAGTGAACTGATGGCCCTCAGCTGCAGGAGGTTGCTGTGGAGAGAGCTCAAGATGCTCCAACCCCTTTCCCCATGTCCATATTTCCTCTGGAGCCCTGCAGGACTCTGCTAGAAACTCAGGCAAACTTTGTGGTGGTTCTGCTTTCCTTCCAGCTGAGGGAAGCCAAGCACAGCCAGAGGGTGTCACATCTTGGTGCTGCTCATTGCCTACATCCCCAGATCCATCTCCACACGGAGTTTTTGGAGTGCTTTGGATGAGGACCCTCTCCATGTGCCCTCCGAAATCCCCTGCCCAGGGGCTGCCCATGAAGCTGGAGCTGGACAACCAAGCAGCAGCATCACCCAACAACACACACCTTGTTCCTTCCAGTTTGGGGGACTGGGATTAACAGTCAAGTTGTTAAACAATAACATTTGGATTTGGGAATTATTCCTTTTCTTTTTGATCCCAAATCCTTTATATTTAAGCACCGATTTACCCCCCAATCATTTTCAGCTGCCTTTCTTTTCAAAACACTTGAAAACAGTGAAAATTATGTGTGACTAGATGCATACTGGGGAACATAATTCATATTTATTTAAGAGGCAGAGATGAATTACATATACAATTATAGGGAAGATGGCAAGATTGCTGTGTTCTGGAATAAAAAAGTGCCAGCATTTGGAAAGAAGATGGATTATTGGAAGTAATTTATGTAGTTTAGAGTGATTTAGGTGTAGTTAAACTATTGCACAACATGGTACAATAAATGACATAATAGGCCAGGAGAACTGAGAAGTTTGCAAGCCTGTTTTCCATGCCAGCTTCCCAGATGATGCTCCACCAGAGAAAACCACAGAGGCCTGTTGTTCATGGTGAGAGGCTGTTCCTGGCCTGGGCTTTCCTGAAGTTTGATCTTTCTTGCTTTGTTGTGTGGTCAGTCACCCACCTCACCTGCTCCAACACCAGTACAGGTTGCCCAGAGAAACTGTGGGTGCCCCATCCCTGGAAGTCTCCAAGGCCAGGTTGGATGGGACTTGGAGCAACCTGGGATAGTGAAAGGTGTCCCTGCCCATAGCAGGAGGTTGGAACTCAATGATCTTTAAGATCCATTCCAACCCAAACTTTACACTGATTCCATGATATGTGCTCTTGTATCTGCAGCAAAGTTTGGGTATTTAACCCCGTTCCTTGGAAAACTCCCAAACTCTGCCTTTCCTCAGCCAAGTCTGCATGTAGGGAAGGGGCTGTTTCAAAGTGAAAAGTTTAGTGTGACAACTCTTTGACCCTTCCTGGACCCTTTTGGAAGGGGATATCCTGCCTTTAAAATAGAAATCTGTGATGTTCTACAGGGTAAAATTAAGCAAATATGTTTCCACAAGCCAGTTTGGGATTTGCTGTGTTTTTCCCAGAAGTGCTGAGCAGTGGCTCAGTAAACCCAGGAAAAAAAGCCCCAAAAATCCACTTGTTCCCCTGTGTCTCAGTTCCCTCATCAATAAAAGAACTCTTTCCTCTACCAGGTAAGAGTTCTCAAGTATTTGAGGCTGGAAAGTGAAGAAGTACTGTGAGGTCTCAGGCTGAGTCCCACACATGAACTCCTTTCTGGTTGCTGGAGCTCTTGGGTTTAAGTGACATGAAAAGAAAAGTCACTTTGAGCGACCTGGTCTAGTGGAAGGTGTACCTGCCCATGGCAGGGTGTTGGAAGGGACCTGAAAGTTCATCTCCTTCCAACCCAATCCATTCTGTGGTTCTCTGAGAATGTGCCTGGAGGGGTGTCAGGGAACCAGTTTGAACACCAAAGGTCTGAAAAATCATCATATTTCAACAGGCTTTGGGAAAATCCCAGCCACAGCAGGGCTGAAGTAGCTCAGCTGGGAGAGCGTTAGACTGAAGATCTAAAGGTCCCTGGTTCAATCCCGGGCTTCAGCAGGCTTTTCCTCCACTTTTGTGGGCCCAGTGCTGGGCTCTGCAGTGCAAGAGACACATGAACATACTGAAGAGAGTCCAGCAAAGGGCCTGGAGGATGGTGGAGGGACTGGAGCATCTCTCAAGTAAGGAGAGGATGAGAGAACTGGGACTGGTTGCCCTGAGAGGGGAAGTTCTCATTCTCTCTTAAAAACCATCTGGATGTGATCCTGGGCAACTGGTTGTAGGTGTTCCTGCCTGAGCAGGAGTTTGGAACAGATGACCTTCATGAGGACCATTCTGACCTCAACCAATCTGAATCTATGAAAGAGGAACACCATTTTCAATTCTTCAGAAAAAAACAGTTATATAAAGTGGGCCTTTTTTTGTTCCTTAAGCCACCTGTTCCCAGTCCAATGTTTTGGATTGGCCTCAGAGTAGTGTCATTTTGAGTCACTGGTGTGGGGGGCAAGTCCAGGGGAAGCCACAAAGACTATTAGAGAGATGGAACTCCTCTCCTATGAGGAAAGGCTGAGACAAGTAGATTTGTTCAGGTCAGGGAGAAGGTTCCAGGGAGATATTAGAGCCCCTGCATGTGCCTAAAAGGGTTTCAAGAGAGCTGGAGAGGCACTTTGGACAAGGGCATGGGGTGACACGACAAAGAAGGAATGGCTTTAAGCTGAAGGAGGGAAGGTTTAGATTGGGTATTACCAAGAAATTCTTCCCTGTGAGGGTGATGAGGCCCTGGCACAGGTTGCCCAGAGAAACTGTGGCTGTCCCATCCCTGGAAGTCTCCAAGGCGAGGATGGAGTTTGGAGCAACCTGGGATAGTGGAGGGTGTCCCTGCCCATGGCAGGGGGTTGGAATGAGATGAGCTTCAAAGTCCCTTCCAACCCAAACCATTCCATGGTTTATGATCCTCTGAGCTCTGAGGATAATTGCTCACACCCCCCACCCCCCAACGTCTGCCAGGCAGCAGCTGGGGCTTTGAACAGCACCAGCCACACCTGCAGAGCCCTCATTACCAGCAAAGCTCAGCTCCTTGCTAGAATTAATGACTTGAGCCGGCTTAATTGAAGGTTTCTCCCCTTTGCCCTGAAGTTAATCCCTTCCTCAACCATGTAATTGCTCAGGGGTTTTGGGAGGTTCCTTCTTGCCTGTAATGGTGTTTTGGCTGAGAGAGGCACTGAAGGAGGGCCTAGATCCTCCCTCACCTTCCCGTGTGCCCTCTCCCCAAGGACAACAGAAACAATGCTTTGACATCACATTACATAATTTTCTTCTTGTGAGCCCTTTCAAACCTCTTTAAGCCAGGAAAAAAATGGAAAGAATCTTGGAAACACCTCTTCAACTCCAGAGAAATGGAAATAAAGACTGAATGAGAAAGCTTAAAGTTCATGATTTATTGATGGGAGAGGTGAGATGAGACCTGATAATGACCCAGAGCCTGCTCTAACCACGTAACACACCCTCCTGAAAAATAAAGGTGGCAGGAATACAGTGGTGAGTGAGATTGTCATGGAAAAGTGCTTGGAAGACAACACAGTCCGTTGGGACCAGGACAGGCTTCCCAGCTCAATCCTGCCCACTCTCATGATTATTTATGATTTGGAGGGGCTGCAGGGGGTTACCATGTGGGAATTTTTGATGTATTATCACTTCTTTTGCAGAGCTACAGTGTGATCCCAGAGGGATCTGAGCTGCAGCAGCTTGTGGAGGTTGGAATGCACAGCCTGTGTCACCTCTTGTTTGCAAAACGAAGGAGAAAACCCACAGAGTCCTGATCTCTCCCATATCACTCCTTCATTCCTTTTTGTTTTCTACTTGGTTCCTCATAATCCAAAAATCTGGGATAATTTCCTTTCCAGGCTGAGCGTCAAGAAGGACAAAAACGCTTTGGTAGCTCCAGGGCTTGCTGAGAATGGGTTTAAGCAGGAAATAGAGTGAAATTCCCAGGGCGGCCCCGTGTGTGTGGCTCGGATGCTGGGGAAAAGGGAATAGATTGACGGAGAAATGGTCGTAAAGCAGCAGAATAGAGAGACTTACGTCAGAGCTCCTGATTTCCATCTCTACGTCACCTAGCAACACTCCAGATAAGGACTTCACTTCCGAGAAACTCATTCCCTGGGAATTTTCCCATTAGGTGGCACCACTGGCCTTGAGAAGCCTTTCATCTGCTCTGGCTCCTTCGAGCCAGATGGTCCTAAATCCCAATTCAGCGCCCCCGGTTGCCAAAAGCTCAGGAAAAGTGGAATGAGTTTTGTCCAGACCTAAGTGTCACAGAGGCTGTAATTTAAATTAGACAAAAACTTTTGATAGGACCCAGCCTATCTTTGCAGTGGGCGTAAAACAGATCCTGGAAAATCCCATGGAAAGACATAACCTGGCTCCTCTGGGCATGAACTTCATCAGTGCTTGAGCTGAACTCGGTAGTGGAAATAACTTTTCTTATTGTCACTTATTGGGTAATTTAATTTCTGGGGTGGCTGCAGGGAGATGAGTTGTGGCTCAAAGCAAAGCTGATCTTAATGTGTTTATGATTTGCTGCTAGAAAGGGGATGCTCAGGTTTCCAGGAAAAGATGATGGCAACATTCCAGGTGTCACACAAGAGACCTCCAGGGCTGACTTTCAAAGTTTTTGGTTTGCATTTTGAAGGAAGGTTTAGTTTTGGAACTCCACACCAGTTCCTGATTCCTGTGGGCTCTCTCTGGTGATTGAGCAACCTGGACTAGTGGAAAATGTCTAAGGGGGTTGGAATTAAATGATCCTGAAGGTTCCTTCCAACCCAAACCATTCTAGGTTTAGATATTTGCCTTTTTGCCCTCTGAGATTTAAGTCAGATGAATCCCAGCCCAGGAACCTTTCCCAAACTGCTGGGGTTTGCAGGAAAAAAATCCTGTTGGGTCTTCTCTTGTGGCCTTTGCTACGGGTCATCCTGATGTCCCCACATGGCCTTCTAGGAATTTGGTAATCATCAGTGCTGCTGACACTAAAGAGCTCGCAGCTCTTAAGGGAAAAAACAAAACAACACTGTTTCAGGGAATCAGAGGCACTGATGTTTCAAAATAGATATTGGTCTATTTTGATTTCCCTTCAAAGACAGAGTATTTGAAGAAAAACTAAGCCTGGAGCAAACCTGCACTCCAGACATCAGTAACCCTTCGAAACAAAGCTTTACGTACAAGTAAACATTTGTGATGGACCCCACAATAATCATCTGGCTGTGCAATCCTTTTTCTCACTTCCTTCAGCTTCCAAATGTGTAAAAAGAGACCAGAAAGGGTTTTCAGTCCCTGGAGGCTGAGCCAAGCTGTACTTGTAGGATCTGTAGTCACTGAGCTCAAGGAATAGCTCCTTTAAACTCCTTCTGTAGATAAATATAACCAGACCTGCTCTGAACATACAGCCTTGGCTTGGGGATGATTTTGCAGGGGGCAGACTGCAGGATTTCTCTGTCATCCTCTCTCAGAGACAATTGGAAAAACTTACTGGGGCCAATTCCCAACTACCTTCTTCTTATGGATACTGAGGTCCATGTGGAGATGAGAGACATATTCAGTAGGACAGACAGCAGGGCTCAGACCTAATCACTCTCCTGTGGCTCCAAATCCTTGAGCAATATTGTCATTCCTCTCATTTCAGCATCTCCACCAGACACAAAAGAGAGGAATCTGGGTTTGGGTTGTGTTGTCTCCTGGCTGAGGTTTTTAGCGATGCCCTGGATTTGTTCTGTGCACTTTTCTCTTGGCACCACTGAGCTGGATCTGTTCACGTAGAGGAGACAATTCATAAGTGTGCATGGACAAACAGGTCCCCACCTGGCAAGCACAAAGATGCTGAGACCCTCAGCCACATCTGTGTGACCAGTTCCTCAGTGGCCACGGGTAGGATCACCACTGGAATCCAGGAATGGAAGTGTTTTTGCAGAAAGAAAACCCGCTTAGGGTATGATCCTGCTGTCTGGATATTGCAAGACATTCCATAGCCTAGTTTTGGAGCTCTAAATATCAGGAACTGTTATCTAATAAATCCCTGGGAGGAAATATCTGCTGCTGTCGAGCTGAACATTCAAGCCCAGATTAAATATATTTTTGACACCTTTCACTACCAGATTTTTGACAGACATGGAAAACTTACCGTGCATTTCACATAAGTATTTTGGGAAGATGTGAATTTGGAGCTGGTGAAAGATGGGAGATTGGCCTGGGAGTGAATTATTTGCAGGATAAGTTGGTGGGCTGGGCAAACCTGTCTCATCCCACTGCATGAATATGCCTGGCTCCCATTTCCTGGGTGGAGAGGGACAGATTGAGGTGAAAGATTAGCCAAGCTCCATGGATAACTCCAGATCCTTCCATGGGCTCTGTGAAAAGATGTTAGAAAAGTCTGTTCAATGCTAATGCTCCTGTAAATGCTTCTTAGCACAAGGCTGCTGCTTAAATCCAGATTTTAGCTGTGTTTTATCACAAGATCACAAAATCCCAGAGTGATCTGAGCAGGAAAGGACTTTAAAGATCTTCTCTTTCCAACCCCTGCCATGGGCAAGGACACTTTCTCTT
This sequence comes from Scytalopus superciliaris, assembly GCA_013400415.1. Lineage (NCBI taxonomy): Eukaryota > Metazoa > Chordata > Aves > Passeriformes > Rhinocryptidae > Scytalopus > Scytalopus superciliaris. The sequence goes on from VXBX01008682.1 coordinate 151,884, forward strand.
AGACCAAGTGGCTGCAAGCCTCATCCAACCTGGCCTTGGGCACTTCCAGGGATGGGGCAGCCACAGATTCCCTGAAGAGCCTGTTCCAATTTTCTGAGTGAAGAATTTCTTCCTAATGATATAGATCTTGGTATTTAGGCAAAGCTCTGAGCCCTAATTTACTATTTCTTACCAGGACATGCTACAGGGAAGGAGTTTGGGCATTTCAGATATGTCCAATATGTGTATTTGGATATGCCAGACCAGTGTGAAACCCTGAACAGAACGAAAGAGGGTCTGAGGAATGAGACAAGACAATGTCCTCAACACCAGCACAGAGAGAGAAATCTGTGTTTGTCTCTTTCACTCTCTTCCCAGTGAATTTGTCTTTCTCTTCATTATCCCTCACCTTTGCCACTTCACATTCAGCTTCCCCTTCCACAGCTTTATATCTACAGAGACCAAACTCCACCTTCTTGTTCTCTTCCCAGTGATTTGGGAACAACAGAGCCCTACTCTAATGTCAAAGTAACTGCTTCCCTGATCCACTTCCATAGATCCTCCAGGTTCATATTATTGAAGTCATCCACATATCTGGAGGTCACATACACTGACAAGGAGGCTCTGGTGGTACCTTGGACCAGTCTTTTTGATCCCAGCCTGTCTGTATCTTATTCCCTGAAACAACTTCTTTTACTCCCAAGCTAAAGCCAACTAAAGGCTGCTCCAAGAGGCTGAAAGATCATCTTATTTCAACAGGTTTTGGGAAAATCCCAGCCACAGCAGGGCTGAAGTAGCTCAGCTGGGAGAGCGTTAGACTGAAGATCTAAAGGTCCCTGGTTCAATCCCGGGCTTCAGCAGGCTTTTCCTCCACTTTTGTGGGCCCAGTGCTGGGCTCTGCAGTGCAAGAGACACATGGACACACCAGAGAGAGTCCAGCAAAGGGCCAGGACAATGATCACAGATTCCCAGGAATCCCAGGATGGGTCAGGTTAGAAGGGACCACAGACATATCATCCATCTGGTCCAATCCCTCTGCTCCAGCAGGGTCATCCCATGGCACAGGATTGAATCCAGATAGTTCTGGAATGTCTCCAGTGAGGGAGACTCCACACTCTCTCTGGGCAGCCTGTTTCAGTGCTTTGTCACTGCAGAGTAAAGAAGTTTTTCCTCATGTTCAGGTGGAACTTCCTGGGCATCAGTTCCTGCCCATTCCCTCTTGCCCATTGCTGGGCACCCCAAGCAGAGCCTGGTCCATCCTCTGACCCCCATTCTCTCCCTGCACACACTGACAGACAGTGATGAGGTCCCTTCTCAGTCATCTCTTCTCAAGGCTGAGCTGGACCAACTCAAGGAGATGGAGGGACTGAAGCACCTCTGTTATGAGGAGAGGATGAGAGACCTGGGGCTGATTGCCCTGAGAGGTTGTGGAGTCTCCATTCTGAGAAATTTTGGAAAGCTGCCTGGATGTGGTCCTGGGCAAGTGGTTCTTGGTGGCCCTGCTAGAGCAGGGAGTTGCACTGGAAGATGTCCAGGAATCCCTTCCAACTATTCTGTGTGTACAGGACAAGGACAAGGGTTTATGTCTGGAGTAGGGAAAAGCCAGGCTAATGACACCCTCATATTTTCCCACCAGCAGTGTCCACCTGTCCAAGCAGCACAACCACCCTGGCTGACGCCCCAGCCCACAAAGATCAGGGTATCGGAAGAATTAAACCTACACATAAATAAAACCAGGTTTAAACACTCCTATCCTTAAAATATCTATCAAGGTGAAGCTTTTCTCTTTTTCCTTTATTTTTTCCTTACTTTCAGTCAAACAAATAGCTTCAAATTTAACTCCTCACCCGCTCTGAAACGCTGCTGCCTGTCATCTGCCGCAGGGATCTGCAGCGCGACGTCACGCGCAGGGCCCCCAAATAAACTTCCGCTCTCATTTAAGGCACCATCTGTGTCCCATTTCTGCAGAGCCTGGCAGAGATCTCTTCCCTTCTATGGTATGTTCCTTCCCCTCGCTGAGCTCCAGACTCCTTCGGAGGTGGGGAAGTCGGCGGGTGGGACTGGTGCCAGCTCTGTGCAAGCAGAGATGGCTTTGCTGTGACAGTGTCCTTTTGGTGTTCAACCATGGTCAGATGGCTCTGGAATGGGCTCAGGGGCAACCCACAGATGAAGCAGAGCCAACTTGAGGTCATATCAGGCTGTAAGAAAGAAGAGAGGCATCACTGTTGGTTGCTAATGAGGGCAAGAGTAGCGAGGGGAGGAAGAGCCAAGCTGGGGATGTCGTGGAGAGGTCCAAAGCACTGGCACACCCAATTGCTCTGGGTCACAGAACCACAGAATTACAGAATCAAAGAATCACAGAATCACAGAATAAATTAGATTGGAAAAGACCTCCAGTCCAAGCTGTGACTGATCCTCACCTTGTCTACTAGACCAGAGCACTCAGTGCCATGTCCAGTCTTTCCTTAAACACCTGCAGGGATGGGGACTCCACCACCTTAACTCAGACTCTTCACCAAACCAGCTTAATGAGCTGTGCAAATTTCATCCCTGTGCTTCAGTTTCCCTTGCTATAGCGCTGACACCTTTCCCTTTCCCTTTCCCTTTCCCTTTCCCTTTCCCTTTCCCTTTCCCCCCTGTCCCTGTCCCTTTCCCTGTCCCTGTCCCTTTTTGCCTTGCCTTGCCTTGCCATCTCTGGCACAGGGAGAATCAGCTTGCAGGTGGAAGTACTCTGTGTTCCCAGCTTGTTTGTGTGTGTTATCCCAGCACGTGTCCCCAGGGATGATGCTGCATTACTCACACACCTCTCAAGTCCTGTGTTTCTCTAATTCCTTTCATTTGCAGGAATTAGGAACTGTCATGCTCTCCAGGAAAGCACAGCCTGCACAAAGCCGGGATCAGCGTCACTGAGCTGCTCTCAGGAGACCGTTCCTAAGAAACTCCTGTGACTTTCAGGTGGATTCACCTCAAACTGGATTGGAAATGGGGAGGTGGGAGTGATAGGAAAGAGGACAGATCATCTCAGAACACTGCAAGATGAGGTCAATAATTAGGAAAGAGTGTAGGAAAGAGGATGATGGACCGGAGATGAGGTAAGAGACCCAAAATCTGGGTCACCATTGATGCAGAACATTTTAAATGACCAAGGAAGACTTTGGGATTCATCTGGAAAGGGAGAGGCTATCACATAAATGAAGCTGAGAAAAACTTGGAATATTTTGCCTTTCATGGCAAAGGCTAGAGAGGTTGAGTGTTGGTGGTGTGTACCTGGATAAGATAAACACCAAGAATGAAGAATATGAAGTTGAGCTCGAGGACAGCATTGTAAGGAATGGGTTTAAACTGTTTAAGGAAATGAAAATTCAAAGTTTCTCCCAGCCAGAATTAAGCAACTCTCAGCAAACTCTACCCTGTCATCCAGGAAGGGCAACAAATGCCAGGAAGGTCTTGTGGTGGGTCTTCTAGGAGAGGGTTTTATCGTGTGGGGGCTGGGAATCTCCTTTATATCCCTAATTTTGCTGCACAGCCCTCTCTGCTGCCACAGTGGCTGATCACACCGAGGAAATTCAGGTTTCATCAGACATAACAAAGTGGATGAAGAATAAATGATGAAACAAAACCAGCTCTTCTCCATTCTCCATCCCTGAGAAATTTTTAAGTGTGGATCTTTTGTTGTTAGTGGGGTTTTTTTCCCTTTTATTTTAGAGAAAAGCTGAGCTCTTGTATAAGACAAAAAACTCAGGGGAAACCCCTGGATTCTAACCTACTTTTGAAGTTGTATTCCTCTTTGATTTTGAGATTGTAGCCCAAAATTTTCCTTAGACGCTGCTTGCTTACTTTTAAGGATCAGGTGGTACCAACTTCCATAAACTACTTAAAGTCCTAGTGCCAAGTCATCAATGCTCCTTGACAAAGATAAAAGATCTGGAGGACAACTGAAGGCATGGGGGACACGGGAAGGAAGGACCAAGGTGGAAATTTGTACTGTCTATAAATTTTTGGCCTTGCTTAGATCAAGCCTGACTCTTGCAGGCATCAGTCCATGACCATGGCAGACAGTGAGGTGGGATGGGAGTATGGGTGACATCAAGGGATTCCAATCCTAAAGAACAGGAATAATTCTGGCTAAAACCATCTGTCAAGAGGAAGTTGGAACCCATGAACAAGTGAAATAGGGAAGGAGAAAGCTCTGACCTCACCCTTTATCTCCAGCTATTTATTTCTTGGGAGGGCAAAGTGAGAAACAAGACTTGGTCATGTTATTCCCCAAGGAACAAACTCTTCCTGCAGTTTTGTTCTCTGGCCAGTCCAGCTCTCCAGTTGAAAACAAAACATTGAAAGAGAGAACTTTGACTTCACAGGAGAGGAGTGGACAGTCGCAGGTCCATCAAACCCTGAGTCAGTCACCAGAAGGTGGTTTGAGAAACACTCTGATATGCGGGAGCTACAGAACACCCTTTATTTTGGTCTTCCCAGCTGCCAAAACTCGAGGTGCTGGGACATCTTCAGGTGCCAGTTGCCTTGGTGGTACCACATTTATTAACCCTGATGCATCTGCCCAATGAAGAGCTTGTCCAAAACAGTTAAAACTCTTTCTTGATCAACTTTTGGTTCATGGGGGTCTGCATCTGGTTGGAGATGCTAATTTTGCCCAGAGCAGTGGCCATCACATAGAAGCAAAGACAAGATAGCAAGATGAATTAAGGCTCCTTTCCTGTGTTCACGCAGAGATCCACATTCACTCAAATCCCAGTTATACAGGACAGGCTCTGTGTGTGTGCTTGTGGAAAATTTCATTATCAGAAAGTTTAAATCATTATATTTTATATCAGGAAGAGTTTGGCCAGCAGGACCAGGGCAGTGATCAGCAACTTAAAATCTAAGGCAAATCCTGTGCTCAGGTTTAGGCCCCTCATGACAAGAAGTACACTGAGGAGCTGGAGCACGTCCAGAGCAGGGAACAGAACTGGGAAAGGGTCTGGAGCACAAATCTGCTGATAAGCCACTGAGGGAGCTGGGTGGGCTCAGCCAGGAGTAAAGGAGGTTTGGGGGGACCCTTCTACAACTCCCTGACAGGAGGCTGGAGCCAGGTGAGGGTCGGGCTCTTCTCCCAAATAACAAGGAATAGAATGAGAGGAAAAAGCCTCAAGTGGCACCAGGGGAGGGTCAGGTTGGATATTAAGAAGAGTTTCTTCACTGGAAAGGTTTCCCAGCCTTGGCACAGCTGTTCAGAGCAGTGGTGGATCACCATCCTTGAATGTATTTAAATGCCATGTGGATGTGGCACTTGGGGAGATGGTTTAGTGGTGGACTGAGGGTTTTTACATTAATGGTTGCATTTGATGATCTTAAAGGTCCTCTCCAACCTAAAAGATTTTGTGATTCAAAGCACACAGTTTCATGAAAAGCCAGGGCAGAGAGGGAAAAATGTAACTAATCCAATTCTCCAGCCCTTCCCTCTTCTTTTCCTGTTCCCCACAGCAATAAAATCAGCTGACAAAGGAGGCTGCCACGGGAAAGAAGGACATGGGAAGGGATGTGGTGCCTCCTGGGAGTGCCAGCAGAGCCCCTCCAGCAGGAAATAGGGATAACTAGTAACACATTCCCAGAGCCCTGCCTCACTCTCTGTCTGTGCTGCCCACCCACTCAGCTCCCACCTGCCAGAGGGAGCCAGCCAGAATTCCAGGGAGGGAAAAGTTCACCTGGAGGGGAAGGCAAAGCTGTCCCTGGAGGAGGTGAGAGCAGGATGGAGGATCCTGTGAAATTCCGCTGCGTTTTTGAGAGTGACTCTCTGGACTGAACCTGGTCTGAGAGCACGATGGGGGGGCCAGGAGGGGTTCAAGGAGCTGTGTTTGCATCCTTACCAATGTGGTCCAGAGGGGTAGAGATCATCCAGAAAGTTTAGCTCATTTAGGTTGATGGATCTATTGCACATTCCTCAAAAAATCTCCCTTTCACAGTTACAAATGCTGCTCGAATTTGCTACAGTGTGTGAGACCGACTTGTAACTATTCTTCTTGACAGCTGCCAGCCCTGGAATGGGACAAATTCCTCAGGACTGCTGGAGGATAGATATGGATGGATCTGTGTTGCAGATGGTTATGGGGACATTTGCAAGTGTTGAGATGTTTGTGGGGGTTTTGCCTCCTGCTCCTGACATCTTTTATCTCTTTTTCTTTTTTAAAATGTTGTTTATGTCCCATCTCCTCAAAAAGGACATGTTTGACCTACCTGGGAAAGTCACAACTCACTCCCCACACCAGCACTCACAGCTGAGGCCCTCACAGTGACACCTGAATCATAGAATCATAGAGTCACAGAGTCACAGAGTCACAGAGTCACAGAGTCACAGAGTCATAGAATCTTAGAATCATAGCTTGGGTTAGGAGGGACCTTAAAGATCATCCAGTTCCAACCGCCTCGCCATGAGCAGGGACACCTTCCCTTAGACCAGGTTGCTCAGACACCCACCCAGCCAGGTGGGCCACTTAGATTCCTCATCACCACATGGACAGGCTGGGAAATCATATTCCTAGGCACATATTTTCTCTCGCTGTCAGGTCCTGCTCCTCTGGAAAGACACCTTTGGGAAGGTCCTGGTGTGCAGATCCAGGCTCCAGCATCTCATTTCACCATGCTCTCCATCACACACCAACACAGGAACCTCTACAGGGCTGGCAGGAATAAGGTTTTTGATATTTTCGTATTATATTTTACAGCAACGTTAAATTTTATATATTAAATATTTATTATTATATTTGTATTTTTTATATTAGCTCCAAACCCTGAGCTAACATATCTTACCTCAGGGAAGCACTAGAATTACAAAGGAACTGTTTTTTACCTCTACTGACTATACTGGGAGGCTGGGGGGAAAAAAAAAAAAGCAAAGCATCTCTTAACTTAGAAACTTCAGCTAAATGTTTAAAACTAGAGGTGATGATCTGAGACCTCAAGGCCTAAAATTCCTCGGGGTGAATAAAAAAAGCACCCTCAGTGGATTTGCAAGTGTTGGAGTCCTGGCTTTATTGACGCATGTTCTCGGGTTGTATTTAAATTATTGCCTCCAGGACTAGGGAGATTTCATGGCAAATCTGTAGCCGAGGTAAAGCCTGAACTCAGCTTTTTCAAGGTTTCAGCTGCAAAAACATCTTCCCTCGAGCCCCAACACTTGTGGCCACCCATGAGGATCTTTAATGGGGTGACACTAAAACCAGCAGGCGGCTGCTCTCAGTCCGGGGAAGGAAAAGCTGCCGCCGTTTCCAATGCTAATTTTATGGCTTTCTAAAGCCCATTTCACTTCTCCTCCTCCTCCATCCCCTCCTCTCTCGCTCACTCCTCCTGCGAAGGTGCCAAAGCCTCCTCCATCAATTTGTGAGAACTTCTGCTTGAAAACTGGAGCAGAGAATCACCCACGGACCCAGGCTGGCATGAAAATACCGGAGGCAGAGACACCGATTCAAAACGACTCGAGGAGTTTCCCCGTGTCAGGGTGAAAGAAACGGGAATGTGGAGTCGATTCCACCAAAATTCCTGGGGGATGGGACACCTGTCCAGCATCTTCTGACCTGGACGGGGATATTGCTTGTTATTAAGATGTATTCACATTTGTTTCTAGTGTATTTTAGTTCTTAATTTTATCCTTTTGCTGCTTGCCTGGGACTTGCAGTGTTCCCAGATCTGGGTTGGTTTTTTTTCCAATGAAGCAAAACTCAGCAGAGCAAGCCTTTTCCCAGACATTTCCAATTGCTTAGAATGAGGGATTATAAGACAAAGTTGAATTTCCAAAGCAAAAGAGAAGTTTCCAACCCATGTGGCACAAGTCAAGTAGCTTCAAATGACGATCTAAGTGTAGTTTAAAGCCTTACGTATTATACAGCAATTAAATTCACTCCTCTACTGGATTCTCATAGTTTTTATATGAACCACTTTCCTGAATTTGCAGAGTTTTGCCAAGTTTTCTGTGCTGTAAATACTTGTTTGGAACCAAATTGAAATCCACCCACACTTCTGCATGGACTTCCAAGCTTTCCCCAACCTGTTCCCTCCTGGGGGCTCCCAAAAGCTGACAGAAGCGTTTTAACTCCTGTCCCAGCCCAAATCCCACCCTGGGCAGGGGAATACAAACCTCCCTATCTCATAAGTGACAACAGAAAGCTCCACAATCCCGTTTCTCTCTGCTTTTCTGAGCATAATTTGCATATTTAAATAGCCTACTTCCACTTGTAATGAGCACTGCTTCGTGTTCTCTGCTTTTCCTCCACCAGCACCCTGCAGTCACAAATAAAATTAGGCTTTGCTTTCCAAACCCAAGAGGAAGGAGAGCCCGTAGCCCTAAAAGTTAACAGCCCAAATAACAACCTAAATTGCATTTAATTAATCAGCCACACACACTAAAGCCATGACCTTTCAAAGGTATTTTGAGTGGTTTTTACATCAGTACCTCTGAGGAACTGAGTTGAACCCAAAAAGCTACTTGTTATTCCCCAGTTTCAGCATTTGGTGTTCAGAGCAAGTCTTGGACAGTTGATTCTTCTCAAAGAGGATTTTTTGTCTTTCTCCTGTTAATTATTTTATTTATTTATTTATTTATTTATGCATTGCACATGTCTATCCCATTTTAAGACACAGTTAAGACAGTGAGATAAACCCTAACTCAAAATTTTCCAGGGATTTGTTGGATGACCTCAATGCCCTGATCCTCATATAGAATGAATCATAAAATCATGGAATGGGTTGGGTTGGGAGGGGCCTTAAAGACCATCCAGTTCCAACCCCCCTGCATGGGCAGGGACACCTTCCACTATCCCAGGTGGCTCCAAGCCCCATCCAATCCGGTCTTGGACACTTCCAGGGATGGGGCAGCCACAGTTTCTCTAGGCAACCCATGCCAGGCTCTCACCACTCTCACAGGGAAGAATTCCTTCCCAGTATTCCATCTAACATTGTCCTCTGTCAGTTTGAAGCCCCTGACACTCCAGGCCCTTGTCCAAAGTCCCTCTCCAGCTTTCTTGGAGCCCCTTTAGGCACTGGAAAGGGCTCTAATTTCTCCTTGGAGCCTTCTCTTCTCCAGAATGGACACCCCCAGCTCTCCCAGCCTGTCTCTGGAGCAGAGGTGCTCCAGCCCCAGGTCATATTTGCACTGGGTGAGTCACATCAACATCGTGTTCATCAGGTGAACAAGGGCTCTGTGCTTTTCCAAATATCCAGACAACTCTGACTGCAAAAGGCAGGCAGGGATGGATCTGCAACTCTAAGCTTAGGTTTTGGAAATGCTGAGCTGAGCTCTCCAGAACAGCAGGATTCCTCTGTGGATGGTGAAAGGTCAGCTCCCAGGTCAGGGGCTGCTTCCTGAGAATCCTTGAGGCAGAATTTCTCAGCAGTAAAGACTTTGGTTGTCCCAGGATCACTCTGAAGTCAACAGGGATAGCTGGTGCCTTAGAGCCACCACAATGTTGGAAGTCAACCTCAGCCTCACCTGCCCAGGTGGGATCACAGAATATGCTGAGTTGGAAGGGACCTACAAGGATCATCAAATCCAACCCTCAGCCCTGCACAGGACCATCCCCAAGAGTCACACCCTGTCCCTGAGAGCCTTGTCCAAAGGCTCCTTGAGCTCTGTCAGCCTTGGTGCTGTGACCACTTCCCAGAAAAATCTCTTCTAGTGCCCAACCACCCCCTGGGTGAAGAACCCTTTTCTAATATCCAACCTCAACCTCCCCTGACACAACTCCAGGATGAGAAAGGCTGAGCCTAATCCTGCTGCAGAGCCTCTGGATGGCAGCTCCTGTCTCCCAGTCATCAAAGACTGGGGGATACACCTCTCAATGCTGGCATGGGTGGTTTTCATCCCAGTCTGGGCTCTGCACAAAGGGGGGAGTCACCTTTACAGCCTCACACGGGCTCTGTGCTCCTGGCACGGTGCTGTTACACCTCCAAGAGCTCTGCACTGCAGCACAGACCCAGCCTTAATGTTTTTATGCCTGGAGTAGTAATCACAGGATTATTGCTCCCATGGCATGCAAATAATAATCCTTTCTTTCCCTCATCTTGTAGCTGCCATGTAATTTAGAAAATTAATCTTCAGGGCTGGCAGTGGCTTTTATTGTCTGGGTGTGCTGCCTCCCTCCACCTCTGCCATGGCCAGTTCTCACTGTCAGAGCCCAGAGTGCCTTCCAAAGGATTCCAGAACACTTTGCCCAATTTTCTGAGGGTTGAAATTGAGACCTGAGAATAAGAAATGCCTTCTCCTCATGCTGGTCATTGGCAGAGCGAGGGACAAAGCAGATTAGTCAGTATATTAAAGTAGGTTTGAGCAATCTGGCCTAGTGGAAGGTGCCCCTGCCCAAGGCAGGGGGTTGGAACTGAGGATATTTAAGTTCCCTTCCAACCCAAACCATTCTATGATTCTATGAAAAAGAAAGCAAAAGTACTCCATGGGAATGCAAACTGTCACCAAAA